>OZ026606.1:12218296-12220796 GCA_964020085.1 Micromussa lordhowensis
CAGAAGAAAGACATAAAGAGCCTTTCACGTTACCTAGCGAACCTGAAGTGTTACGTGTACACTCTTGCTCGAGAAGACCTCAGATGCAATCATCATATTTGTATAGCAGCCCCACAAAGTATATAAAAGGTGTTACAATTTTTGAAATTAAATGAACCGCACATTTTATGTAAGGCTCACAAAAGATATTACTTGTTCTACTTGAATGAACGAATGATATTTGTACACTCTCCTTTATTTCGGGAAATTGCATTTTAAGAACATAAGTGAATTTGATGAAGTACTTTAAACTCTCGTCTCCGCCCCAATCCTTCTCCTTCTATACAGAGCTGTAAACGTCCTCTTAAACCAAATGACTATTGCGTGTTAGTAAATTCTCAGCTCCAACTATTGCATTTCTAGCTTTTTGATTTGCTAAAAAACTCCGACTTTGAGCCAATAGTTGGAGTTTTACGTCATACGGAAAACTGTGCGCCAAGTTTAAAAATTTTCCGCACGAAGTTTTCAACTTCAGCCCTCTATAATGACCGAAATAAAAATCGGCGGCAAAACCCGGTTTGAGAATTTACTAAAACAATTATTCCCTTGTTGGATATGAAGTGATTATAACCAACTCGCGCCACGCGCTCGTTGGTTATTTTATCACTTCATATCCAACTCGGGCTCATGGAATAATTGTCATATATAACCCAAGTTTGAATCTGATCCGAAGATATTAGCCGTTTATAAAGTCATATGCAATGATGCGGCGGCCCTTTTTAAGTCTATTATTAGTTTTTCAAATTGCTGTTTTAGGATGTTCAGGGGGCAGATTAGTATGAATTTTCCCCCCTAAGCATCCCATAATCGCCATATTGTCACAAAGTTTAGTTTCAGATCCGAGGAGGAGTCTCTTTGTTAAAAGACTGGCTTCATGACTATGGCATGCAAAGGAAATGAACCCATAAATAACTAACCTCAAAAGCAACTTTTGCGCCATTCCTAGCGTTTTTGAGCTGGCTTTGGAAAAAATTTCCCAACTTTACATAAAATGGCCTATCTTTTAAAACATTTGGTCGCATGATTACAAACGCATTTGCGCGGCAGCCGTTGATTAGGCGTTTTACGCGGTCATTATATTGGACATCAAAAGTTTTATCTGACGGGGCGTCAAGATGCCAAAATGATGATATTTTTTATTGAGCGCGGCTTCTAACGTTGAACATCCTGTCTTCTCGCTAACTCGTCTTGATGAACAATTTGATGCACGCGACCAATAAATAACAGGAAAAGAAAATTTAACGACTGTTTAACATACTTGGAACAAATCTGAGGAACAACCGAGCCAGCTGTCACTTCATCTGGCGCAGCAGTGATATCAAGGACACTGTCTGCTTCCAGTTTCCTCGATGTTAAGATATGAAATGAAAGCAAAAAGCAATTTGTGGGGAAAGCTGACAGGTCACTTCATTTTTGTTTGAGCTATTCACGAAATAGGAAAACCCTAATTATTGTTGAAATTGGAGGCGGAAAGTTGGAGCAAAGATAGATCTGCCTATCAATTATGGAAATTTCTTAATCGATCATTCTTTTCGCGCGATTAACGACATCAAGCTGCCTTCGCTAGAATATAAATAAAGTGACGTTACTAAGTGAACCAACCAGAAGAAATATCACTTAAGGGCGTAAGAGCGGAAAAAGAAACTAGACGGCAATGTCGGAAGACGTGAATACAACGGTGGATGGAACACGGCCATCGAGCTGCCCCAGCGGTTCCACAGCAGAAAAAATTGGTGTAACCTTTACTTACTGCCTGATCTTCATTGCTTCGTTGGCTGGGAACATCCTCATCGGAATAATTGTCAAAAAGACGAAAATCTTGAGAAAACCCATCAACTTTTTTATTGTAAACATGGCCATGTCCGATCTGCTGTATCCGATAATTGTGATCCCTGAGGGGATACAAAAGCTCTATTTAGACTCCTGGCTGATCGGTGGTCCTCTTGGCCAGGCCTTATGTAAGCTGGTGATTTTCTTACGAGATCTCTCTGCTGCTGTGTCTATTCAGAGCCTGGTTTTAATAGCTGTGGATCGATTTGGTGCTGTGGTATTTCCTCTCCGTTCTCCACTCATCAATTCAAAGCTGTGCCCGTTCTTCATCCTTGCCACTTGGATCGTCGCGATAGCTGTTAACTCCCCAGAGCTCTTCGCCCTTAGACTTGTTGAATATCCAGAAAAACGGGTTTGTGAGCGGCATTGGAATGAAGTTTTTGGAGAGTCCTCATCCTTTGAGGATTACAACATGTCCTATAAGGTCGTGTTCACTTTTATCCCGTTGGTGGTGATAGCTATACTTTACATTATGATCTATGTAAAGCTCAAGTCGCAGAAGATTCCAGGCGAGCAATCGGCCAACGCTGAACAACAGCGCCGGCAAAGGGAGCAAAATGTGTTTAAGATGGCCATTGCTATTGTGTTAGGGTTTGCAGTGTGCTGGCTGCCCCTCGCTATCTTGTGGTTA
>OZ026606.1:12225796-12243296 GCA_964020085.1 Micromussa lordhowensis
TAGGCAACTTTCTTTGATTTTTTCTTGAATTTCGTAATCGTAATGATTACGAAAAGAAAGAATCAAGGAAAGGAATCAAGGATAGAAACTGTTTAGGGGGAACTATGGCGTTCGTAATCGCTATAGTCAATATACAGTGCTCAGGTATTCGCCCATTGGCCAAGCTGCCGCATTAACTGTTCCAGCTTGCCTGTGTAGCTCTCTTCCACTGTAACAATTTGCCATCAGTATGGTCAGCATTATTTTAGTAATGATTCCTTAAACACAGCTATTGGAGGAAGTAAATGTTAGGTAAGAAAACTAGACTGTCATTCTTTTTTTTTTTCAATATTTCCACCGACACATTACAGATGTGGTAAATAACTATTTATAACTACTAACAGAATGTAGCTCGATGACAAATGAATTTGTGTCAGGCTTAAGACTTTTAAATTATTTGAAATATCATCATTTTGACTATTTTTAAGAGCGTTTTTGTCGAGTCTTCGTTAAGCTGTAGGTACCAATTAAACCACACATATGAAACATGCTAATTTGATTGCTTGCTATAGCCGTTTACATGAAAAGCAAACTAGAAACTGAGTACTTGGGAGTCAAGCGTTTTCATTGTAACACGATGGAAAATTGTCGATGATGAGACATCTAAAAAAATAAATGCCTTGATCATAGCACTTGGGTTATAGAGATATCAGATCAAGAATTTTTTTGTTTTGTTTTGAAACGCCAAAAAAAAACATCATTAGCATTTTAATTAAATGTGTCAGACCATTTTGAGTTTCGCTTTCACGTCATTGTGCCGGTATCACTTTTCGCTTTCTTTCTTAGCACTATCGATTTGTAAATTTTATTTTGCAACAACACGTCAATTTACATAAATTAACTTGCATGTAGAGCCCATCTGTTTGATGGTGTCTTTCGCTACTTTTCTCTCTTCTATGATCTTCTTATCAATCGAGTTCAAAATGGTCAAGTGCAAGATGACTAAACTTGTCAAGAGAGGATAAAGGGTGAGTGAGTAAATCCCCCATATAGGTCTTATTCTCAAGGTAATCCCTCTAAAGGTATTTTTAGACGTGGTAACCAGTCCTCCCTCGGATAAGTTGTCCACATGAGTGACATCAGCGTCACAGGATTGGCTGTTTCTGTACCTTCCTGGGATTCCTGAAGCAGGAGGTGATCTAAAAATAACTTAAGGGGATTACCTTAGAAAAAGGCCTATATGGGAGATGAACTCTCTTCATCCTCTCTTGGCACAATACAAAACGGAAAGTTTCCCAGTGAACTTGTCACACTGTACATCCAAGGTTGCTAGAAACCGTCTTCTTCAATGGTTCCACATTTAGTAGAATTTCCCTCCCGTTCTGTGTTTGGAAATTTTGATGCCTTGCATGGTTTTGTTGCTGGCGTGACCCTGTCCAGGTGAAAGGTAAATCTTTGTGTAGGAGAAAATTAATGGTGCCACTAAGCCTATCGCCACGATGAAATAGATTACAGCATTGATCCAAGTGGTGTAAGGACACAATAATAATAAAAGAACATTAATTTGCAACGCAATTTCCTTACTTTTCAAATCACAAATCTTTTGTAACGGATGTTCAATAATGTGTCCTAACATTATTAAGTTCCACTTGACATAAAAACACCATTGCATTATGGCAATTTATTTGACTTCTTCGTCGGCTTTTAAAAGCTGTAAATGCTACAAAGCTTGCTAAAAGCAAAAAAGGGAAGTTAACGCTACAGATATAATGGATAGTTTTAAAATGTCATTTCAGGAACATTTCTCTTAATTGACTTAATTTAATTACTTCCGAGGTTTTATCTCGGCGGATCTAATTTTGTGGACTCGCTGCTCCGGTATCTAATCCGTCAAAAACACATAACCCAAACGTGATATGTTTATTTTATTACTAGTTGAAGAAATTTCACGAAATGTTACCGCGTTTCCAGAGGAACGATCACTGAGCCACCTTAAATTACAATATTTAGAGAGGAAGCCACATCAGCCTTAGCTGGTTTTCAAGCGGGTCCTCTATCCTGGTCGAATTGGAATTTGTAAATGTTGGTTTTTGTGGAGGGAGGAAAACCGGAGAACCCGGAGAAAAACTCTCGGAGCAAGGGCGAGAACCAACAACAAACTCGACCCACCTTCGCATTCATTCAAGTTCAGTAGGGGGACCATTTCACGTTTAAGGAATTGCGATGGTGATTTGTTGGTGATTTTGTAAAAAGCATTCTGCAAGAAACAAATTCATGCACACGAGCACTTCCTAAAAAAATAACGTTCAGTGAGCCGATAAAAGCATGTTACACGGGAAAAAATATAACGCTTGCACAGGTCCCAAGAAAAGACAATTTCAGTGCAAAGAAGTTAAAATAAAATTCCGGCCTATACCAAATCACCCAACTGACCACTCCCTCTCCCTCCCCCTCCCCGACAAAAAAAGTCAAATGAGCCATCCCATTGGAATCGCCGACCGGTTAGCTCAGTAGGTAGAGTTCCGGACTAGCGTGCGGGAGGTCGCGGGTTCAAATCCCGGCCGGACCTTAAATAACTGAGGAGTAAGTAAGTGCTGCCTTTGTAATGACATCTGCAAATGGTTAGACTTTCTAGGCTTCTCAGATACGGACGATAAACCGTAGGCCCCGTCTCACAACTCTTCATAATTAATTCTGTGGGACGTAAAAGACCCACACACTGTTCGAAAAGAGTAGGGGACGTAGTTCCCGGTGTGGTAGTCTATCTCTCATCTGATGGTTAAATGCTCGGGAATATTAGCTGCATAAGCTCCTCTAAAATCAGTGGGTAAATAAATTATCTTAATGCATAACAATGTCTGATTGCGTTCTTCACTCCGTGCCTCACTTCGATGATCTTCCAGCAGTAGAGAATCGGGTTTAAAGATGAGTTCATGTAGATTAGGGTTACCACACTTAACCAAGCCATGCGACTAAAATACTCTTTTCCATTAATCCTTAATAAAACCACGATACAAGAAGGAACATAGCAAACAAGCAATGCTAATTGCACCCATAATATGCTAGATACGGTCTTCTTGTAGCGTGCAATATCCAATGGAGAACGCACTCCATTCGGTTGCCCTTGGTGAACTTGTACTTGAGTTTGATGCTGTCGCAATTTGAGGTTAATCTTTGTGTAAGAGAAAATAGAGGTTACCAGACAAAGTATTGCAAAGGAAAAGGCTACAATCCAGAGAACACGATGCTTCCAGAAATACACTGACCCCAATGAAACACTGATCATCCAAGAACATGCTATGCATGCCCGAATTCGTCTCAGAGTTACAACTTGTCTGTATCTCATTCCCAGCGACAGGGCCAGGAGTCTGTCCAAACTTATTGCAGTCGATGTGACCAGCGATATCGCACACAGCGTAACACTTAAGGCAGAATTTACTTCACTAATGAAGTGGATAATGTTAGAATTCATTTCTTTTATATAAGACATCAAGTAAGTGGTATGTAATGGATGCGAAAAAAGACCAACACAAAGATCACTCACTGCCAGGCATCGAAACAAACATTTTGATGGCGGATAAAGAGAAGTCACCTTATGAAGAGCAATTAGGATCAGAATGTTTCCAAAACAAGCCGTGATGGATAGAAAGATGTTGAAGGCTGCAAGAAATAGAACCATGCCTGTTAGCCAGGGTGCGGTTGTTCGGTCCAAGTTGCTTGTGTAGTTTCCCTCTACGGTAAAGTTCACCATTGTTCTTGACTCAAGTGATGCCTGCTTGCACTAAAGTGTGTTTTAATTTCAAAAAGATTTTAACGCAGTATGAAGCTAATTAACTTAATGTCAATTCTATGTCTATTTTTATTCAGCGTTTTAAAAGCATTTTCAGCAGACGAGACGGTGACCATTGGCTTAAACAAACAATACAATAAAACAGGACGTATCAAACCTTGTTCTTTGAACTTCAGGTTACTTAAAATTTCAAATATTTCAATGACATGAAGCAAAGTGGTGCCTTTTCGTAATACGCTCCTCGATTATTCGATAAAGAAGACAACCCAACGTAACATTACATTTGTAGTATAAAAAGCACCTGCAATTGCTATGCTACAAATTGTAAATACACTCACTTGAAGTTAACTTAATGTTTCCGCTAAGTTAATGAAGAAGCATTAAGAGCAATTTCCAAACGTACGGCACTTTTATTTGCGTAAAATATACAATCATAGGAAATGTTTTTATCTTCATAAAAATATCCGACTGACATTTCTATCCCAAAAGCATAGTGGTTTTCAAAACTTTCAAATGCCTCAAATGGATCCCTCCTCCGTAAGTAAATTGACCAACCGCATCTCCACCTCTATATTTTATGTTTTGGCTTTTGTTTTTTGTTTTGCTTGCATGGGAGTGCATGGGAGTAAAATATACTTTTGAAGCAAAAATGGAGATGGAAGATTGAAAGACATTTCTCCGGGGACATAAAAGCACATGACGTTTGTTACCAGTGTTGTTCAAGTTAATTGTTGTTGCTGTTGTTGTTGCCTATTTTGACAATGTTACTATGAAAGCTTGTAACTTTCATAGTATCAATGTCAAATGGAGTATTTCAGTTGCCTCAGTTTTCTGCGCACGTTGGAAACAAGATTGACAAAAAGTAATAACGAAACGTAGCTTTATTTTACTTTCATTAAAATTGTCAATGTACAAATGCTTTTTTATTCTTGATATTTACAACCGTTAAAACGTACTGGATCACCTCTTATTCATTTATATATTGTACATTAAAACAACTTTACTGGGAAATTATTTGGTTAAGACAGAAACAGGAACATAAAAGCCCTTTGAGAAAATTGTCAGGTGGTATTGTCAACGTGGAAGAAAGTGAATGTCAGGGATGAAGAGTTTAATGTGATTAGTGCGAATGCCAATTTGGACATCATTAATGCTTATGTGCAGAGTTCTATGGCGCTTTCACGGTTAAAGAAATTATCGATTACAATTGTACGGAAAAGTTGCTGGATAAAAAGTATTGCCATTCAGCAAACAAATTCAATACAATGTCTGGCCGTCACAAAACCTCGCACTCTTTAAAATTGAAATTAAATTGCCAGTTTTTATCATGCTCCTCTCATTCCCAGCAACACATATTCTGTGATTGACAAGGTTACTTGATTAAGTTGAAATTGACGTGTGAAAGGGCGTAGAGGCCTATTATCACCAATTGAGCTCAGTGTATTCCCAGTAATTGAAAAAATTTACCTTAAGCTGTTAAAGTACACTTTTTAACTTTCTAAGAGATGTGTTGAATAGGTACTTGTGATAAATGGAAGTGTTGTATCCAGTCAACCGTGATATAAAAATTACATCCAAACACTGCGAGGCAATGGCTAGACCGTAGTCCTCTCTCAGACGCGCGAACTCAGGAACCTGGAAACTGGTGATGAAGACAATTTTTTCAGCGTGCCGTCTTCAAAGTCATCCATGGTAGCGGCGCGAACTCGACAAAGACTGCTGCTGGCGCTCTTCAGATGTTTGTTTTTGTCCTTCATGAGACGAGAATGCAAATAAGCCACCTTTAGAGCCAGTCTCTTGACTTCATCCTGCGCAAAAAAGAAACTGGTTATTCTGAGGACATGTTTCAAAATGGAAAAATTGTAGTCAGGAGATGTCATAAGGTCTATCGAAAAAGTTTGTTGCCACTGACTCTTGAAATTCTTTACCAGACGTTTCGGCTAATGCTTAAGCCTTCATCAGGGATATGAATTGAATGAATTGGTTTCGAAGCCAATTACCACGAGCAACTTTTCCTCGAAGCCTGGCACTCTACTTTGGATCCGAACGCTTGGAACGACCATATCGTACTTCCAGAAGCCTACAAAGTAGTTTCTTATTTGTGAACAACAGAAACGCCCTCGATGTAAGTTTTCGCTTCCCACACCCAAAATTCAATTCGTAAGAATGCATCTCTGTACTTTTAGCGACAAATACGTTTCACCTTTGCTTGTCCCTTATGACCAATACTATTCTTAAAGCTGATTTCCAGTCCGTACTGCGCATTCTCCAGAGTTTGTTTGCGTCTTTTGTTTTGTTTCATGTAAGACATCACAAAATGTGAACATTTCGCAACTACTTACATGAAGTAAATTCAAAGTTTCAAAACAACTTCAATTATGGATGCGAACCAGTCGAAGCTTTATGCTTTGTTCTTTCTCATATCACTTGATGAAACAACTTCGCCGCTGTAAAAATCAATGAAGCTGTTGAAAAAAGCATTTGAAAGGCCTCAAAGATGAGGTATGTGGTTCGTAACGTACAACATCGATTTGCACTCCATCGAGTGAGAACTTAGGGTCTTGAGACTGCACAATACGGACTGGAAATTTAATAATCTTTAATCCTCGATATGAAAATAGATTTGTTGGTACGTTACAAACTGACATGAAAAGTATTACATCGCTTCTGATCATAAAGGTATTCTCATCAAAATCACTCTATGAAAGACTCTAAAAAATTATCGTATGCATCAAATATAAATTACTTTTAAATCTTCGTTTTCTCTCTCCAATGTGGCTGTATCATTCAAGCAACTGCCGTTAGGAGTCTGGATCGAGCCTCTCGGAATGCCAGTTAATCGCCGACTGATCTCTTGTCCACTTATCTTACGTAATAACACGAACTGTTTAAAGATTAAAACCAAAAGAAAATCAAAATTAATTTAAATGGAATATAACCGAAATATAATAAAACGTACTCAGTTAAAAGCACTTTTAACAGGTTAAAGTATATTTCAATATATTTAAGATAGTACACGTGTGTTTAGATGAGAGTATGTAAACACGGTTACTGAATTATTTTTAAGAAATATTTCTTTAAAGCAATAGAGTACTTTTTCTGTGTTTACATTACCTCATCTAAACGCAAAGGGAGGTTTAGGAGGATTCGAGACAGTCGCGGTTATGCAATGAGGCTGCGTAAACACAGAAAAAGTCCTCTAGTGCTAAAATGGGCCACTGTTGATGTTTCAAGTTACATCATTTTCGATGTATCAAAAAAAACTTGCCTTTGGTATAAACAG
Organism: Micromussa lordhowensis; assembly: GCA_964020085.1. Taxonomy (NCBI): domain Eukaryota; kingdom Metazoa; phylum Cnidaria; class Anthozoa; order Scleractinia; family Lobophylliidae; genus Micromussa; species Micromussa lordhowensis. Next base: position 12,232,849 of record OZ026606.1, read on the forward strand.
CAGCAACACCGTCACGGTCGCCGTCATCTGAATGAGAATAAATTCCGTCGCAAACAGAATGTCGGGATTGGTGTTGTTGACTGTCAAAATCCTAAGACAAAGAGAGAGACTAATCCTCACACGCATATTTAACAATTATTCCACAAGCGCGCGTTGGATATGAGATGGTAGATAGCCAACGAGGTGCATAGCGCCGAGTTGGCTCATATCCAACAAGGGCGAGTGGAATAATTGTTTTATTAAAAACGCCCCAAAAATATAGCAAACTGAACTTTAAAAAAGATAAAAACGCCTCAAAAAACTACGCGTACACTCACCATATTCGTAGAGCATGGTATAATGGCTCATAGCCCATATTGGCTAAGCCAATGAAAACTCTCGAATTGCATTATCTAATGATCCAGTTTTTAATAAACATTATTAGTTTCTAGCCAGCTTTTAGAATAGTGATAATTTGGTTTTATCAACTTCGTTGATAATGTGAATTGGCCACCGTAAAGAGATTCGGAAGCTGACGTTTCGAGCGTTAGCCCTTCGTCGGTCCGACGAAGAGTTCGAAACGTCAGCTTTCGAATCTCTTTACGGTGGCCAATTCACATTATCAACGAAGTTGATAAAACCAAATTATCTTGTAATACTCCCGCACCGACGCAGCACCACAGTTTCTGTAGAAACTTGCCCCCTTTATTCGTTTTTAGAATAGTGACCAATTTGATTATTAAGGAACAATAAATGAACGAGCGAACCAGAGAGCGAGCCATTAACAGGGCCAAACGCAGTACCTGATTATTATTTTGAATACAGCACAAATGTATTACCGAAACTGGGAAGTTCAGATTTCTCACCTCAACACGGCGACAAAAATCGTGATAAACATAGCGTTGTAAACAGCCCAAGTAATGAATCTTGTTTCGTTGTAGGCTGACGGAGCATTTCGAACCCGGAAGCATAAAAACATGGAGCCCACCAATAGAATAAAATCACCTGTGAGAAAAATAAAATATGGAAATGAAAACTAAAGTAAGTTGTATGCCAGGGAAACGTTCCTACGTTTGTACTGCACCATATCCTATTCCATCCTTCCCTGTTAGCAGTTGTTAACTGCTAACTTAAAACTCTGATGAATTTAAAATATCAGTTTTTATCAGTGATGAAATTACAACGTACCACATTAGGAGAGAACGTCTTCATACTAATCCAGCTAACTACAATCTAAGTTTAGAATTGGCTCAAAGCTCTCCGATTTAATCTTGACTAATTTTTTCTCCACGCAAATGCATGTGAACCGTACTAAAGTCCCTTTTTCAGTATGTCGCCGAGGCCCAAAACTAACTTGAAATGGTCCGGCGCCATCTTGGTTTCAGATATCAAGCGCAAGATTTGGTATTCTCCCCAGACTGTGCTCGCCATATGAGACTAAGACGGCGAAGTCTAAGAAGACCTAATTTGTAAGCCACATACTGTTCTTGTAACATGCACGTCTGTCGTTGGCCAAATCCCACAAAACTCAAGCGTGAAAATGGGAATAAAATAATCAAGTACCCATGAAAACACAACGCAGAACCGACTGCTTTCCTACCGCTTTACATAGTAATCGACTCAAGTAATACAACTGAGCAAGATTCGTCTGGCTTGTATTACAGTCGATGCAGCTAAATACGACATATTGAATGCTCCCTTAAAACTCCTCGCGATAAGCACGCAAATCAAAGTTAAATATAACGGACAAAGAAAATTGAAATACATGCAAAGGATATCGCTGTTGTGATATTTGGTTTTTACTATTTTTCTTCTTCACCTTCATTTCATTTCGTAATTCACTGCTCTTAACAATTTTAGCCAGAAATACTATCACACGTAAATTAAACTTACCGGACACACTGACGTAAGTCATGACGTCATTATAGGAGCACTGTGTAAATCGAAGATCACTTTTGCTATGAACCACATGTGGACGCATGAATAAGGTCCAGACGATAAGATAGATGACAACTGCCGTGCACAGTATGGCAAGGCGACCCGCCATCATGCCTTCTGTCACGTCCACCCGCCTTGGACAACGAACACGGAATGATGTCGACACCCTGAAAGCAAAACAGAAAAAGGCGTGGTAACCAAACGCCCGTATGTCAGTTGTGATTTCGAACACCCACCCCCTGCCATCCAAACGAAACTGTATTGATTCCTTTTAAATTAAGGTCTTAACAGGATTTGATTTGCCGTTCTGTAGATTTGATCCAGAGGTCGTGCGCTCAAACGCCACCTGGGCTAAATAAAGTTTGCTTTCTATTATCACGCGATAGAAATCGAGAGCGAACAATCTAATTGTTTTAGTATAAATCTACTTGTCGTTCAAAACTGAATCTAAATCCTCTTCATAGAAACTTCGAATACACAACCTGGAAAGAAAGAATCGACCGTCATTTTGATAACAAGCGCTCACTGCTACGTTACTCACATCTACAACAGAACAGATAGTGCGTAGCGTAGCCAATCAGCGAACGGAATTCGTGATAGCACGCTGGTAGATTTATACTAAATGAGAATAGCTAAGTCCTGCAGTGTACACAGGAGTCCATTGCTGGACTGCGGTAGGTTATCACTTCAAGAAAGATAGTTTCCACATCATACTTCTTCACTCAATGAGTACTGAAACAAGTTACAAATAGACAAAGAAACAAATTTAAGTTAAAGATGTTCAAGTTACCTCCAAACTTTCAAAGCAAGAATTCCATAAACAAGAAAAAAGCCAGACTGGTAAAGCCAAACCTCTATCGTACAGGACAGACTAGATGGATCCACATAAGCTGCTGCTAACTGAGGGTATAAAGATTACGAGATTACAATTGTACTTTAAATCAACAGCACTGCGCATGAACAAAGACAGACACCACAAAAGAAATGTATGTATGGGTTATTGACCAAGTGTGAGGTCAAGATGGCTGGATATTGGCCGAGTTCTTTTATTGCGTGTTTATGGACCGAGACGGAGTCGAGGTCCATAAACACGCAAGAAAAGAACGAGGCTTTGGGGGAAATTTTTCTTGCGGGACAAGGTGGGTAGTCCCGAGCGGGCAAGATGGCTCCATCTTGCCCGCTTGGGTAGCCAATCACAGCGCTGGATTTGATTCATCTTGCCCGCTCGCGGAGCTAGCCATATAATAAACGTTGGTTACTGACAAGCGTGGGGTCAAGATGGCTGGATATTGGCTAAGTTCTTTTTTACGTGTTTATGGACCGAGACGGAGTCGCAAAAACTGAAAGAGGCCAATATCCAGCCGTCTTGACCGAATAAGCTTGTTCGATAAAGAATTTATTATAATGCAAAAGAACGCTATTTTCTTGCGGGACACAGCGGGTAATCCCAACCAGGCACGATAGCGCAATGTTGCCGGCTCAAGTAGCCAATCACAGCGCAGGATTCGCTTCATCTTGCTCGCACACGGCGCTAGCCATATAATAATCAAAACAATCGAGCATATCTTACCGACGAATACATGAGGACGGCGCCAAGGAGAAGAATCTCCAGAAAAACTGGACTTGCCACTTCAAAGACCTTCAGAAAAGCAAATAAAACGGTTAGGAGCTCTTGTTATAACGATGCTATAATAGCTGGATGACGATTTAACAAGACAATAAACACCTACAAATTTGGCCTTCAGTTTTCCGTCACTGACAACTTGGTGATTATGTTGCTAGTTTGCCTTTTACAAAAATTAAGTTCTCGGAAATTTCGGGTAGTAGTTTTCGTTCGAGAGGACTTCTTTTTTCTCGAAGAAGCCGCCAATTTGGCTGATGCGTGAGGCCGAGAAAGTCGAAATGTTTCAAAACTGATGCAGATGGTAAATGGAGCATGAATTCCAATTAGGAATGGGGTGTGAAGCCTTGGAGCCAAGGCTGGCTCATAGCTGCCGGAGCTTATCCCGGTTTCTGTAGCATGAAGCGGCTAGAAGTACTTCTACTTCCCCTGGACGGGATGCTAGTCCATCGCAGGTCACTCGCCCGCAATTTTGTTAGATTTCCCCAACAAATAGCAGGTACCCATTTATACACCTGGGTGGAGCGGCCCAACGGGAAAATAGGACTAACATTTCACAAGTTCCATTTCTCGCAGAGGTTTCCCAGCGGGCTAAACCAAACTTTCGTGTTCCATCATATCTACATCACAACCTCACGGCTAACACCTAACTCCAACCTGAATCCCGGGATCAGAAAAACAGGGAAAACAACTTTATTGATTGAGGTAATAAAAAAGAGATAGACCTGAAACGCAGAAGCGATCTCAACGAACAAGATTACCTTACTTTCTCTGAAGATTAACACCATAGCCCCGACAACTAACGCCAGTAGCGCTGCGACGCCATCAATAGTAATAAGAATTATCCTAGGGGTAATTTTCACGTTATACACACACGGGCTGTCATCCTCACATTCCTCGCACCCCTCACTACAAGGCATGCACTCAAACTCATCGTCGTAAGAAGACGGCAGTCCTTTCAGCTTTTTGTCATATTCCTCTTCAATGATGCTGCCGTTGAAAGCTTTTGAGTCGGAGTCGGAGCCTGGGTAATAGTAGCCTTGCTTGCAAGAGCAGCGATAGCTACCTCGTTTGAAACCCTGGTTAGCGATTGGTTCACACTGGAAAACAAAAGAAACTCTTTGTAAGTTAAATGCCACGTCTCGAGGTGCTCATTTTTGAATCCCGTTGAAGTCCTGATAAATTGCGATGATCATTCTTTACTTTCGTGCTCATTTTTGTAAGCTGTTAAAAGAGCTCAACATCTTCCGTAACATAATTATGGTTCTCATAACACTATGGTTACTGTCCTGCCGATTTTCTAGCTCATGTGATATTTGTCCTTTTTTTGTGCAGATGAGTTGAGAGGATTCTGGTTGTAATTCCTCGGTCTGCCCAATCTTATTTACCACAATTTCAACGCGCTTTTGCCGGCGAATTGTTCAATAAATGTTGTTATATCACAAAACTTGAACCTCGACAAAAGCGCACCATAGTCCTAGACTTCATTTACTCTCGAAGTTAGAGAGTAATTTTTTTTTTGCTAATTCTCTTCGAGCTACCTTCGAGCTACCTCTCTCTCTCTAAAACACATTTGTGTTCAGTCTTACCTGCGTCGATTTCTTACATTTGTGGGTGCCTAGAAAGTCGAGAAGCTTCACAGAATCTGTACTTCCAGTTCTGTCACTGTTTCCATTCTTCCCTCGACTGTCTGTCAATGAAGAGTCCTGGGCATCACACTGGTTTATATCGATGCTGCTCAACTCAACGTCTATACTCACTACACCGCTGAGAAAAAAAGAGAATAAATAACAAATGAGTATTTTCAGAATAGGACGAGACGAGCCATGCTATTCATGAGCCTTCAACAAAATATACCGAGATTTACCACAGAAGCGGTTTTACGCTCGATCAAATGCGCAGGCTCGTTAAACAGGCTAGAAGCGCGAGTTTACTGCGCCTTCCAATAACATGCGGACTTTTCGCTGCCGTCAATCAAATGTCCGACGGCTCCTCCCAACTTCCAACTACTGCTGAGCACTGTTTCGTTTTCTGATGACCGCGCGTCGCTGGGAGGAGCCGCCGAACATTTGATTGACAGTAGCAAAAAACGCATTTGTCGGTTGAGCTTTGAATTTTAGAGTCCGCATGTTATTGAAAAGTGCAGTAAGACTCGTGCACATTTCCTCCGCGAGCATGTTGTCTAATTGTTTAAAAGTAGAATACGTTTCAATGCTTGTTACATTCAATTGCTAGGAAATCGCTCAATAATATTTTAATCTGCTAGACTACAGTAAAGAAAAAAATATATAGCTGTCTGGCCGTCTTTGATCTGATATGGTTCTTAAATTATTAATGCACGGATATTGCTTCAGTTCTGAGTTGGTTTAAGGCGCCGACAAATTGACACTAAAGTGAAATAGCATATCATTTTGTAAACCATAATCGACATCACATGAAGTATCACACTGCTGTCAAACATAAACAGTGGGCATTGTATTTGCAACAAAAGATAGAAATCAACCTGTCAGTCCGAAAAAAACACTTTTAGTACACAGCTTTGTATTCTCAGCTGACTCAGCGACAAACAAAAAATGTTGAGTTAAGGGGTTTACTTGTTCCGCTGTCAAAACAATCATTATTACGCGGAACAACCTGTCACTCGTGCAATATCACTATTTGTTCAACGCTGTCCCTATCTCAGGTTTTGTTGCATCGACCTAGCTTTTGAACACTTGAATACCGATTCCACTGAGATTTAGCGTAAGATAGCATAATTTAAATGAACTTAAGGTAATGGTTGCAGTGTTAACGAACATGACAGCTTTCGACTGAAATGAAGCGCGCGGCATCACGTGCAATTAACATGAAACACAAGCTGACAAATATAGAATAGATTTCTCAGTAAGGTGCTGAAAATAAAAACATATATAATGAAGCTAGAACGTTCAGCCAGTTTCGATCTGACTGCCTGGCAGCGCGTAACGCTCAAAGGAAATTTCAGTTTCAATTGAGAAGAGGAAAAATAAAATAAAGACCTCCGTCAGTGCTACTCAAGAAAGAGAAGCTATCCAACAAATTACCTTTCAAATTTTTTCTTGATGCATTAACTAGAAAATTAAATAATAAAATCAAATTAAAGATAGCACATGGAAAGGGCATAGAAAAAGTCCGCGGTTTTCTACCTGATAAGATTAGTTTTCCGAAAGGCTCTCGGGTTTTTTTTTTTTTTTTTTTTTTTTTTTTTTGCATTTAAATTGGAGTTTTCTTTTATAATTTTCTCCCTTGGAATTTGTTATGTAAAAATTGCTTGAATAATGTCAAGCCTGGGCAAAAAGCACTGATTAAATTGCGTGAAAAACTGGCGAACTAAGAACACTGGGGTTATACGAATCGTTTGTATGATAAATTGTGTACAGCGTAAAAATGCCCTGGACACATGTCAGTTTAGACGTCGTATTCAAATGTGCTGATCGACATTTGGTTGGATTCACAGGATAAATTTGCGATTCACGTAAGAGAGGGAAAAAATCGTTTTCGGTCTCCCCTGATGATAAAATCCTACGTTCTCATTACCTACTTACTTTGAACTCACCTAACAAGGTTTAAAGAAGTTGCCAGTTAATCAGTGACGGACAGATTAGAATAGGCCGTGACATGCAAATCTTATCGCTTCCGCGGTTTCCAATATGTCTCTCGTATAACCCGGTTATCAGTTTCCATGCAAGAACTAAATCTTCGTTTCGTTGCCTATGAATGTCATGTCTAAAAAGCAGATCTCAAAAACGACAACAAGCACGCATATACGTCTTGACATTTAGACGAATTTTCAGAGGTCGGTAAAATATAGTACATTTTATATTGTGATTAATCAGTAAACAAATTAGAATTTAAAACAATCGCAGTGTTACCAAGCACAATATCAGTAATATTTTTGGGAGAATGGAGTATTTCAAGTCGTTTTTATCCCTGAATTATGTTTACAATTGTAACATTATATCGTAATATCGAATGGGCTGAGAGGTTTGATTTTTTGCTTTTCTTAGCGGCGCGTACGGAAACTATCCGCAACAGTGACCTTGAACACATCGGATTACAGTATTCGGCATGTTAATTTTATTTCTACAGCTAAACACATCAATCTTACGGCCAAATACACAATAAAGGGGAAATAAAATTGACTACTCACAGAAATTGGTTGGACTCGTTAAAAAACGGAGCCAGAAATGTTATCATCCAAATTTCACCACCGAAGCAATCGAAGTAAGGTCGAGTCCAGAAACCGTTTTCTTCATACCGCACCACCGGTACCGATACGTTGCGCGAACCATCTGCCGTCGATTGGTTTAGACGAACTGTGTAGATTTCTGTGTCTAATTTCGCCTTTCGGTTTAAATTAATTTTGCGTGGTTCCCTCCACCAAATGGTTTCTGTACTGTTCAAATAATCCTGGCCAACAGAGATGTCTTTCACATGGATGACACCATTGTAAGCTTTGTCTCTGAATGCGTACGGACAAAACCCTTCGTAGTCTCGATACTGGTCTCTTTCAAAACAAATCACTGAACCAAAGACCGACGGAGAAAATCGAACGTTTGATCGAACGATGTTGTAAAGGAGCGTGTCATTTTCCACCATCGATAGGCCATCAGAAGTTTCCACGCGCCATAACGAAGTCAACAAATTGGCAACCTCGACAGCAAGTAATGCTTCGCTTTTCCAGCGCGCGTTCTGGAAAGCAATGTCAAGAACCACCGACTGATTAGAAGAACAGTAGGCATGATTATTGGCCATCCCTTTCTGTATCGTTTGTAAAGCCGTCAAAAGGCTGCTTCTGTGCGCGTCCGGGCTTTCAGAGACGGAGCGATTAGAACTCCTGCTCTCCACGCCATCTTTCACCTCGTCCGTGGATGCCCTTGCAAAAACAATCCCACGGCAATGCTGGTCAAGACCACTAATGAAAATATACTGTGTTAAAAACCAGAGCTGAAGTTTGCGAGTCTTCATATCACCCAGCTGAGAAGACTTTTGTGGTCCAATGGCCCAAAAGTCATGTCGAATGACAACGATTTGAAACGGAAACCTCTTATTACTGTCACGGGGCAATCACAATGTCACACAGCACATTTGGTGAATAGGTTTGTAACGCTATCTAGTCACGCCGCTTCCATCTCGCAAAGGTTCAGATCTTTGAATAGCGATGTTTTTCTATTTGAAATCACTAGAGAATACAGCGCAGCTGTAAATTTTCTCGCTTGAATACATATAGCCTCTTAGCATATTTTATTTTAGGTTACAGGATAATATTTCAATCTACTCTGATCTACTCTTGTGATCAATAAAAACATCGCCGCCAAGTTTCTATTTGCCTTATGTGATTAAAACCCTTTCACAAGGCAACAACCGGATGTGTTCGCAAGAAACGAAACACCGTTCTAAAAGCCTATGCTTCCCTAACAATATATAAAATGCAAATAAAAAATTACAAAGGCAAAAGCAGATTTGGAGGCCTTCCTCGCCAACCTGACCTATTTAACTGAAATAATTAATTTTTGACTTCGCGAACAATGAACAGTAATGGTTTTCGCAAAATGAATTGTACAAACAAAGAGTCAATTAAAAATCACTCAGGCTTGACTGAAACCTTTTAAAGAACTGCAAGTTGTCTGCATGGCTCTACGTGTTTTCCTCGATAATGGACCATTTCCGATAAAATGTCAAGTACATAACCACACTTCTGCCAATTGCAGACAGTTCGTTATGTCTCTGAATGCAGCTGAATGATAGCTTAATTCACTGTCGCGGAGACCGGAGATGTTTCTTAATGCTTTATTTTTACTCTTACATGTAATGGAAGTGCGAATTCTATCGCCAAGCGCTATATATTTTTTCCTTTTCTTTCTTTGGTCTTTCAGTCTCTTTTCCTGCCTCCGACTTGTTTAACGTCAGAATTAAAAAAAACTTGAAGACTGCCCTGCCCTGCGTAGCAGCCGTTTCCTTTCCTTTTCTAGGTCGAGAGATAGCAACCACAAGGATGTCGCTTGCTCGCGAGCGAAGGAGCGAAGGTGAGCAAAAAAATGGGGAGAAGTGGGGAGGGGTGAGCCCTGCTCGTTGTTTTTCGCTTGCGGTTTCGCGTGATTTTCTGGCAGGCTACTTGAAGACACTTTCAGTTTCCAACTAAGAAATTTCTTAATTCCGTTCCTGCCGTGACTTACCGAATCTTAGATCGGCTGAGTACTCCGAACGAAATCCGAGCATGCGAGCTGTTCAAAAATTTTGCGAGCACGAGCAAGCGAGCACTCGTCTAATTTTTGCGAGCAATTCTAGCAAAAGCCAAATTTTGCGAGCACTTTTGAATTGACTGGGACCATTCGATACCCCTATCGATCACGATTGGTTTAAAATTACTGCTTTCCATGTATATCTTTAATTATTATTACTCAACCTGACCTTATACGGAGAATTACATTTTGTAAGTACTTAATGTTTACGAACAAAATGACTGCTTTGTTTTCACCGAATAATAGTCCAGAAAAACTGATGAGCTAATTGACGGCAATGAGCAACAATTTAGCGCTCGCTGACAATCAATTTATTGAATGTGTTAGTGTTAAAACGTAGGATAAGCTGCAATAGGTTCCAACCTCCGAGCCAGAGGCTCATGTATGAAACGCTTGACAATGAGTAGGGCCCAGTCCATACTACGCCTCAACCTCGTTCCCAGTGTCTCTCTCCCAATGTCGCGGAGCGGGGAGCGGGGAGCGGTAAGATGAGAGACCCGGGGAACGAGGTCGACTACGCGGCTGGCGATTTTGGATTTTTGTTTGAGGACACCTCGGTCAACACCTCGGTCGGGGAAATCACATGGTTATCGGAACGTCATCGTCGTCGTTTTGCCAACCAGCAGACGCTAACTACCGCGGGTTATTTA
>OZ026606.1:12248296-12280796 GCA_964020085.1 Micromussa lordhowensis
CGCTACATTTGAATGAAAACCTTTTCCAAAATAGTCTATAAAACCAAGGAGGCTAAAGTAAATAAAAAATAAAAATGATATTGCACTCATCTTTCTTTAATTATTTATTTCGCAGAATAATATATCTATCCGAGATATCTTGAAAGATGTCGAAACTTCGACGTAATGTTTGCACGATTATTGCTGCATAGTCAATTTAATAAGAAAAACAAGGCGTTCTCTTTTAGCCGTGTTTCTCTAACAAAATATAACGTTCCGTGTCGCTTGCCTATAAACTTGTACTGGCTTTGAAATGAGGAACAATTATTAATTTTTAATTAGGGCCAAACAAATGATGAATTGAATATCAGATCCATCCAAAAAATTCGACGGCATAAGACTCTGTTCTGCCTAATTAACATCTTTTCTCGGCTGTCTTAAATATTAAGAAAGTAGTTTTTTTTTGTTTCTGCTGCATTGCCCCGCCCGTCAAGTCGTATAAATGATAAATCAAACGCTAAACAGAATTTTCTCAGTGAATTATAGCCGTGGTATGCCTTTTTCCTCATATATCTGGCTCTTGAAACAACAGAAGCAAATGTTCGCTACTGCTGTCTGCACAAACCATACATTTTTTGCCCAGTGCAAAGTCAAAAAGTTAGTAATAGTTTTCCTCGCACCGTGCAAAACGAACTAAAAGCCTGTCAAAAACGCTTAATTTTCATGCAAAATTATCTGTTGTATTTTATTAAAGGTAATGATGTCTGCCGAGAATTCAAATTAGCACCTGATAGGAAGAACGCTAAATAAGGTTCATGAAGTGTTTTTGCATCAGTAAAACAAAAGCAACACTGAGTAAATACTGTCCAAAAAAAGCATAGAAATCATAAAATTTACATAACATACAGCGTGCAATGACAACAGCTGTGTGCAGTCGGCGTCATCAAGAACTGAATGGACGAAAACGAATTGCTTGCCGCGTACTTTTTTTTGACGAAAGCACACACTCGCGTTATAAGATAATTTTCCTCTTCAGTATGGTACAAATTTAACTCATTTCCTATAGATGCATACGCTGTAACGCAAATATCAATGATTCGAGATACATATAGAATAGAAAACTGTACATATTCCCCAAAGGTAAAAATAAAATTTGTACGAGGACTCAAAAAATCTTTACAGCCTGAGCCATCTGTGAGCCGGTTTGTACGAATCTGTATTAAATTCCTAATCCTTACATGAGTTTTAGAGCGCCAAAGTTCCACCTGGAACGTGCGTGCAAAGGTAATGAAAGGTATACTGTAAGTTGAAAAGAATAGTAAACAGAACGTTTGGGGTTTTAACGACTTAATGAGAAGTTTACTCTGAAAGGCCACCTCGGTGAGGGGTGAGTTGTGTAATGAGTCGAAATGGTTTAGATTATTAATGCATGTGATATTGTCATAAGCGTCATTTCAGCTGTCGTCGCCAAGTGAAAATGAGCTAGTATATAGACTACATAGAGTATAAAATTATAGTGCTTAAGTGATGATACTCGTAAGGAAACCAACATCAGCAACTGAATTGCGTATGGCTTTTGAATTCGAGATCAATTAAAGCATCTGTAACTTCCCTCACCTTATTTTTTATCATCAAATTTTCTTGTTTGGCACTCGTCTGAGGAGCTTGCACTCGAAGTGCAGACAAATTAGCCTCACTCAGGCGTAAGGATCATTTCCAAGCCAGATGAGAATGTCAGTGTTTCTTGTTCAATTGATCCAACCGGACTTGAAAAAAAATAAACTTGTCATACTGCAGTGGATGGTGGTTTTTTTAAAAGTCCTTCGTGCACCCGATCTTTTAACTACCTTCCCACCATGATCTTAGAGAACAGAAATATAGCTGTACCATTACCATCATGTGATAACATCAAGGATGCTCGTCGGGAAATTTAAAAGGAGACTAATCTGGGCGTGGCTCAAGGTTTATTTGACCCCTACTGAGAAGACTACACTTCAAACCTGATAACGGAAATGACAGCTATTTTTATTCTTCAAACGCCCTTCGGCTGACGTGTAAAAAATAGCGGCGATTTGTCTTAATGCTTATGCGCCCTGAGTAAGACAGAAATCCATGATTTTTACACCCCTACGCCAGACAGCGAGCCTGTATGCAGGTCCTACTTCTCCAGACGCTAATTTTACTATGACATTTACAGTTGGAATCAACTCTCTATTGATCCTGATGTCTTATGGTTCCACTTTGTAGGAAATGGCTTTATCGAAGCTGGAGAATTAGATGAATTCCTTATAGCTCTCTGGAAAGAAGGCCACCCTGGAAAGGTGAGAGAAAACGCTCATATGTTCTTTTCTCGCCATCGCTTATTGACATCTCATTAAGTTGAAACGAATAAGTTAAGTACAATTATTTTTAACGTTTTCAACTGGAAATGCGTTTGCTATGCGTTGTTTGATAAACGGGTATGTAATTAGAACATGACGGTAAACAATCGCTAATCATTACCATCCTTCCTTTGTTTTGAACTGATTATAATGCTATGATGAAAGCTGCCACTCACAGAGTTTTAATTACTGACGAGGCAGCTGCTTTAGAAACATTATTTTGATCATTAAAAATGCATTATTCCACACCGTTCAATAGACCAGTTTCGATATATTGAAATTCAGCCTAACACAATAGACCTCAGTACGAGGCTCTGGGGAATAACTATAGAGGTTGTGGGGTTTATTCCCAAGAACCTCGTGCTGAGGTCTATTGTGTTAGGCTGAATTTTACTATATCGAAATTGGTCTATTGGTCTCTCAGTGTTCGATAAACTTGCGCATGTAAGACATAGTTTGAGTTTTCCCGAATGAAACTCCTTGAGTCCTTCGGTACATTTATCCATTCCATGTCTGTAATCCGTGCACGATATTCAAACGTAACCGAGTTTAAGACTAAATGAAGTCGCCACAGTTTTAAGTAGTTTTTTCCACACGGCCTCCATGAAAAGCATTTTTTTTGGAATTTTTATTCTGTTATCGTAATAGGTGGTTAGTTGATTATCATAGACTGATGGAATACCGTGTTTAAATAAAGTTATCGTATCGTACATGCGTACTGATCATGATTCGGTATTAAGCAAAGGGGGTCATATTTTTTTAGTTATAAGTAACCTGCTACAGGCTCTCGGTTTGTGAAGACGAGCGGAAGGCGAACGAAGCGATCACAAGAACGAAGACGCTCCCGACTCGTAACTCGGAATAAGCACTGGTCGTTTGGATGCGTTATACCGTTACTATAGAAACCTGTTATGTCAACCATAACTCGTTTACCGATAACTGGGCATTCGTTTCATATCATGATGTGTCAGAATCATCTGCGATAGGCGGGTGGTAATGTTGATATATCACATTGAACGTGTTTATTTTTTTTTTACTTTTCCGTGCAGGATGAGCCAGACTCGAACGAAATCTTCAGCATGAAGGATGAAATTTTGCTGAAATTTGACGAAAATTTTGATGGCAAGATTAATTTGGAAGAGGTATGTTTACTTCATGTTGATTCGAATACGAAAATTCTGCCGCAATTTCGATCTCTCGAGAATTCTTGGCCTTAATCCCCCGGCCAAACGATCGCGACATATCGCAACATTGTCGGGCGCAAAGCGTTTGGCCAGCCTGTTGCGATGTGTTGGATGTTGTTGACTCACATTATATGACTTGTTTTTCATGCTTGCATGCACAGTTCCCTTGATAACACCGTCGGCATAAGCGAAACTTTCAACATGATCAGATCTGTAATGGTTTTCGCCCCTCTCTATCGATCTTTTTTTCCTCGGCAAAGAAGGAAACAAGCGATGCAATCGTGACGGCAACCATTTTGATATTACGGTCGCTTTGTTTAGAACCAGCGAGAATGCTTCCATGGCAACGTGACGTAACGGCTTCGGTACTCTATTTGCCCCCTAAGCATCCCATAATAGGTATTTGAAACAATGGAATTCAAAATGGCTGCCGTTTCGCCGAAAAGGTCCATTGGTGAATATCAGTTTTAGACCACTCGCGCGCCAGCGAGAATATTTGGTGGATTATAATTATAATTACTAGTGGTCTGTACGTGTATACGTTCTGATATTGTATTTTCAACAAACAATTTTCACAGCTTACAAAGATTCTTCCAACCGAGGAGAACTTTCTGGTACAATTTCAGCACACTACTAATTTGACCAGCGTCGACTTTTTCAAGGTTTGATAAAAATACTTATAGCCGGCATGCATGGTTCGTCCATACGGCAACATATTGGGCAAATATAAATACTTTATTTCATGTAATCTAGGCAGGATAAAATAATAAATTTAGTCAACTATATATAAAAACAAAAATTGAACGTGAAAGTTTGTACGTTAAGACGGAAGCAAATGTGAGAATATTTATAAACAAGGGCTTTAAAAATCTATTTTCCATTTTGTGGTTTGTTTTATGTACATGTATATATATATCACTCTCTTTTCTGTTTATTTCCTTCATTGTCATTAAAAACAGTCTGCCTTTTATTTATTATTTTGAAAGGTACCTTCTCTGGGCCAATTTAGTCTTAGGTTTCATTCATCCACTCGGGTTCCTTCCCGCCATATTGCCAGTTCTTTGCCGGTGTGCCATGTTTTTTCTCGACTTTTTTAGGTGTGGACTCATTATGATGTGGACCGTTCAGGTTACATTGAGAGCAACGAGCTTGAGGTACTGATGATAAACACAGACAAAATGTCTGTCAAATGTGCTTGTTTTACCTGTTATGCCAGTTATTAGCGGTTTGACATACAAACAACGCGGAAGTGTGAATGCTACGCTTAATTTGTGGACGCGTTCGACTCGTTTCTGTGCCTTTATCAACAAACCGAATATGACCGCAGGCTCGGCTCAACTGCACTGACAGCACTTGCCTCGATGTCGCATTATTTTCCTGACTTATAACAATGATTGCTTTTCAGGGGCATACAAAAGCCAACTTGTCAGAATTTGTAAGTTGTTAAGATATCAGTTGAGGGCACTAGGACGCAATCCCCTAACCCAACCCTCCTTCCAGGCCCGCGCTACTTCACTCCCGTCTTTTATCCACTGATGAGAATATCGATCATTCCAAAGGTATCAGTGAGTTAAAATTCCCAAGGTAACTCTATTGTTTATTCTCAATTAGGGATTCTTAGTGGACCTGCTTGGAAGAGAGGGAATGTCGCTGGACCCTCAAAGGATCAGCGATTATAAAAACGCCATGGTAAGTGGCTAGCTCAGATTTTTCGGCGTTTGGAAGTGGATCAGTAACAACGAGAACATAATAGCAATAATGACTGTAACTCCTCGTGTTGTTCAGACTTAAGCAAAGTAAGCGGAGGAAAAATTAAAGCAGTTCCTTCAGGCTTAATTGCCATGGACATCACAGTGTTGTGGCTTTTAATGTTGTCTGAATACAACTTCCTGTGCATTGAGCGAACGAAGAACTGTGTAGTATTCTTTGCCTTCTTGCATACTGCATGCAAGAACCTCTTTGAGCTCAACGTTATGCTCGTCTCACAAATGTAAACCAGAATCCCATTCACCTCTTTACATTCTTGTATGTGTAAGCAGTCAAAATCAAACTTTGAAATACAGAGGTCATACGCCGTAGAATCATGCAAAGCGATTGTCTACTCCAGATTGACCTCGTTTAGCTCAGATATGATCTGCTAGCACTCAGTTAAAGTATTAAAAGATAAGGTGGGGTCGGACGGTGGGGTCGGACGGACGGAGTGTGGAGCGAGCTGAAGAGAAAAGAAAACGGAAGAAAAGCCTTTTTGGCTTCGTCTCTCCCTTCCTCTCCTCTACCCTTCCTATATGGGAAAGCCTGATGCTAAGCTAGTATCATGAACCTGCTAAGGTAGTATTATGAACACTGAGGACGATTTAATGGCCAATAGATTAATTATAAGATTTGTTCTTATTCTATAAGGTAAGTTTCAGTGGTCGAAATATTCCGATTTGACCAATAAATTTATCTATAACTACTTCTTGTAGTTATCAGCGTAAAACCGTGCCTTTAACATATTTTGGCATTTCTTTCTTTCGTAGCTGGATTTGTTTGACAAAAACAAAGATGGAAAGTTGTCCCTGTCTGAAATGTCAAAGTAAGTGGAATAATTTCACTGGTGGGGGGGGGGGGGGGGGGGGTGGGTCTGCAATTCTACTAAATTTTCCCGGATCCACGAGCAATGCCAATAATAATGATCGTGAAGCGAGATGAACGCGGCACGACGGAATATTAAATGGTCGAGGCGCCAAAATACCTTCATTACAGCAAATATGATTCAGAGGTCATATAGAGGAAATTGAACTAAGAACTGGGTATATAATCCACTTACAGTCTAGCCCCCAATGATTGCTCCTGATCAATGCCGAAAAAAAAGCAAGATGACAAGTTCAATATATTTGTTTCTAGCAAAATCGATATCAACACAACATAAGCGAACGATTTCCCAAAGCTTATGAAAATCCCTAGCATCACGTGTTTCGCTTTGTTTGCCTCGTAATCAAAATGGCAGATCTAAACAGAAGAGAGGGGACTAGGCTCGATTTCGGCCTCTCATTTGAGTCCGGTTTGTGTTCTTCCCGAGACCGCGGGCTCCTTTCTCGAACAACGACTGCTAATTGAGTCTTGGAAGGGCCTGAATGGTTTTAATCATAGCGTTTTGTGTTTCAGCTAAGTTCGTAGGTTTATTTTATTTTGTTTCTCTTGTAGGATACTCCCTGTGGAGGAAAATTTTCTGAAGAAGGTAAATATTTCATTAGACTTCATTTAATCGAGCTTTTAGCAGATCAGTTGTCATGTGAAATATTTTGTTTCCTTTCTCCTCGTAGAAAATGAACGACAATCAGTTTGATGACATATGGAACAAGTATGATCAGGTGAAGCACAACACTAAACAACAGGTCAACTTGGCCTGAGACATCATCATCTGTTGAGAGGAAGTATCGTTTCCTGTCGCTACTCCCGCAGGAGAGTCGCTTCTCTCCGGGGCTGGGGCGAAAGGGGAGGAGCTGCGGTCGCTTAAACGCGTACCATTGTACCAATGGTGTAAACATACATATCAAGGGCACATTAAAACCAAGCCTAAACTTAAC
This sequence comes from Micromussa lordhowensis, assembly GCA_964020085.1. Classification (NCBI taxonomy): domain Eukaryota; kingdom Metazoa; phylum Cnidaria; class Anthozoa; order Scleractinia; family Lobophylliidae; genus Micromussa; species Micromussa lordhowensis. Next base: position 12,255,410 of record OZ026606.1, read on the forward strand.
TAGATTTTAGAATTTAGTACTGCGCATTTGTGTGGCGACACAAGTTGCAACAAAAACCTACCATGACTGAACGCAACGTTTTCGTTGCGGTAAGCGGTAAGTATAATAGATTTCCACTTTTCACAGCGTTTCAGGTATACTTAATTGTTTTGTGTTGACAAAGGACACTAATTACGTAAAAATGGCTGTAGGAGTAAGTAGTGATGTTGCTTTATTTTGTGAGACAGTACTTCCTTGTACAGTGGAACCTCGATTTATTTTAGTACTTCAGGGTGAGTCCTAAAATATAGCTGGTTTGTCGTTTGCGGCTGATGAAACGTTTTTGTCCGCATTTCTCTTTTAAACAGTTATTTTTGGTTTTCCATGATCATAGCCCATTTTATGTAAAGCACATTAAATATATCTTGATGGTATCAGCGCTTATCGATTTCCCTTACGCAGCAGTCCCTCCTGCCGTTGTATCTTGTGTTTCCTACCGTAATTATTTGCCTAAAAAGTCCAACTACATTTGAGGTTGTAACATTTGGAGCGTTGGGTAATTACTTCATGATTTGCGGTGCTAACAATCGTTTAGTTTTATCGCTATCCTCGGGGCGGGAGGTAGTCACTTAGGGTAAAGTAACTACTTATGCAAGTTTTATAGTAGAAATCTGTAATACAAATTCTACTTCTATTTACATGGGTCCAAATGTTTTGGCTCACAGGATGGTAGTGGTTTCATTGCTGACGATGAAATTGACGCCCTCATCCACGATCTCTTGAAGACGAAAGGCGATGTAAGTTTATGGTTTTTAAACCTGATTAAACAAAACCATGACCACAAACCACTCGAGGAACGTCGACTTTAGCGCTTAAAACAAGGGACTGTCTGAATGAGGGCGGTTGGAATAAGTCATCAGTGAAATTTTCACCAATTTCTCTATCAGTTAAAATTTCAGCCCAGTTAAGTCCAAGTTCAATGACACTTTGTCACATACGGTATCCTAAGAAAACAACGCAAAAAAGGCAGGATAGCAGCACGGAGAAACGTCATTCCCATCCATTATCAAGGGTCATGCACTCTCCTTTCATTAAAAATTATAAAGCAAAAACCTGAGTGTATTTTATGGATAAATATGATTTGCTGAAACAAACTTGCAAAATAGAATTGATAAAATACAGGAATAAATGTGACAAATACTTGTGGAAATAATAGCTCGTAGCTAGCTCGTGGCAAGTCTGACGCGGCGTTTCGTCTCGGCCAAGAGACTGTTTTATTTATTTTTTTTTTGTATTTTTCTTTTGTCAAATAGTAAATAAAGTTGAAAGTTGAAAGTTGACGCAAAATACAGGAAACGTGACAATTAGACTATTACTACTTCGAGTGCAAAGAGAGACCATACAGAGTTGAACTAATTAATGTTTGATTGACACCATGACATGCACGAGAGGGGAGAGAATTCCACTCATCGACCAAACGTTTAACAAGTTCTGAGCAATCATAAAGTTTGGCATATTTAAGATCTCAGCTATCAGTTTAAATTGCGTCGTGAGCCAACAGCTGACGGTTAAAAGTCTGAAAATTCTAAACTAGCTTTGAATTAAATCCTCTCCAAAAAACACCAAAAAGCACAATTCAATGCTGATGTTTTAGCTTTGCAGCAGTTGCCTGGGGGCGAAAATCAGGTAAAATGTCGGCCCTATTCCCCACGCTGGAAGAAGGAATTAATCATGATTACCGGTCAACCCGAAACTGGCCATTTTGTGATAATAGAAAGAACGACGATAACTAAGTTAAACGTTTCTGCTTCCAATTTTTTCAGGAAGAAGTGGAAGTCGAAGATATAAAAAGATGCAAGGCCGTGATAATGGAATCTTTTGACACCAACAAAGATGGAAAGATTGGGAAAGACGAACTTAAACTATTGCTTGTTAAACAGTCCTAGGCGGGAAACAATTTCGTACACTAAACTTGTAATATTACGATAGGTAAAGGAACCAGAAGCTGTTCAACGTTCTACATTACGTAGATTTTAATTAATTACTAGTCTAATAAATTGTGTTTTGGTTTGGGCCGACAAATTTTTGTAATATATCACAAAGCCATCCACTCACTCAACCATCGTATAAACCAACCAATCAGAACCGAAATCACCAACCGACCCTGATATCAACCAACCCACCAAACCCACCAGTAACCAAACAAACAACAAACCAACTAATCTGCCAACTAATCTACTAAGCGATCAAACAACCAAACAAACAGACAACCATTTAGGGATAGGAAGGTTTAAAAAAGAGACGTTAAACTTGGCCTCAGAATACCGGAAATTCCATTTCCGAGGATCCACTTCATTACCACTCCATTTAACTCCTCTCCACTCCACTCAACTTCGCTCCATTCTACTTCGCTCTACTCCACTCCACCTCTCTCCACTCAACTCCACACCACTCCAGTCCAGTCCAACTCGCTCCATTTAAAATTTTCTATATTTCACCCCACTACGCTCCATTCCACTTCTTTCCACTCCACTTCACTCCACTCCACTCCACCTCGCTCCATTCCACCTCACTCCACTCCACTTCACTTCGTTCAATTCTGCTTTCTCTCTTCTCTCCATTCCACTCCATTCCACTTCCCTCCATTCCATCTCACTCCAAATTAATAAAATATATTACAAAATAAATTACAAAAAATTCAAAACCGTGCAGGAAGGGTTATTACAGGCTCTTCATATGATGTTAGGTCTATAGATGTGTTGGATAACTTGAAATGGAAAACCCTTGAAACCAGGCGCTTCCATGCAAAGGCTACCCTCATGTATAAAATCCTCAATGATCTATCTGCCCCCCAACTGAGTGACTCCTTTGTAAAACTCAATGCTACCAATATAAATTACAATCTTAGGAATATAGAGACTGATCTAGCACTTCCAAGGCCATTCACAAATTTTCTGAAGCGCAGCTTTAGATATAGTGGTGCAATGCTTTGGAACCATCTTTCCTATGAGGCAAAGACCGCACAATCGCTTGCGGATTTCAAACATAAACTTGCCTCCTCGCCTTCCATGCCTTCTACTGGATCGCACTGATTCAATGTAATATGTGTATAAATATATTTATTTTAATTAATTCTCCATACATATATAACTTATTCTAACGTGTTTACCTACGCCCCACCTGGAAACCAGCTTTTGTTCTGTGTGGCTAGCGTGGTTAAATAAAGTTGTATCGTATCGTATCGTATCGTATCTCCACTCCACTCTTCCACTTCTCTCCACTCCACTCCACTCCACTCTAACTCCAACTCCGCTTCATTCCACTTTTTTCTACTCCACTTCACTCCACTCCATTCAGAGTACGACCGCGACATTTGAGCGGCGAAGCGAATCTTAATGCGTTTGGCGGGAAAACGCCGTTGCCAAACTAGTCCCTCACGGCCAAAGTAGGCCGTCTCACCGTGCGTATCTTGGCGGCTATTGTGATAAGCTCTACCTCCAGACACTTCACGGTGCCTCTCAATACTCAGCTGTATAAATGGGTAGCAGCGAAATTAACCCTTTGATGGACTAACATCTTATCCAGGGGGAAAGGAAATTAAACGCAATAGGAAACGGATGTTTAAGCTCAGATACTTTGGCCCGACATAGACTTTACTTAGTTGCTGTCTTTACAGACATTAATTAAAGAGCAGGTAACTGGAAATAAGTTTTGAATTTTAATTCACAAAAAAAATCAGAAATTATGCATTCAAATGTATTAAGGTTATATAAAAATTGATTTTGACTCTTTTAAGTGCTCCTCTTTTTTGTTTCGTTTCCTCGGAAACGAAACGGTATATACTGTTTTCAGTTCAGGGGTGAACTATTTACATAGTGGAGGTAATATCCAATCGCGTAGTGATAATGTAAAGGAAATATATTTTCAAGGTAGAGACACCACAACAGGCGATTTGTCCACCAATGCGATGGTTTAAGCCGATGGAAGCAGTTTTGTTTACTTCAACAAAGAAATGGCACTTAATTTCGTGACACGGAGACAAAAGGAACTTAAAATGTCAAACATGTGGAAATACTTGGCGAATAAAATGGTTCTAAGTCAGACTGAAACGATGTACTCTAGAGAAACGAATATATCTGTTTCCGTGCTTGGATTAATTGCTTGGATTAATTGTGAACCAGGTGATTAAGATCACAACTATGGCGACATAATTTTAATCAATCAGAACACTTGTCAGGAATAACGATCCCGCTTGGACGACCCTACAAATACGATATATATTGTGGAAGATAATTCATCATATTGTTTTATAATTAACTAGTAATTGCAAAATGACAAGAAAAATATACTGCGTCACTGACAACAAAACGTAGAATTCCGCATACATAATTCTTTGAATTTGCTGTGCGGCCCGCTTCCCAAATCACTAACCCTATTTAATACCAAAATCTGTGATTTTCTAACCTGTTTATGACCTGACCCTTACCTTAATACCCTGTTTCAGACCTGCCTTACTTCCCTAGTTGAGAACGATGTTAAAGGTATTGTGAATGGCTTTAGCTGCTGGTCTTATCGATAATGATAAAAAAGTACGCTTTTAACTGAAAAAGCATACGTAATACAAGACGAGTGCAAAACCCATACCCAGTTTAAGACCAAAATGACCAAAATACTCTTTGAGGCTGGACATACCTATATAGCCGATATAAGGGAGTGCCACTAACTACATTTCGAAGAGCGTTTACTGTAATAACCGATATATATGTGTAGACAACTTAAATTGTTACACCTCCCAACTTAAATACGTTTCCTGATTGGAGGAGAACGTGTCACGTGCCATTGGTCAAAACTCAATGTTCCCCCCGGCGTCGCCTCGGGGAACATTGCGGGTCTCGGGGAAACAAAACTCAATGTTTCCCTTTTGGTCAGTCATTAACTGCTTATTAACCGAGAGTGAGGTCTTTACGGGAAAATCTCGGACCGAGACCTTGCCGTATTGACCGAGCCGGATAGCGAGGTCAATACGGCAAGGCCGAGGTTTGAGATTTTCCCGTAAAGACCGAACATTCGAGGTTAATAAGTTGTTTATTATATGGCTTTTTAATTTTGCTTGGCTTTTGCAGGTTCGTAATCGGCCCGTGGGCATTACGGGAGAATAATGCCCTAGTATTAGCCAATCAGAGCACGCGTTAGATCGGCTACAAACTCAAGTGATATAATAATAAGTGCTTATTACTTAGCCGTTTCTCTTTTACAAGAATAGGTTCAGTACTGCACCTCGCCTGGAAAAAAACCCGCAGGCTTGGCAACTGAGCGCATCAGTGCGACGCAAAGCAGTGCATTAGCACAAATCCTCCTCACCCCAGGACTTCTCATGCACAAGATATAAAAACCCCAGCCTTTCTCAGCCATCTCCGGAAACGATACACTATTTCCTTTTGAGAAATAGTTTCTTGTTGAAAATAAATAGAAACACTGCCTAATCACAGATCGATCGTGTGTCCCCAAAGCAACAACGTGAAGCTTACAGGATACAAGATTTCGCCATTATAAAAACCGCACAAAAGAGCGGCTGATATTGAGCTTTTAACTTATCAAGTACATCCAATGACAGTAGCCAGAACAAATGATTTGTTCAAATTTGGAGATCAGCTGGTCAAGTGGTGTTTGTTTACATCAAAACCGTGTCTGTGCCCGGGCGCTGCGCCGACTGAAGGGTTAACTCACGCAAGATGGCGTCCTCGCGCTCGGGGTTGAAGCCGTTTGTCACCAAGTTTCATGGCAAAACTCAGCTAACATCGACTGAGTTTATGGAAGTGTTTAGAAAATACGACAAAGATGGTAAGCTGTGTTTAAATTCTGTAGAATATTTTTTGGCGTTTATGTGCGACAGCTGGGCTGAAAATATAGCTAAATACTGGATCCGTTTAGCAGATCTATTCTGAAGAAAATTTCGCTTCAAAATGGATTCGTTTAGAAGTTGTTAATATTTTTCACTACATCGTGTTCTGTTCAGGTAGCCACGCAACAGCGAAAACTATTTGGCGGACTCTGGCCCACATCTATAGTGTCTCGGGGTATAAAAGCAGCATTATCGGGAATATATATCCCTCCCATTGGCTTTCACCTTCTCACGGATTTTATAATAATTCTCCTTTTCTTTTCGATTGCTAAAAAAGCAAAATATCGATTCATAATATTACAATGTGCTGATAGATACAGCATATATTGCGTATTGTATGTGGAACTTTATTTCAATTCGCGATCATTGACTCTCACGTCCGCAGTTCGAAATTTGCATATGTCACTGCTGTCGTAAAGACGGGTGGATTTTCGAAATTTGTTTTGGTTTTCGTGAATACAAAGAAAAGCATCGAATTTTTCGAAGTAAATTGAACCCAGAAATCCTTCAGGGAATATTTTGTTATTTAAAAGCTAGGTTAAAAGGCAATTTATCGTTAAATATACCTCAATTCGTGTATGAAATAATACACGACAGATCGGTTTTCTACAGCGGTTCATTTTGTGGCGAGGTTGATTTCGTTAAAAGAAGCCTCTCAAAAACATTCTTGAAGGGTTTACTCTTGATTCACAATCACAGGTAATGGTTACATCGAAGCCAGAGAGCTGGATCCTTTTCTACAAGAACTGTTCGAAGCAAGGTATCATGTAAGTGTTTATTATTTTCTTTATCACGAACATGAACAGGCGTGTGGCTTTGAATATTCTCACCAAAAATGCCGTAATTATGGCGCAAGCATATCCATAACGAAGCTTGTCATCCGCAGAAAGCCCATCATTTAAAATGATAATAAGACGAGTTTCGAATAAATTATTAATCTGAGGGCCATTGCCAAATGGAGTGAAATCATTTATTGGTGGTTATTATTTTTTCGTATGGCACGGAAAGTAATATAACCTTTCAAAGGATAATATTACTGTGGATTGGGAATGCCTTGGATTCTTTTTTAAGGCGAGATAAATTCATAAACACGCTGTATATCATACACGTTCATAATTTAAAGTACAAATATTTGATCGTTTCACTGGAGGGATGCTGAACGGAAAATTCTCCTTTAATTTATTCTGATAACGTGAAGATAAAGAAAGGCTGGAGTTTCGGCGGCCTGGTGGAGGATAAAAATAAAAAGAAACCATTTTAAAATTCTAATGCATGTGAAATTGAATCTATTGTCTGTTGTAGAATATAAACTAGTCACGAGCGGTCACTGACACTGATTTACCGAAAATCAAATACAAAGAAAGCGAGCGAAGTTGTCTGAATTGTAATGAATATTAAAAAGTTCAGAAGTAAGAGATTATCGAAGCGCAGTAGCAGTGGCTCATAAACGTGTTATGCGTACACACGAGTTCATTGTGGCGATAACGAGATCTCCCGCAAGAGATGCGATAGGACAAGGCGTGGTTTCCGGGTGAATGGGGGGCGGGGATACAGGGTGTGGGAGAATAAAATGCGAGCAAGGGATTGCGGGACCGGGCTCTTTGGGATCGTCACGCGTGGCGGAGGAAGATTGCGTGACAATCCCAAAGAGCGTCTGCGTAGGATGCTTGGGTCGCAACATTTCATATTCTAAATAAACAAACTGGAGGAAGCAAGTGGTCGAGACCTTCTTTTTCCTTTTTGTTTTTTTTTTGTAAAAAGAAACATCCGATCGCCGGCAGCAGAACGGTATAACGCAGGTAGGAAGCTCAAAGGAGAGATCTTGTTTTGTAATCATGAATCGTTGTTCTCCTGCAACAGGGTTTGGCTAAAGATAAGGTCAGAGAGATGCGAGAACTTATTCTGGAGAGATTCGACAAAAACTATGACGGCCGTCTAGAAATTAACGAGGTTAGTTGACCTTTTGCCTCTCGTACTGAGCGTTCGTAACGTTTGTTCGCTTCCTTTTCTATCTCTGTTTCTTTCTTCTTGGTTTCAGGTAGCGCAAATTCTACCTACAGAGCAGAACTTTCTTCTTCAGTTCCACCGGGAGTCAAAAATTTCAAGCGTTGAATTTATGAAGGTAAGACTGCAATGCAATGCAATGCTCAATTACTCGTTAGAACCTTTTAATTTATTGACAGTTGTAGAAATTGTGGCACTCCTCGTAATATTTTGAGGCATAGTTTCAGAGCTTACAGGGGTCGAAAAATAAGCCACAAGGAAATCAATAACTTATAAAAGCGAATTCGACTGTCATTAATATCAGCTTAATCAGGGGTACGAACTTTTGATCAATCAATCTTTTCAATCTTGCTATTGATGCGGGTAGAGAAGAGTCACTGGTCCGATTCGGGCTACACGTAACGCTGCGTTGCGTGACAGAGTGCCAGAACTGGACTAAAGCGTCTGATTTGTAATGAACTCGCGTATCGTTGCGCACTCTTAGCGTACCTGGTTTATTTTTCTCCTTCTGAATCATGAATCTGCTTTTAAAATTAGAATGTAAAGCAAAATCTACACACTTTCATTTCAGATCTGGAATCATTACGATGTCTATCGAGAGGGATATCTGGACAAGAAACACTTGAGGGTTTGTTGAAATTCAATGTACCCTTCTTGATCAGTCCAGTCCAAGTGTAAAATATTCCAAGAGCTTGTTAAAAGAACACGTTGCTGATGTTGCAAGCGTTCCTTTAAAAAGAAACTTCCGCATTTTGGCAGCGCGAAAATTGCGCAGAGAGCAAAATACAGGAACGCTTGCAATGCAGTAAGGTAGACGCTAACGAGGAGCTAGTTTCTCAGTTAATTAACAAAGAAATCAGTTATCTGAGAATGCAGCCATAAGCGCCCGACCATAGCCACCTACAAGACCTACAATGACTAAGCGAAACAATATGATGGCACTACTTTAAAAAAAAACATACGTTAGAATTATCAAATACTGGGTGTAGCATAGTTTTTACCCAAACAATGTACAGTAACCAAAAAGAGTGTTGCTTTAATTGCCCATGAAACATCAACTTAGAACGCATATAAGTTCAAAGGTGACCAAGAAAACTTTTTTTTTTCATTTCTTTGAATGCGTTACAGGGTTTCTTTAAAGACCTGTTAACTGTTAACAACCCACATGTCAGCCCGCAAAGGATTGAAGAGTACGTCAATGCAGCGGTAGGTCACTATGGTAACGGTAAAGGACTGGGTAATAAAGGTTCCAATTGAAGGAAATCTCAACATGATAACTTTCTAAGGAAGAAAAACACTTGATTAATAATAACAAACTGGAAATAACGAAAGATGGTCATGAGAGAGGAACTTAAAAGAAAGCGACAATTGTTTTCATCTTGCGCAGTCTGCATGGGTAGTCTTGCGCAGTCTGTGTGTGCAGTCTTCCGTGACACAGCGCGACAAGTTTACGTTTTGAAAGGATGGCAAATAGCACGGGCAGCTTACATTCACAGATATTTTTAGTGAGCGCCCTTTATTTCAAATTGATTATCGAAACCTTAGAGGTATCTAGTTACGGTAAAGGGTTCGTTAAAAAGTGCTCCAAACCAACTACATGAAACGCTGGTTTACCTTGCTTTATTATTTGACGGAGAAAATTGCGTCATTATGACTGGCCAATTTATCGTTAAGTTTTAATTGAACTATAGTGCAAATGAATGTAGACCCGTTCGTAAATGAATTTTGTCGATCATATGGTAAATATGAGTAATCTTATGAAAGCGCAAGCAATTAAAGATTTACACTACTTGTGATAATTTGAAATTATTTTTAAATTGCACTCCCCAAAAAGGTTAGAAATTGTGAGAGAATTTTCAAATATAACTGGCACACAGATCTTCAAACGATTACCTATACTGCATTTAAAATTGGCGGGTTTCACATTTACTTTTGAGATGAAAATCGTCATTGAGTAGCTAGTGGGTTAAAAAGTAAAACAAAACGTCGAATGGGACAGGACTGTTCAATTTGATGGACAAGCCGTCACTTGCTAGCCTTCGTTACAGACGTAAACAGCGAAGGGGTAGAGGAGGGGAAAAACGCAATCCCCCTCCGTTTATCCCCGCGTTTCTTTCCCCCCCCCCCCCCCCATCTTGGCATCTCTTTTACATGTAACTAAATTTGCAGGAGAGAAACAATTTCGGCCTCAAAAGATGCCCCTCAAATACCATTCATAATGAACCCAAAGCAGCTATACATAGCAACGATCAAAATGACTGCCATTCATGATCCACAGAAGACGTGCAGGTATTCACTCTTTTACATGTAACCTGCGGCTTATTTCATACAGACGAGCAAGGTCTCTGAAACGCATAACCACAAGGGTCGCGACAGCCTGTCAACGCCATTTTTCACTCAAAGACAAACATATTTCTCATATTTCTAAGTTGTTATCTGCTAGGCTTGGCCGCAGACATGAAATCAGATATTCCATAAAGAATTGACAAGTGAACTTGCGTGCTCAAAGTCACGTGCTCAAAGTCACGTGCTGCATATTTCGACAGGTGCACGTGGAAACGATGGCAGATGCAAACCAAATTACGTGAAACAGATCGCGAAATATCACCCAAGTCAACCGTACAACAACACAACTAAGTTCTAGCGACTGTTCCGCACTTTCTTTCTTGTACACGAAACGTTTTAAGCTCGTTTGAGACTAAAAAAAAAAGGGCCGAGTTCTCGTCGCGTGCAGTTTTCGTCATGAAATTGCTAAGCAACCGAGTGCACTGTGCACGCCATATGATGGCTTGATATGTGCTCAACGCATTTTTCGATTGGTTGACAAAAGTAAGACGGGGTCACCAGTGCGGTTCAGGGACGATTTGCCAAAAACAGTGCTTTTAATCTGCCAGTGGTTGGAGCACCAATCACTGGCAGATTGTTGCGATTTTTTGTGTGTTTGTTTCTTGGCGTCCTTGCATTCGTTCTTTCTTTACTCCCATCTTTCAGTGTTGTTTCAGACATAGAACAGGGAGTTTGGGTGCATTGAGCTTTTTAACTTGGCATGGGGGAGAAGGAGGGGCCCGAAAAAATTCATCAAGATTCCTTTTGTATGTTTAGAATATGTACATGTATCACAAAAAAAAAAACTGTGTTTTTGACAACTTTCCGAACTATTTTGCTTCTTTCAGCTGGAAACATTCGACAAGAACAAAGACGGGGAGATAGAGTTATCAGAAATGGCTAAGTTAGTGTCACTGTGCAGTTTGCTGGTTCTTTTTTCTTTGTAATTCTGATGGGTCAAGCACTATGAAAAATATTTTTACCTGTCTTGCCGAAACTTGTCTTCATGTATCATCGGTCACAGTTTGCTGTTTTCTCTGTCAACAGACTGCTGCCCGTTGAAGAGAATTTCCTCTCGAAATTCGAGGTAAAGTGATCTCTCCTTTCATACGTTTTTATCCCAGCAATGCAGACTATTCAACATTGCCTCTTAAACACAATTGTACTCTTTACAAACAGATCAGGCAAAACCTCACAAGACAGGAATTTGAGAAAATCTGGTACCACTACGATCAGGTACGCGAATTTGTGCTTTTACGCTGTCAGTTAGAGTGAATATGTAATTTGCTTCTTGTTCTTGTAATAGGCCATTTCCGAATTACTTTTAGCCTCTTTCTCAAAGCGAGTCTTGGTGCTCATCCTTTCATATGAAAAGGAGATGTCATTCACATGCAAATTAAACTCATTTTCATATGAATGGTTGTGCACCAGGCCTCGCTTTGAAAGAGAGGCTTAAGGTAACTCGGAAATGGTCTATTGTCCCTCTATTAATTCCCATGGTTGCTTCATCCTTCAGGCCAGCTCGTCCAATAAGGATATTCACAATCTAACCTTGTATTAATTTTCGACTTGTTTTTCTACCCACCCCCACAGGATCACAATGGAAGCATTGGCGGTGCCGAACTAGATGCTCTTATACGAGACTTGTACATCAAGAACAACAAGGTGGGAATGCCGCTTCCTTTCAAATAAAGAAGTGAAACAGTTTCTTAGTAACGAATTGGTTCTCGTACTCGAACTTCTAATCAGTCCCCTCTGTTCGTGTAAAAAAGTACGTCACGCAACAAAAAAAAGTTCCGATATCGATGACGATGATGGCCCCGCTGATTTTTTCTGTCAATCTGATTGTTTAAATTATAGCCGCCGGGAAGTAAAAGTAACAGCGCGTTGCTATGACAACCTCGCAAAATCTGCGACTTGTCTCCGTTTGGGAGAATTGCCTGATTTCATACCGTGAAGGACTAGGTACGAGTCTGTAAATTATGGGATTAGCAACTATTGATCCACATAGTCAGAAAGAGCACACCGAGATTCACAAAATCCCCAAGTTTGGTGTTAATCGGGCTAATTTTCACTGAGATAGAGGCATTTAAAAACAAAAAAAAATTACAAAGAAATGTATTAAAATCCGGACAAATCCGGACAAATGTCCGGATTTGTCCGCATTTCCATACATTTCTTTGTAAATTTTTTTTGTTTTTAAATGCCTCTATCTCAGTGAAAATTAGCCCGATTAACACCAAACTTGGGGATTTTGTGAATCTCGGTGTGCTCTTTCTGACTATGTGGATCAATAGTTGCTAATCCCATAATTTACAGACTCGTACCTAGTCCTTCACGGTATGAAATCAGGCAATTCGAGACAGTTATACAAACCCGAGACGTAATCGAGGGTTTGCATAACTTTCGAGAATTCTCCCAACCCTCCGAGTGTTTAGATGAGGCTATGTAAACACGGAAAAAGTGCTCTATTGCTTTTATAAAATAATTCTCAAAAACACGCGCGAATCTAAAACGTCACAACCGTGTTTACATACTCTCATCTAAACGCACCTATCGACCAATGAGAGCGCGCGTAGTGGCTCAGTTATTTTATAAATTGTGATTCTTCAATGCTAAGCCGGACAATTCAGGATTGGTTTTCACAGTTTGTCTGTCTGCCTGATTTTTTGTTTGCTTGTTTTGCCTGTTTGCGTAACACAGCTTCTCCGACAAATTTCTAGGAACCACCGGACATGAAAACCATCAATGACCAGCGTGACATGATCATGAAGTTCGCTGATCGGGACGGCGATGACGCGGTACAGAAGGAAGAATTAGCCCTGTTTTTCTCGGTGGCGCAGTCTCGAAAAGTTCAAGATATCAAGGTTGACGTGGAAGGACGCGAAGCCGAGAGAAGAGCTGAAAAAGAAGCAGATCAACAAGAACAACCGAAGAAACACGACGATAGCGGTTCCACTGAAGGAAGCACAGGCTGTTGTTGGCTACTGTGAGGAACGAGTCAATTAAAATTCAGAAAATTTCAACCTAAGAGAGTCTCTGTAACGCGCGCTGCTCTTCACAAGTAATGACTTTTAAACCGCCATGGCTGAAGAAACTGGCGTTGAGATGATGATAAAAAGAATATTAAAAGAATAAACAGTAATAAATAAGGACAATATTAAAACTTAATTCTTCTGCGGTAAGAGAAATAAATAACTACGCCCTGCACTTGAACGCGACGACGAGTGTCTTGATTCACACTCGAACTGTCCACAGCCCTCTAGTTTCTCGTATTTTTATTTGATCGTTGAACGCGCGGATAGAATCGCGAGAGAACTGGACGTCACACTTGACGGGGATGGGGAACTTTGGTTCGCTTCGCTCCCCTTTCCCGCCCCCACCTCCGCGTTCTTTCCGCTCGCTTTTTCTGTCGTTGAAGAATAGAGGCTGTGAAAAGTCTAACTCAAACTCAACCCATAACATTTTAAAAAGCATTCACTTACCTCTTAACCTTAAAACCACCTGTTCATATTTCAATGGCGAAAATAAAAATGAAGGTTTGAAACGCAACGTCTCGTAAAATTGAGGGCAACAATTAAAATAACGACTGGGCACATGAAAATAGGCCATTTCCGAGCTGTCATTACTTCCTTAGTGTGTTCTCTTTCAATTCAAGCTTCAGCTTTCAGAATTTTCGGCTTGTAGCTCCTTTGGCTAGGGAAACAAAAATTCCAAGTGATGGGACCAGAGGAAAACATAAATAAGCAGCACTGGACATTGTTTCGATCAGATTTTGGATTGTACAGCAATCGTTGCGATTACATGGACACCATAGCGTGCGTTACAGCCGGACGTGTCACCAACCTCGTTCCCAGGCTCTCTCTCCTCTGCCTCCCTTTGTCGTTGGGAGAAAGACCCTGGTTGCGGCTGGTCACGTGACCACCTGTGACACAAACTTTTTCACCAGGGTGGAGTCGGTGTCTGACATTTGCAGACTGCAGACTGCAGACTGCAGACTGCAGACTGCAGACTGTAGACTTTTTAACTAAATACTGCATTCCCGTTTCCATTACTGATAGCTAACCGTAAACAGGCTAACCGGAGTGCTATTCGGGCTAACCTGACTGATATTCAGGCTAACCAGATTGCTGTTTAGACCTAAATGTAGTCTGCAGTCTGCAGTCTGCAGTCTGCAGTCTGCAGTCTGCAGTCTGCAAATGTCAGACACCGGGGTGGAGTCAACAAATAATTTTTGTCGATATCAACTGAAGCGAAAGAAAGGCGATCACTGGTCGCTATATTAAACTACACACTGGCAAATACCTTTGAAATTCTTCAGTCCTATTCTAAGCTTCATACAGGACAAACGAAATAAATTTGTATGTATCCAGCGTATTGAATTACCACTCTTTATTTCAATTCCAGCCGGTCGAATTAAGCGTAAACTGTTTCATAGCATGTTGCCGGAATTAACCTCATGGCACATTGTTCGCTATATAAAACGATGTTTTATTTACTATTTTGTAAAACATAATTCTTGACTATGTCAAGGAATCGTGTTTAAACATCTGCCTAAATATAAACTTACATAAACCTGATGCATATGAAATATAAGCACGCGGGCTTAAGTCAACAAAACTGCAAATCATTTTACATTGCGTTAAACCAAATGCAAGTCAGCTCGGCTAATCGGCCATGTGACAGAAGTACTTTTTAAATTCAAATTACCGCACAAAGAAGAAAATAAATTACCTCCGAACGCAAAGATTCAAGAGACTGATCCACTGGTCGGTCTCACTTCGATTCGGTACGTGACGTTTTACAAGTGATAACCGTCGGAAATTTTGAGCTCCATTCGGCTGCCGAATTGCTTTGTGAACGAAAGTCTTCTATATTTGGAAGACGGCAGAAATAATGTAGCCTTCTTCATCGGCAAAATCCGACTTCGAACCCGATAGAGCGGGTAGCTTTTTTAGCGACTGCTCGAGGTTTTGAAACCCAAAAAGTTTGCCACAACAACAATCAAAGAACTCTGCCACCCCTCCTACCCAACAGATTTTTTTACCACCCAGATTCTGGGTGGTCACGTGACCAGCCGCAACCAGGGTCTTTCTCCCAACGACAAAGAGAGGCAGAGGAGAGAAAGCCTGGGAACGAGGTTGACGTGTCACGCGTCACGCGGTGTAGACCGGCGGTTTAGAATGTCTGCCTTTCCAGCGATAGACTTATCAAGAAGTTCAGTCACGGCATTTCAAGTGTTTTTTGGCTACGTACAAAATTGCCTTTGAATTGAAGGAATCCTGAAAATAGGGTGCGTTCCTTTGGGGTGATCTGGATCAGGATCAGTGATCCAAGATCTGTCTGGATTATGGTGTATCAACGGAGCCAATGAATCCACTCTGGTCACGGATTCATCGGCTCCTTTGATGCACCATGATCCAGACAGATCTTGGCTCACTTATCCTGATCCAGATCACCCCAAACTTTGGGGTGATCTGGATCAGGATAAGTGAGGAACGCACCCTAAGATAGAAAAACACCAAAGAGATAATAATGAACCATAAAGGAACTGGGATGGTTTAAGCGGGATGGACAAGATTAACACGGATTACAAACAACGAACCTGAAAAATTTAGGCTAACCTTTTCAAAATGAGCAAACCAAGAGTAGAAACCGGCCAGACTTCAGTTTGATCTCTACCGTCCCCGGGATCGTAGCGATCATATGAAAGCCGCTAGCCATAAGGATCGCCTTACTTCGGAACGACTCCACTCAGCATTCAGTTAAAAGCGCGGGAAAAGACGCGCGGTTTTAGTGAGTACACCTGATTGGCTGACAAAAATCAATGATCCTCAAATTGTTTCACTTTTCCGTGAAATAATCCGTAATTACTTTCGAAAACTTCAGTTTATTAAAATACGATGAATTTCTTATAAGCTTTCCTCCAACGCCATTTCAAATAACGGGCCAAAACCTCAAGGCAACAAGCCAAGGTGAACTAAATTGAGGAAAAACAAGATGTACACTGTGGTTGTAGGCCTTGACAGCGAGGAACTGTGATCTTTAATCTCTCTCGAGTGATTCAATGCATTCAGTTTAAAATAAAAATTAATTCAGTTACGAGAATTGTACTCGGGTCATCTCCTCTTGTATCTACAACAAAAGGATAAAGACAAGTAAGTGAGGTATGAATTTCTAGTCAATCCCTTCTTTTAAAGCAAGGCCACAGGGATACCACAATAGGCTACACGTATATACTAAGTGTTACGCTATCTGGTAGAAATTGAAGCGAAGGTACCCGCTTAGCGCGTGTGTTTCAGCGGCAGAGTCGCAGACGTAGGGATGAGGTCGCGAGGAGAATGGTGCCCAAGAACAAAGCAGCCGTGCACGAATAATTCGCTTATTTAAGTTAAATAAGCGAGGCACTACAGAATGGTAACGATTTTCAACACCTTCGCTTTATAAATGCGAATGGCTGCCTGATGGAAAGTCGCTACAGGAACAAAAGTTAATGTGTAGTTTGTAGTTGAGTTCCAGTCGTACCCTCTTAGAATGTGTCAAACGCGCTAAATTGGACTTCAGTGTGTTCGGAGAAGTACAGTTCTCGGACCGTGTGCATTGATCTGAATCCTGAATCACAAGTCAAAGTTCAATAATAGGAACAGTCGACACTGAGTGGACAGAAACTTCTCCCCTTCTCGCCTGATATCATGACCAATGAACTACATTTTCTGCTACAATTCCCTCACGACACGGTGTGTGCTTGTCATTTACTCTTTGTAATAGCTAGCTTCAAAGCGAACCTCTGAACGAAACAGTAAAAAAAAAAAAAACAGGCTACAACTGAAACACACCTTTTCTTGGACTTAAACCTTCCTGGACTTTTCTTAAACTTCGTTGAATTATCGGGTCTTGAGCTAAATAATAAAACAAAACCAAAAAACAACTTTCAAACATGCGTGTTTACCTGTCAGACCCAAAATGTCCATGTTATGAATCACATTATGACAGAATTCTTTGAAAAGTAACAAACCTCTGTCTGAACGTTTTTAGTGCTTTTTTGCTTGTATCCGTGAGTTCTTTGTCAAATGCCTTGAGCCTTGAACCAGCAGCAGCAGCAGCACTCTTTGTTTTTGATGATTTTCCTGCAGAGGAGGAAAAAAAGGGTAATTTCTATAACAGGACAGGAACCGAATTACCACAAAATCACAATTTCTGACGCGCAGGGTACGGTATTTCATGAAATAGGAAAGAAAATTTTAAGATATACAAACCTTTTGAGTTGAAGTCAGGTTTGTCAGGCGAAAAAGCGTGCAAGCGTTTCTTTTTCTTCGATCGTTTGACCTCTCGTGCGATGAACTCCATCTCTTTTCGCTGTTTCTTATCCTCTTCCTAAAGAAACACATCGTTACCTCTGTAAATTTACGTTAACGCATTGATAACAGTTTGGGGTTACCATCTCCGGTAAACGGGAGAGATTGGTTGGTAGTTTGTACCATCTAGTGGAGAAGATGTGAAGAAAAACTGTTTTCAAGTAGCCTCTACAACAATAGTTGCCGCAGTTTGGGCGCGTGAAAACTGTAGTTTTTGTACTCGCCTTCAATTTCGCGCGGAAAAATGAAACAAACCCTAGTTCGTACGGCAACGATTGTTACGCAGGCTACTTTTCAAGGCTGGAGGTTTCAAGTAGTAGTTACTTCCTTTTGGATGGGTTACTAGTACACCACAGATTAACTCTCAGCAGCACTTAATTTATTCCTGGGTGAGGAGAGAGAGAGAGAGGCACTATGAGAGTAAAGTTTCTTAGGCTTACAGTGGGCTTGATGAACTTAAGTCAAAAGCGTTAACCATAAAATCAGTTCATATTGGCATCAACACATTGTCAAATAGACTTGCATGGAAATGAGGTGTACACCTAGCGTGATTTGTTGATATGCTGTTATTACTAAAACCGTACGACATTTAGAGTTGGAAGCAATCCACCGTAGGAAAACAGATGGCGGCTGTACATTTTACAACAATACCTTGCGAACCTAACACAGCGTATAAGACGCAATGAAAGCCAAATTTTTACAATATTTGTCCCTGCAGTAAGGACATTGTGTATCGTAGGTTTGAAGATTTTATAACTCTTCTGTACCTTTTTATGAACGTTGTTAAAGTTTTCGTGCGCTAAGAACTGTGGGCAAATGTACCAGTCGCCATCTTTTTTTCCTACGGAGGATTGTCGCATCTCATAATCGTTTAGTACGAGAAAAACAACGACAGCCTTAATTACGTTTTCATTTACGCTGGCTGTAGTCTTTCCTTTCTTGTTTTCGGTTTTGGACTTTTTACTGGCTGGTCCGTTTGCTGCTTTGTCTGTGTACAAAAACAAAAACGTATTCATTACAGCAACTATATTGATTTTGCAAGTTAAAACTATCAATACTTTAAAATAATTTAACAGATCTTTTACCAGACTTCCTTTTGAGGTCTGCCTTGCTTTGAAACCATACCCGCGGAGGCCTGGAGAAGATTTCTTCTTCGTGTTCAATAAGGTTCCGTGCTTTGTTCATCTCCATCTCTGAGATTCTCAGCTAAAAAGGGAATTATAGCAAACTGAACTTTAAAGGGGGTGTTTAGTTGAAAAATAATCGGACCTCAAGTCAACAGAATACTGTGATGCATCAGTATTATTGAACGTTTTAAGGATACATTTTTGTCGGAGTATTTTTTTATTTATTTTTGAGCCGCAGAACCGCTCAAAAAGAAGTTACCCCGTCTCGTTTCTCTCGAGACTGGTCTCGTTTCTCTCGAGACTCGCCTCGTTTCTCTCTAGGCTTGTCTCGTTTCTCTCGAAACTCATCTCGTTTCTCTCGAGACTCGTCTCGTTTCTCTCGAGACTCGTCTCGTTTCTCTCGAGACTCGTCTCGTTTCTCTCGAGACTCGTCTCGTTTTTCTCGAGACTCGTCTCGCTTCTCTCGAGACTCGCCTCGTTTCTCTCTAAGCTTGTCTCGTTTCTCTCGAGACTGGTCTCCTTTCTCTCGAGACTCGTCTCGCTTCTCTCGAGACTCGCCTCGTTTCTCTCGAGACTCGCCTCGTTTCTCTCGAGACTCGTCTCGTTTCTCTCGAGACTCGCCTCGTTTTTCTCGAGACTCATCTCGTTTCTCTCGAGACTCGTCTCGTTTCCCTCGAGACTCGTCTCGTCTCTCTTTAGGCTTGTCTCGTTTCTCTCGAGACTCGTCTCGTTTCTCTCGAGACTTGTCTCGTTTCTCTGTAATTATAAGCATTGAGATTTTGCTATGGCTTTCCGGGTGCGAAAACTTTTCGGGACCTTCGAGAAACGGGCCCCTGGTCACAAGATCAAATAAGTGATTGTTGTCTTGTGAGAGGACAGCCACGCCTACTTGCTACATGCCTACCTCTTTTTCTTCGCTTTCTTGTTTCAAAATGTCCTTTAAGTCCTTCTCGAGTCCTTGAATCTTACTCTTATATTTCTCAATCACCTCTGGGGAGAAAAAATTAAACACTGTAAGATCAGGTCTGGGGACGACTTTAACTCAAAAGTTGACCACGCGAAAACAGTCAATTATTTTAGAGACAGCATTTTTGAGTGTGTAGGACGTGAAGTCCGCAGTAACATCATTATTAGCAGGTTAAGTAGAGAAAATAAATAACAACAATATAAATCAATTTCTTTCTCACCTGTAGGGACTATTCTGCTTTTTACTGGTGTCTTGGCTAATTTGACAATTTCCTTCAGCAGTTTTCTTTCTTTTTCTCCGACTAGCGACACAGATCTACAAAAGGGAATAAACATGGGCATAAACAACCACAAGTGAGCATAAAATAAGTAATAACACGGCTTACAGAGACATCACAAAGGTTTACTCAAAAGTGTTTTAGTGTTTGACTTCAAAGCACTTCTTTCCTAATGATGCTTTGCCTACCACAATACTGAGATTAGAGAGACTAGAGCAGCAAAATAACATCAAACAATTCGGTTGATGTGTGGTGCAAGGCTTCAGTTCGTTTTGTGGTAAGGAAAGTTCGCAACGTTTCGTTTTCCCGCACGCGAAATTTCACCAAAATTGGAATTAACGTGTTCGGAAACTTTCGTATAAGACTTCGTTTAAGTCATCGAAATATCGCTGATATTTCGTTCAAGGCGCTGATATTTCGCCTACAATCCAGCGGGGTGTTATCATCATTCACGGCGCAACTTTGACGAAATATCGGTGACATTTCGGGAGAGCAATGCACGATTTTGAACGATACGGTATTAAAGCTTTTAATACGCCTCAGCAATGTCAAAATAGCTGAGGACACAAGCGAAGTAGCTGATTGTATCCATAGACAAGATCGAGCGAAAGAAAAAACACTTCGGGCGCTTTTACGAGCAAGGAAACCGCGGGTTACGGAACCCAAAACAAGAGAGCGTTCTTGCAGGGCGTACACAGTCACACCAGGAAACAAACACCACCAACTTCCCCGTGCAATGACAGGAACAGTTATTACTACATGTCTGCCCGCAGCGCACGATGGAGACATAAAATAACCACGCACCTTCCACTGCGCCCCGCCCGAGCTGTTCTTCCAACTCTGTGAATGTACTGCTTCAGCGTTGGTGGAAGGTTAGCGTTAATGACCTGTTAAAACGCGCGATAAAAACAATAAAAAAAACTCCATTTAAGTGTCAAATGTTAATTGGGGACACTGTATATAAATAAACAGATATCGCAAAAAGAGCATAGACTGTCAAGAATCCCAGCTGGTGGATGGCTGAGCAGTTGGCTAATTACGCGACGAGGTCGAGGAGTTAAACTCGGGACTACCGAGAACAAATCCGGATCGTGGTAAGGAGGGGGATTTGAACCAGAGCCTACACATTTCAAATCCAACAGCGCCCTTGACCATTTGGTCATGCCGCCTCCTAGCCATGCAATTCACTGATCACAGTGCCCTATCCTTGAGCTGAGTAAACAGTTAAGTAACTATACTAGCGTTGTCACACAAGACGGAATGTCGCCCTAGTAGCTTGTATCATGAAAGTGTACGAGTTATTTCGTATATACATCACATCATAGCAACACATCACATCATAACAAACTCACTAACACTATTGTTCTCGAAATACATGTACACCTCAAGTGATAAATTTGAGCAGGGGGCAGTGGGAAAGGGCCAAAAGTGAACACGGTATCAGCGATGTTCATGTACGGGTCCATTGCGTGTCGTCTCCTAACTGACACTTACCGTTTTCACTCCAAGAATATCTAGTCCTCTAGATGCTAAGTCCGTAGCTACAAGAATGTCAACTTCGCCGGCTTTGAATTTCCTTAAAGCTTCCAATCTCTGAAATTATAACAAAGAAAAGGGTCAGCGGTTATTGGAGAGGTAAATTATGCCTTTGCTTTGCCAATTTTACGCACATGAACACAAACGCAAGGACAAATGGTTTCTTGGTCAATTCCTCCTTTTAGCACGCACAAAACGTATTTTCCATTATAAACAACAATGCTGTAAGATTACACGTAACGCGAAATTGTCACGAACCTGTAGTTGTGTCAAGTTTCCATGGAGCTCTTCGACGTTCAATCCCAGCAGCCCTAGGATGATTCTTAGTCTGTGAGCTGACGTTTTAGTTTGCAGAAATACCAGACAATGTTCGTTGAACGTTCTGCTGCATAGTGCTGCCAAGAGTGAAGTAAACAACACGTCAATACAATACGGTTTCTGAACAAGCGTAGAGAGTTTAACTGCTTTGATTATGCTGCCTCATAGATTCTTAGCGCTGACCAATACGATCGTGACTTCTGGAAACGGGATCTCTGGTTTTCCTGCGCACTCCGTGACCTACATTCTCTGCTGTTGTCCGGGTCACTTTCATAGAGTGACGCGAACATATCGCGTTCAGTCAAAAGTGTTTTCATTTTTTGATAGTTTCCAGGGCTGGGTTGTTCGAAAGCCGGTTAACGCTAACTCAGGATCAAATGTTAACCGAAGTAATAATTTTTCTTGTTTAAAAATGTTTTTTCACTGCTTATGTTTTGGGTAGTTTGAGATTATCCAAACTTAAAACTGAAGGATAAACAATACAAACAGAAGAACTCACCAAACAGTTGCAAATTTAATTAAACTCAAAATTCTCGCTAGCCCAGGGTTAGCTTAACCGGGCTTTCAACAACCCGGCCCAGTCCTTCATAACACACCGGACGTTTTCAGCGGGCTACCATCACCCGGACAATCTAGTGTACTGCATGAAATACTATTCTATCATCGTTGTTGGAAAAAATACGGTTTGCATTCAGTGAGATACACATGTAGGTGCACTACCTGTGATAATAGCTAAGCGATCATCTTCTCTGTTACTCCTAATCCTTACAAACTCCTGGCGCAAGTTATGAGCCACGTCTGTGTTATTGTCTACAAACAGGCGCACTGGCTGATTCAATGAAAGACTGACAAGTTCTTCAACCTAAAAAAAAAACACAGACAAAATTTTAACACAAATACTAACCGTTTCTAATTGTCATAGCAGCTATAACTTTGCATGATAGTCGCCAACACTTTAAAGGTTTAGAGCCTTTCAGGGATTCAATAATGGCTTCAATGCAAGCCACTGGTGGGACATTCCGTGGCATACCACTCGAAAGCGTTGCATAACTAGTACAGTTAGACCCTGCGAATTCGAACACGGGTAATTTCGAATTCCCGTTATTTCGAACTCAATTTCGTTTCCCCTGCAAGTTTGAAATAGCGAGGTTCAACTGTATGTATCAGGAGAGGATATAGGGTAAGAAAGTGTTTTTCCTTTTTCATATAGGCCTTATTTCCAAGGTAATCCCCTTCAAGTTATTTTTAGATCATTAACGGTTTCCGAAGTCCCAGCAGGGTGTAGAAACAGCCAATCCCGTGACGCGGATTTTGCTCACGTGGGTAGTCAACGTCGCTTGTTGACACAGTTTCATTAATCATCCTTCCAACAGGAGTGGGGCCCATGTCTGAAAACAACTCGAGTGGGAGTCCTTGACAAAAAAGCTCTCTTATCTTTCATCATCTCTTCATTCAAAGAAAACAAAAAGATATTTACAAATTTAACCACATTCTCACACACCGCTGGGAGCCATGCCAAGCCAAACCACACAGCCTGACCTTTATTAACATAACAATATAATTGTTTTACAATGACACAAAAAGTGGCTAGAGAATAATTTTCCTCACCTAACACATTCTACAAGTACTTCACGAGTGGGTGGGCGGGGCATGTCAGGCAATGGCGGATGGCAAAACAAAAACTGACACCTTACAAGCCATGTGACCTGAAACCCCCCCGCAAACCTGTACCCAGACTCCCAGCCGTGTGTGAGAAAAACGTTTTCCGCTTCTTTCGTTACTCAGCCAGCGGAAAACCACACTTACCTCATCTGTCATTGTTGCTGAGAATAGCATTGTTTGCCTTCCACGTGGACTGAGCTTCATAATTTCCTCCATCTGATCTTTAAAGTTCTCATCTAGCATTCTGAAGACGAGACAAACAATCAATGTTACAGTATTATCGTATGAAAACCCCAAATGGCGCAATTCACAAAATAATTCCTGATTTAAACTACAAAATACATGTATAGTTGAAACAATCCCTGTTTTTCTTAACTTTGACCCAGCTAGTATTTTAGCAACACATGTTTCAAATATACAGCTACTTGTATGAAACAAATGCGATTGAACAAGTTGCAACTCAAGGCAAAAATATTCAATAAAGAGGAACACTGGTTTTAAATGTACAGTATCTACATGTAATTTTAACAACATTATTTTTGTTTCACATGTACCTGTCAGCTTCATCCAGTACTATTATCTCCACGGTTTGCAGGCTAAATGACGGGGTGTTATGCAAGTGATCCACCAGTCTGCCAGGGGTAGCAATCACTATGTCAGGTCCTTTACGTAATGCTGCTTCCTGGCTCTTCCCATCCAAGCCCCCTGGAAAGAGTTTGCGACAGCAACAACACAGGAATGAGAAGGAATTTGTCAAATTGTTTTAAACATAGGATAAAGAGTAATTTTTCATGGGGTGAGTGAAATAAAGAAGTGAATTTTTTTTCTCACACACAGCTGGGACCTGGATATTGGTCATGTGACCTGTGGGGCAGACAGTTGCTTCTGTTGCATCAGCCATTGCCGACTTTCCCACCCAAAGATTGTAAGTTTTTATACAGTGCCAGTGTTTTTCCCTGACCTGTTCAAAGTTGGAAGGCAAAAAAATCTCACAAGCTAGCCTGTTCCAGGCTCTCGGTCAGTGGGGACGATCGAAAAAGTGGGCGCGGGATGAGCGGAATCTGGCCAGGTAAAAAGAAATTGCGCCCTCTCCTATTTTTTTTACACGATCCCGCTCGTCCAGCACCCACTTTTTCGATCGTCCCCACTGACTTAGAGCCCGGAACAGGCTACTCACAAGCCTGTGACTGCAATGATTACTAAGCTATTAAATATGTTGTAAATACACACCCAGGATTCATGGAAAGCAGGCTTATTATCAATTAAAAGATTACTTACTAATGTTAAGCATAGGTACAAAAACCCACCTGTAGCCAGGCACACTTGGATGTTGGTGTGTTTGGACAATGTTTTGGTTACAGAATGAATCTGTGATAAAAAGAAATCACACTGTTAAATCGTCCATGTTACTCTCAAAATATTTAATTTTATAACATCAACTCATGCCCGCATACTCAGTCTTTGCCGATAGCTAGCCCAGGATCATTGAGTACATGTACATGTCTCTCTTAAAAAGATGGAAAATATTTTCTTTGTGTTTCTATACCAAGTTATTTGACATGAAAGTTTGGAAAACTTGAAAATACTACAGAAACACAAGCCCATCGGCTTATGTTCCAACAGCATTCTTCATTCTCCCAAACTTGCCTTTGTGTTTCTATTTCTATACCTTGACAGAAACACGGAAATTGTTTTCTATTTCTTTATCTCTAACTGGCAAAATTCATGTATTGAGTGTAAGTCACTTATACATGTATATGTAAGCTGTAAGGAGTACCTGAATGGCCAGTTCTCTTGTGGGAGTTAGAATGAGAACCCTTGTTACTGACGCCTGCTGAGGTCGGTAAATAAGTCGCTCCAATATCGGAAGCATATATGCTGCTGTCTTACCTAAATGTTTTGTTTAAACAATATCAGTACTAAGTTTGGTCCACT
>OZ026606.1:12285796-12323296 GCA_964020085.1 Micromussa lordhowensis
ATTTCTTTATAAACTAGTTAAGGGTCGCAAATTCTCGGAAGTTATCCGCGAAAAAAAAACGCGCAACTTGAAAGTTTATGCGAATTCTGTTCAGTGTAATTTGACGCCTTGTCGTTAGGCTGTTGTTTTATCTTTATCGTGATTTGTTTTGGTTGGCAAAGATGTGCAGCTGCACAATTCCAGCAATTCACTCGGATCGCTGCGACCAGTAAATGAACTTCATACAATTTTTACTAGCATGTACAATGTAATCGCAACAACTTGTAAAAAGACCTGGAAAATCCTTTGCAATCAAGTTCTCCAAAAATGTGTAGACAGCTGTGCTTGATTCTTGAACCAAACTGATTGAAACTCACAACTTGCGACTGGATTAGGAGGGTACCAGACGAAGACACTAATGGATATACTGATGAATAATACAGTCGTGCTAAAATATCGTGATTCATTTATTTGTTTTTATTTTTGGCGTCCAATACGCATATTCGTAGCGAGGCCCGAGTAAATGCTCTTAGAGCGTCTAGTTGTATCTTAAAGCACAAACCAAAGGAAAAATCACAAGGTTAGTAATACTGCTTATCATATTTCAGGGCTCACAAGAAGTGCCGTCTTGTCGTCTGGGACAAAAAGATTTTCTTGTGGGGCAATTAACTTTAATGGCCACTTGCATGATGGACAAAGGCCCTGAAAAGTCATTTGCTAATCAAGTCATAAAAATGGTCTTCAACAACTGCAAACATGCACTTGCCTTGGGCAAGCAAAATTTAAGAGTTACTTGTCTGAGGGGCAAGCTCAAATTCAATTTTTTGAGCTCTGCATTTCCCACTTTAAAGGAAAGCATAAAACAAATGCCTTAACAGCTCTAAGTGGGACCTCATGTACATGTAAGGTTAAATGAGTCCAGTAAAATATTGACCATTCATTGAAAGAGAACTGTCTGTAAGATAATTAGCATAAAAGTCACTTTTCAAACTACTTTGATCAAGGCATCTGACTGGATGGGGAGGTGTAGATCTGAATAATTTGCTAACATCCGCATCCTCCAAATAATCAGAGTGTTTTTCGATAAAACAGAAAAATTGTTTCATATTAGCAATAAGAGATTGATTACTTTGAAGTAGTTTTTCTCCTAAAGCAGCGACGAAAACACTCCTGCAGCTCGTTTGTGACCAATTTTTAACCTCCAGGCTTTCCAACCTAATTTAGACAAAGAGCCTGGAAACTAGCCGA
The DNA here is from genome assembly GCA_964020085.1 of Micromussa lordhowensis. Classification (NCBI taxonomy): domain Eukaryota; kingdom Metazoa; phylum Cnidaria; class Anthozoa; order Scleractinia; family Lobophylliidae; genus Micromussa; species Micromussa lordhowensis. The sequence goes on from OZ026606.1 coordinate 12,287,024, forward strand.
TGGAAAATGCCTACTCCATGATATACCATGGAGTCACTTGAAGGGCTTAGACAAGTGTGTATACCATACCTATGGCATGAATTGGTATAATTTATGGTTGGCATGTATGAAAGCATAAATTATTCTAGATCTACACTGTACTGTATACAGTAGAACCAGAATTAAGCCGTCACCTTTGGGGAATGGTTAAGTGACCAATTAATACAGGATGAAGGCCTAATACAGGTTACAAGAAAAGCAGTTCAAATACAAATGTACAATCAGTGCTGAAAAGACATTTGACTTCAAATTAGACATTCATTTCCAGCATTTTAATGATTTACAAAAATAAACATTCAAGGAAATCATTGTTTGTACCTCATGTGTTACATTGTTATTTGAAACTGTATGAACAAGTAATTGGCACCATGTGACTATTTAATACAGGTCAAGACAATAGAAAAAGTCCCCTGTTGCGACTTCGCAAATGGTAACCGCAACCTCCTTATGGAGGTGACCGCTTAATTACAGCAAAATTACAGCAATTAAGGGAAGCAATCTTCGGGACTTTGAAAACTGACCGTTCAGTGCTCAACTCAAATCAACTATGCACAATGTTATAAAATTGATGTTGTATACTGTGTATGCATGTTTACAAATATAGTTAGTATTAGTATCGTTCATGATTATACAATTACAGTACCTTGAGTAAAGGTCTTGATAAGTTCATAGTTGTAAAATTTTGATGCATCACTTGTGGAGGAGGTTCTTCAAAGAACTTCCTTTTCTTTTCAGTTATCTGTAATAAGAATTTACAGATCAAATTATAACTAGAGTGAAAATGAAGCCTGAATGAGGGATCTTGCACCCCGAGTTGAACATCATAGGATCTCAATGATAAGCCTTTTTGGAAACAAAGAATCATTCATTACCTTACTTAGCCTGAATTTCAGCCGTCTCCTCCTCTCGCTAAGTCTCTCAGTGACGTCACGAGTCAAAAGTGGTTTATTTATGAAATTTCACACGCGACCTTTGCTAGACAAAACCGTTAAGTTTGGTGGACGTCAATCATCTCCGCCTCCTTATCGACCGTATGCAAAATTTACAAAAATAGTCTTAAACTTTGCAGCGGTCCACTCGTAAAAATTATCATTTTACTTTCAGTATGCTCGGTTAGCTCACTAAATACACTGGAATTAAATATTCCTTGAAGTTTGTAACTTGACTCGCGCGGCTTGGGTTTCTCAATGGCCATTCGCATGCATGAATGACCCCAAGAGCAAGCAAATCTACACGTGAACTAAATTATCTATGTAACACGTACTCATGGGGCTACGGACTAAACAAAACTTCTAATAAATAGAGTTTTACAACCGCATTGTAAAATGCAGTTAATGGAGCGTGACATGTTAAGCCTTTAGTTCTACCGTCACGTTAGTTTGTTTACATTGCGTAACGCATACGAGACATGAATGTACATTCATACTCTCTGGCTTTCGAGGCATGAATGCACATTCATAGTTTGGTAAATACAATGACATTTTTGTGTCCATGTTGCAATACTGGCGGCTACACATATATCATTTGTTTTGTATGGCTAAAAGTAACAACTAGCTCCATTCATGTCTCGCTAAACATTGAACAAGCTTTTTTGTATTCGATGGTACATTAATCGCCATTGGTTTAGTTCTAGACATCTGTCTATGTATAAAGTCCTAGCATGGTCCAAAGTGCCATTCTCTAAGCTCGTTTAGCTACTGTAAGGAGTACATTTACATTAGAAACATTTTTATTCCCACCCTACCCTCCCTTTGGAGGTGGTTGTTGTTGCATTTAATAAAATTTGGGTTCACCTCTCGGTATTCGCTATCGGTTAAGTCTCGCAGCGACTTCCCCAAGCTTTGTTTTCTTTCATGCTATGCTATGTTACGCTCTTTCTCTGCCTTTAGTCTTGTCCGATCCAGCACGTGCCGGCGGAGTCGGCTCGTAGCGCTGGGGAGATAAGGAGGCTTGAGCTTGTTTTTACCGCCTACACTCTTTCCATTATAGCACGATGCTGGCCGGAGGTTCAGCTCGTAGTGCCGTGGAGAGTTAGGCTTTAGATCGCGTTGATTTGCTTTGTACCGGCCTACAATTTGTCCGATCCAGCGCGAGTCTTTAAGAGCGCTGGGGAGATAAGTTTAGGCTTTTAGTCACGCTATGAAGTCGTCTGTCACGCCGATTGCGGAGTGGTGTTCCCCCCATTACGCCAAACAGTGTCTTCTGTTGTCTTGTTACCGTAGTCGCTATTATTACTAATACCCGAAGGAACTGTGACATTAACCTGATAATTTTATGGTAATAGGTCGTAAGGTTTATAGGTTTAAGTATATGTTCAGTCCGTAGCCCCAAGAAAATACTTGCAGAATAATTTGTTTGCTCACGTGCAGATTTGCTTGCTCTCGGGGTCATTTATGCATGCGAATGGCCGTTGAAAAACCCGACAAATGTCTTCATTTAAGGATTTGAATGACTGCTTTGCCAATGTATTTAGTGTGCTAGCCGTACATATCGAAAGTACGGTAAAATGATAATATTTTACGAGTGAACTGCTGCAAGGTTTCAGGCTTTTTTTTTTCAGGTAAATTTTGCATATGACTATGCTTCGTTTGGAAAATGGCTGTACCGCTTTGAAAGCTCAATCACCACTGACGAGTGGAGCCATACATATTAAGGGTTTTCCATATCCCGTAGGCAAGTTTACGAATACATCGCTTCCGCTAAGAATTTTCCTGTTGCAGATTGAGTTTTGAACCCCAAAGGTCGAGCATACACCAGAAACGGCTTTAACTCTTGTGGCGTTAGCTCGCGATTTTCTTCGAACGCGCGACGTTTGGCAATAAAATTATTCAAATTATCCGCGGAGGGCGAATAAATTAAACATGGCAACCAATCAGAAGCACTACCAGGTTTTCTGGTAGTGACGTCACTGGACGACATTATCACCCAGTGCCTTCAGACGTCTCTCTCCCGAGACTTAGCGAGAGGAGGAGACGGCTGAAATTCAGGCTATACCTTACTTTGATTATGGTACAGGCCAAAGGGATTGGAGCATAATGCACACACCTTACATGCATGTTACATGCAGTGACCATGCACTTAACACTAGCTTGTGTTTACCACACCAATGCTGATCGGGGAAGCAGAGCGTGAAATTTCACTTAGTATAGGTAATCATACGGTTTTTCTCGTTCAATTCGGAATTAATTTGCACGAGTGAGTTTTTCAAAAAGCTGAAATTGCACGAGCCACTTTGGCGATTACTTATTAATAATACAAACATGAAAAAATTCCCGCAGAAAAATTGCCGGAAGATGTTTCTTTAAGTCATTTTTTTCGCATATTTTCGAGAAAACTTTTGTCAGAGTTTCCGTACAAAATTTTCCTCACTGCTTTACATGATATCATTGACCTACAAAACTTCTCATTGTCTTTCTGGCAATCATTATCCAGAATTACTATGTGTAATTTGCACTGGTGTTACACTTTTTGCACCGGTGTTACACGTTTTGCACTGGTGTTACACTTGAACTGCACTGCTCTCAGCCAATCAGAATCGAGTAATTTTTTTCATGTATACCTGTATTATTAGCAACAAAACATCTCCGAGGTAATGAATGCTCAGTGAAATGCACTGCATTAGTCACGGTGCGTTTAAGATCACTCAAGCCCTAAATTGCCCTAAATTGATGCAAAACAAATTCAGTTCTGACTGGAATTTTATAACTCAGTTCAGCATATGGCTTTCCTACGGATAATGAATGTGACTAATTAATATTAATGAAAAAAATGGGACCAGAAAACCCAGTCAGGATAATCGAGAACTCTAGATAATCGAGGTCCGGATAACCAAGGTTCAACTGTACAAGCAAATGCCAGTAACCGACAACATGGCATGGACTTGATATATGATCTTATTGCATGTAGTCATTCAACTGGAAATTACTAAGTACACAATGTACATGCATTGAGAACAAAACATTTACCATGTAACGTTGTGGTTTGAACAAGCGGTGCAAGTGACAGTCATGTGAGAAAATTTCACACCAAATAACAGAACATACATGTATCAAACACATAATTTCACTTTTGTTTTTCATTTAATTTTTAAATTACAGCAATCCCTGTAGTTTAAAACAACCCATAGATTCATTGAAAATATTTTGTGCTCCAAAGTGTTTGACTTCTACTGGCGTTCAATATTACCCGGTGTTATGTATTAATACAATAATTAAAAAGATTCTGTCACTTTTAATAAAGATAGATAGATCTATATTCATTTTGCTAACAAATGTTTGGTGCAAACAAAATGGAAAACAATTTAACTAAACCTTATCAGTAATCTCATCATCTTCAGAGCTGCTTTCCTGTTCATCACAAGGCAAGATGCCATTTGCTGTACCTTCAGTTAACAAAAAGAAGAAAAACAAGTCTGTTAACAACATAGAAATACAAAACCATAGCTGACAAAATTCTATGTTGCAAAATTCTATTTGAATTTCAAAGATCTCATCATCTTATAATATTATTTTTTTAGCCGTAATGTACATTTCAAAATCTCAACTACAGAAGACAGTATGTCTTGGGCTCATAAACAAAAACACTAGTCTAGAGGCAAAGAGCTGGATTATACATTGTACATGTATGCAGTTGGTCCATTAGACATTTGCTTCCTACTAAGAGTTTCATGCTTCTTCAGAAGTAATCATCAGGCAACCTGTAATTCAGCTCTTTGCCTCGTTATTACAAATTTCTCTCCCCCTGTTGAGCACTCTAATAGCTGATGAGGATTTCTACAGTACCTTCTATTGATTTTTTTATATACATTTCTGCTTTAGAAAACTTTTTAACATTTTCCTGTTTTATCTCCTTTTCTATAGAATTCCATATTATGATAAACAAATAACTTGCTCTACAGTCCCATTTTATTCAGAGATGTGGGATAATTTGCAGACAAAAGCTTCTTTTAGATACTTGGAATATTTGCGTCTTGTAAATAACAATACAGCACAATGGAACCCTCTTTAAAGCCCTAAATTAAGGTTTGACAATCCCAAATCTCAGTCCATTTTGTCTTCCTGCTTAGAGTAGACATCTCAAAAAAATTGTGTTTACAACCAACCAATGCTCTCCTCTCCATCTTCTTTGACTGAGTCCAGCTCTTCATGTTTCTCCTCAGTCTCGCAACTTTCTTCTTGTCCAGCTTCAGCTATATTCTGTTCATCTTCCTCGTTAGATTTTTTCTGTGGAAATTTAAAGGCACAAATGCTGTTTTCATCAGCACGTCAGCACTATTGATATACAAATGTAACTACTGCAAATGCGTATATACTTGTCTACAGTGTACATACATGTGCATACAATGCCCAAACACCGTCTACATGTACATCTACATGAATTTTAAGTCCTACAATGAAGGTACCCATCACTGCAAGATGTTAAAATAAAATGAAATAAAATAAAAGAAATAAAAAATAGAATAGAAATATAAATTAATTACTCTAGATAACATAATCTAGTCTAGTCTCCTGAGCGACTATTTGCCACTATAATTAACCTGTCCAGTGATATAACGTACCCTTGCCCTCTCCCTAGCCTCAGATCACCTACAACTCTCAAAGAAACAGGTTTGACCTCTTGGTCTGGCAGATGGATGGGTAATGAACTCTCCCAAATATGCTGTACACGTACACGTAACTGAGGTTAACTATTAAGGTTTTCTAGACACCCTGCCAAATTTTCTTTTTTTTTACAGAAGGAAGCAGAAAGCAATTTGCTAGGAGAATCTTCCAGTTTCTTGCATGTCACTTGGGGTATTTTCCATGCAACCCTTCAATTCCAAATTTTTACCAACACAAGTGCTTTGCCTGTTACTAGCTACCTGCATGCCAAAAAAAAATTAACCACTGGCATGTACATGTATTGAAAAATTTACAGTACTACATGTATACACAGAATCAAATAGGTACTGTTTGAAGTTCATGTGCTGTCTACAACTTATCTTTCATATTACTAGATTTTCTAAACTAAATTTTAAATGAAAATTGCGATAAAATTAAATGTGGAAAGTCAAAAATCATAATAGCAGTTATTGAATGAGGCTGAGTAGGATATGAAGAATTCTGCAGAACAAGGAGGGTGTTATCCACAGAGGCAGAAGGCCGAGGTGGATAATACCCTCCGAGACCTGCAGAATTCTTCATATCCTACAAAAGCCGAATTTAATAATTGCTTTATTATTCATTCAAAATATTTCCCCCTTCTTAAAGGAGTCTTGCCATTTCGCTCTTTGTTTTTTGCTCACTAAAAATAACATAACATCGTCCCCAGGTTTTCTCGGTCAACGGTTCAATAATCTGCGGCAGGCTGCACTTTTAACGTCATTTTGACGTAATCGGTCCAATAATGTGAAGCGGGTTGCACTTTTGACATCATTGATTCAATATGGCGAAGATTCTCTCCAAATTTGGTGAACAGCAGCCGGTTATGGTACATTATGCGTGTGGTTTTGATCAATCAGAAACGGGGAAATATTTTGAATGAATAATAAAATAAGCTATTTTATTAAACCTCTCCGAGTCTTAAGCCTGGTTCCCACTTGTGCGATAAGCATAACACAAGCGACATAAGCACAAGCATAAGCACAAGAAAAAAGGAACATGTTCCTTTTTTCTTGTTCCTTTTTTCTTGTGCTTATGCTTGTGCTTATGTCGCTTGTGTTATGCTTATCGCACAAGTGGGAACCAGGCTTTATGGCATTATCAGCATGTTTACTGAAGGAATACCTTCCGCCTTGTTTCTCTTCTCTTTGTTATTTTATCATGAAGACTTGATGAATTAAGATTCTGAAAATAAATGCAATAGCCTCCATTAAACAGTTGATTAAAAATAATAATTTACAACTTGCGTAGGTAGCAGCTTATGCAGAAGCACGTGGCCATTGTCATTAACGAGATTGAACAGAAAGACAACCAAGAATTCGCTCTTTCCAGCTTCATCTATCAACTTACTGAATCTTGTCTCTGCTTTGCAAACTTAATAGCAACGTCGAGATTCCATGGATCTTGAGAATTATCCTCTAGTTCACCTGAGAAGAACTGAAAGTCGCCCTCAAACAGCGATCTGTCTCTCTTCTTGGTTTTCGCTCTCTTGACAGGCTACAGACCAAACGGAATCTCTGAGAAACAGGCATAAAAGGCGAATTTGTATAAATGTAATGGCGATATACCTTCTCTGGTTCTTCTTCGCTATCACTTTCATTATCTAACTGGTCCACATCATCATCTGATTCTAGAGTTCCAACGAATGGAACAGACGCCATGTTGAATTTAATGAGAGTGACTTTCAATATTCAGGTCACAGGAGAGACACCGCGGAAATACGTTTTTTGGGGCGCGCTACAGTATTTTTCTGGTCAGCGGTACACATTAACAAAACTACAAAATGCCGGCAACTTTTAGTTGTTTTCGCCCCGAGTCTGGACGACAGCGAAAAAAGTCGAAAGTTAGAGCTCACAATGTAAAGTTAGGCTTAAGACTCCGCTCATTTGTTGGATAGTTCTTGGTTTATATTATATAATGTGCCAAAGCCAAACGGAACTTGCACACGGTGTGAAAATGTTGTTGTTTCGTGAGGGTTCATGCTTGCAAGCGGCGAGTCAGAGCATTCAAGGCTAAAACCAGACAGCGTTTGTGTAGCTGCAGCCGTGTTCTGAAGGACACCGACTTCTCAAGTTTGTAGTGCTGGTGGGTATAAATCGGTATGTGAACGGCATTTCAATCAAAGTCATCGGGAAGACAACAAAACATGCTCGCATCTGTCTACTTGAGGGCGTACTACCGAATTACAGACTCGGCAGTGCTTTGTATAAATCTGGGACACGCTGTTGCGTCAGGTACAGGACTGAAATCCCCAAAGGGCTCAAAAACTGGTCACAACTCGAGGAAGAATTCACCGAGGTATTTTCTTATTACAAAATATCCAATTTTAAGGATACTCTACTTCTGGAAGGCTGGCGAAAATAAAATATTCACTTTTCACACTTATTTTTTCTTTATCTCTTCTCATAATTTCAAATTGTTACAGTTCTTTATTTTGTTTTTAGCACCTCCAAAATGTGAAAAATGCTTTAAACTAGTTGCAAAGGTGTTGGGGTTTGCAAGAGAAGAAACAAACATTTAATCTGATCATCTTAAGAGGGCAGAAGGCATGGCTTGCAAAGCTGTTAAAAAGGTAGCTAAAAATACATATCTTATTAACCAAGTGCAAGCATTTTGATTGGTTGATTTTAGTTATTGGCCCTCTGAGTGCCTGAGTTGTGTAATAAATGCATGTTATTGTAAGACAACAAAAAATACCATTAACTCCCTGTTAAAACACTATAAATTGATTTCATTTTCAGTTAGAAATAGGCTACCCCACCCCCACCATATTTGCACAACAATCTTCTGATCATAAGGCCATCTCAGATATGAGCCCATCCCATGAGCCCATACAACATGAACCTTTATATAACTTTCTAAAGACATGTACATTTAACAAATTGAGGTCAGTTTTTCATGCATCTGTCCTGTTATTGATGATGAATTTCGTTATTACATTGTCAAAGTAGCTGTAGATCCACAACGCAATAGCTGAGTGGATCCACAGACTACTTTGATGTTATGACAAAATTCATTGTCAATAATAGGACAGATGCATGAAAAACTGACATCAATTTGCTTTTTACGATAAGTTGTCAAATTGTCTGCTCTCGCTCGTTGCCGCATCGCATAAATTATAAATTCATGTGTGTCCGCTTATAATTTGACAATAAAAATTAGCCAATCAGCGTGCAAGAATTTCTGCAGTTATTGTAAAAGTTAATATGATACTGGGATTTCCCAATATAAAACTTGTTCTATTGTACATTTGTTTTCTACTTTGACTTAGTAGAACTGTCCATGGATTATTCCCACAACATTAATACAGTAAACACACCAACTGAGAGAATACTGCTCAATGCTGTCCATGACAACTCCGAAGTAAAGTACTCCTGGACATTAAGCCATCTGTCTATGCAGTATCTTGTCCCTAACCCTAACCCAGCAAAAATGAGTCTATTTCAGTCAAGTTTACCTCTTTGATTGTTGATGTATTTGACAAAATTTCTGTGGAATGCACTTAATGAATTTCCTCACTTGCTGCCTTTCAATTTACTGTATAAAGCCTGATTTCAAGTGATTAACAATGACTGGCAGAACTTGCTTTGGCAGTGCAACTTCACACTCTGCACAAAATTTCACACAGGAAAAATCAATTTCGCAGAACTTAAGTGGTGAACTGTGGGAGGTGCCAGGCCTCATGGTTAGTGTGCTAATCTCTGGATCAAGCTGCCTGTGTTCAATGCCGCATGTGAGCCCTGGCAGGGACATTGTGTTCTGTGTTCTCAGGCAAGAAACTTTACTCTCACTGCGCCTCTCTCCGCCCAGGTGTAAAAATAGGTAATGCCAAATTTAATACTGGGATGGACTAGCATCCCATCCAGGGGAGAGTAGAAATACTCCTAGTCGCTTGATGTTGCAGAGACCTGGATAAGCTCCAACCTGATAGACCACTTAGCTCGTATGCGGTCTTCGCCTACCCAAGTGGTGAACTAAATACAATAAATACTGAAAGAATTGCATCAGTTCTATAATACATGCTTTTGTGATGAATGTTGAATTTTTCAAATGGTTTCTAGATGGCACATGAGCCAATTCAGAGACATAATGGTGTAAACAAACTCAGTTGTAAGCCAATTTACCACAGGAAAAAAGATAAACATGTTTTTATATATGTATTACCATCAGGTGCTATAGGGTCTTGTAATAAAGTGGCCAGTTTTAAGTCAAGTAAGAATCTTGCAGAAGATAAATACAATGTTGTGAGGGGGGATGATGCAATATTTTTACTAATGGGGCTCACAATTAATTTTACATTGATTCAAAGCAGGTAATGTATAATTTAGTGAGAACATACAAAGTAAAAGTTATTTTGTAGTGACTGAGCAAAGCTAAGTCTGAAAAATTAAATGAGTGGAAAAACAACAACAGTTAATTCACATAAGTTGATACAATGACCGTGTAAGATAGTGAAACAGAAATCGAGCAATCAAACAAATATCTGTGAAAGCTTCAAAATTATCACCGAGTAAACAATGTGGGTATCAGTGAAGAGTGGATTGCTGCCTCTTTGGACTGCTGAATGTGTTTTCAGCACCAAAAGAAGTGAGACTTGACCAAATCTCATGAGTGGAACGGTTTAGTGTAAAGAAATGCAGATTTGGGCGGATGTGTCGAAAACGAAGACCCAAAAACGAAGACCGAAGACCGAAGACCCACTGGTCTAAAACGAAGACCCACTGGTCTAAAACGAAGACCCACTGGTCTAAAACGAAGACCCACTGGTCTAAAACGAAGACTCACTGGTCTAAAACGAAGACCCACTGGTCTAAAACGAAGACCCTGTGGTCTAAAACGAAGACCCACTGGTCTAAAACTTTTTTTTCTTCAGGGAAAGACTTAGCCAAATTGTGAAGCATACCCCAGTAGAAATATGTCATCAGAGCGCGGGACAAACTTCACACTCACTTTATCTCAGTCGATACAGCGCGTGACAAACTACGTAACACAATTTGATTTCCACAGTATGGAAATATACGTTTCAGTGAAGATTTTCGTAAATGTTGTCGCTGCTAATATTCTAGTTTTCATATGAGAACATTACGATGAGGTGTCAGACCTCATTTCTTTGCTATGATGGCCTTATCATATAAAAGCTCAAACGTCAACTTTGCGTGACTTGCAGATTTTATTCATCACGTGCATAGCGCATAAATTAACTTTATATCATCTGAGCGCGCGACAAACGTGACAGTTACCTTATCTCAGTCGGGACAACGCGTGTCAAATTTCGTAACGCAATTAAATTCCAGTGGTATAGAATTATACGTTATAGTGACGATTTTAATATTTTTTTTCATCACCAACATTCTATTTTTCAAATGCATATGAGGCAATTACAATGAGGTGACTTCATTACTCTATTATACTTTGCTTTAATGTCATATAAAGGCGCAAAGGTCAAGCGTGTGTGACTCGCAAATGTATTCACCACGTGCTATAAGAATTTCGACCTTGGCGCCTTTATATGATAAGGACAGTATCGAACAGTAAGGTTAAGTATTGAAGTCACCTCATCATAATTTTCTCATATGCATTGAAAAAATAGAGTGCTGGTGATGACAAAATATACTAAAATCGTCACTAACAGGTATATTTAATTGCGTTACGAAATTTGCAAGCGTTATCCTATAGTTTAATAATTTGACACGAGTTGTCCCCTCCATTAACTATGGCTGTCACGACTGAGATAAGGTATAAACTGTCAAGTTTGTCACGCACTCAGATGATAATGCACAGTTGACATTTGCGCCTTTATATGAAAAGGCCATCATAGCAAAGGAATGAAGTCACCTCATCGTAATGTTCTCATATGAAAAATAGAATATTAGCGACCACAGCATTTACGAAAATTTTCACTTATTCGTATATTTCCATACTGTGGGAATTAAATTGCATTACGCAGTTTGTCACGCGTTGTGTCGATCTGTGAAGTTTGTCGCGCATCCTGATGACATTGTATGTTATGCGTTACAATTTACCTTAGTGTAAAGTCTTTCCCTGAAGAAAAAAGGCTTTCGGCAAGTGGGTCTTCGTTTTAGACCAGTGGGTCTTCGTTTTAGACCAGTGGGTCTTCGTTTTAGACCACAGGGTCTTCGTTTTAGACCACAGGGTCTTCGTTTTAGACCAGTGGGTCTTCGTTTTAGACCAGTGGGTCTTCGTTTTAGACCAGTGGGTCTTCGTTTTAGACCAGTGGGTCTTCGTTTTAGACCAGTGGGTCTTCGTTTTAGACCAGTGGGTCTTCGTTTTAGACCAGTGGGTCTTCGTTTTAGACCAGTGGGTCTTCGTTTTAGACCAGTGGGTCTTCGTTTTAGACCAGTGGGTCTTCGGTCTTCGGTCTTCGTTTTTGGGTCTTCGTTTTCGACACATCCGATTTGGGCATTTTAAAATATTAAGTAGTTACATGTACATGCATGTACAAGGAAACTTTTGAAAAAATTTGCATGTACTTTCAACATGTAAAATAGTAAACTTGCAAACAAAAATACTTCAAGCAAGGAAAAATATTGTCAATGAACGAAGATATTATTCAGTATTTTCAATTTACCAGTGGCCACGAATCGTCTTAAATAATGTTTGTCCCGCCTTGGCAGCGGCCAGCAAATTAACACATTTTCGATTTTTTTCTCGCTTCGCAAACATCACCACTAACCAACTCCTGTTTAAAATTAAATGAAATCGATCAACAACTGCCGTTTTATTTTGACTAAGAACGGCCAGTACGAAAAATATTATTTAACTCATTCCGAAAGACGCAGCAAGTTAGAAAGGTAAAAGAAACGTCAAACAAGCCAGTCTTCGAAGATAAAATTCTTATCAAAGTTTCATTGACGAGGGCGAATTTTCCCTAAAATATAAAAAAGCGCGAGAGTGAGTGAGTGTGAATACCATCACAACACAAAAATGGTTCTGACTTAGATGTACCTCTATCACTTCATGCAAATTAAATCCAGCCAATCTTCAAACCCCTTGCAAAACCCTCGTGCAGATCCTATCTTCTGCTTTGCCTGGATACCCATCATTGTTTTTGACAATTCTGAAGTGAAGAGGGCGACATGATCGACGCTTCGTGACTCGATTCCGCAAACTGCACATTACTCCACACAAAATGACTTCCCTGTACCGTTATTCATTACGAACATTTTTTTAAGTATGAAAATCCATTTAGGAGGTCAAACTCACAAAAAAACGAGAAGTATCAAGGATATTTTCCGCCTTAACCCCACGCGACATATCCACCCTTTCGTCCATCGATCGATCGATCGATCCAGGGACAAGATAGCCTGATGGTGATGACCACTGACCAGTTACTGTGACGTCACAAAAACGTATTTCCGCGGTGTCTTTCAGGAGGCAGCAGACAAGGAGCGCTTACCATTTGAATGGAATTTTCGGTAATTCCGGAGTGAATTCAAATGGAACGGTTCATCCCGGTAGAAAATTTTCGGAAAAAAGGTAATACCTTTCGAGGTATTTCCTTTTTCTCGCTTTTACCGGAATGCCCGAAAATTTCTGTGCCATTTGTCCACTCTTACAGTGCCAGGCTCTTCACGGTAACACTTCCGAGTAAGAATGCTAAAGATCTGAAAGATGGCGGCAGATTTCCGAAACGTTTATCGTTACAACGTGAGTCTTTGCTTGTCGGTAGTGTTGGCGGACGTTTCAGAACACAACAGTAACCCTGCAGGTGAAAACGAATTACGTTTTGTGGTCGGTGTTTTTCTTTTACTTACATGATTCGGGATTCCGGCGTGCTTCCGTCTGAGCTACATCGTGGGAAAAATGTGGATGCTGATTTGCTGGTTTCTCGGACGATATGTGGATGCGGCAGCAGCCAAAAGAAGAAATTGTCATCTTCTCCAAAAACAAACAATTTTCTAAGCCGTCCGATAAAAGTCTAGCACGACAGGAAGTTCAGCCACCATGTTTCTTGTTGACATGATATGAACCCAGACCCCGGCCCACTGGCATCTGAAAATCCCGATCAAATGATACGGTTCAATCTATTTTGTTTCCTCAGTGGAAAAAAACGTGCAGTTCCATTTGTCCAGAAAAAGCTACCGAAAATTCCATTCAAATGGTAAGCGCTCAAGGTTTTCTTTTTTTGGTTTACGTAGTCACATGCATGGTAGTCGGAAAAGGCTAAGTCAACCTGATTGGCTAAGAAGCTATATCGAACAATTAGAATGTTGACCTCCTAACCTGCAACCTAGAATTAATTTGCATTTCACTAAAATTAAGAACTTCAATAATTCTATCTGGTTCATTCTAGCAAAAAACTCAAACAAGTATCGAAGCTGTGAGTTTTCTAAGGACACCAATCACACCAGTGCCAGAATGCCGTGCCAGAGAAGTCCCTAGCGCCGCTCAGGGTAGTAAACAGTAGATCACACACTTGATGCAAATCATTCGTTGTGGAAGGTTGTAAACAAGCCACCTGGAAAGAACAGAAACTTCGGCTGAAACTATGGATTCCGTAAATGATCAAGAAATTACACCATTGAAGGATGTTGAGAAGCTAGCGAGAATAGCTGGCAGTGCACTGAGTGACGTTGTGAAAAAACACGTGAAGAAAAATCATATGCTCCCAGCGAAACAGGGAAAAAGCTTTTTTCTTTCGTCTGAGGAAGCATTCTTGTGGAGATTAGTCCAACAGGCCTGTAACTGCCCAGATACTGTGAAGCCTCACCGTTCTGATGCGAACAGGTATGTGCTGAAAAAGAAGTTTAATGCACCAGTGGGGATTCATGGAAAAACTGGATCACCTTGCGTATGTTTGACTGTGATTTTCGACATCAAAGACCAAAGAGTCGTTACTGCCTTTCCTTCAATGTGATCTGTCATAACTTGGAGAGAACAATTTACCGAAAAAATGGAATAATTAAAATGTTATGCCCTCGCTTGGTAGGTGACTGGACGTAACTGTAAAATCGGATATGTGCACTCTACCTGCCTGGATTCGTTTTGACCATTTCGTTTCTCTGTGTTACATGTAGGAGCTGAAACTAAAACTCGACCAGTTAATCTATGATACTTGATATGAAGTTATAAAATCTAATTGGCTGGTTTTAAAGTGCCTAAGTGTAGATTTTAACCGAAGTTGTTTTTAGAGCACCAAATGTAGTGAAACTACTGTATAATACTAGATAAAGGGTAGTAGAGTAGTGAGAAGTATAACACATAGAATGAACCCTTGTTTTACCTTATTTAGGTCTCCATAGCGATGCTATTACACGCCGATTAAAATCTTGTGTTAATAAGTTTTATGGTTTCGTCAACCTCAGGGTTGTTTTTCAGAACACTCGTAGAATTAAGTCTTTCTTTCCTTATAAAGATCGTTTCAACCGGTCACAGAAATCTAAGATTGTCTACAAAGCCAGTTGCTGGGATTGTGATGCTTTTTACATCGGCAAAACTAAAAGAAGATTTCATGACAGAAAGAATGAGCACTTCAAAGCTCTCACTCAAATGGGTCACGCCTCCGCTGTTGCTGAGCATTCGATTTCCACTGGTCACCACATCAAATGGGACCATTTTGAGATCTTAGCAAGTGGTCAATGTGATTTACAGTGTAAAATCAAGGAAATATTGTTAATACGGGACTTGAAACCCGCCCTAAATGAAAACGTCGGTAGTGACAATCTCCTTCTTTATTAATTCGCACCGGACGTAGTTTCTTTTTTCCATTGTTGTCTAGCTAGTTACCAATACCTCGCTTTAGTTTAAATCTCGTCATATTTTGTAACCGTCACTTCTGAAGATGTATGTTGTAGCATACGAAACGTCAAGTTAAATATACCATGCGAAACCTTACTGTTATGTTTGTAACCGCTGTTTGTTTTCTCTTTCTGTTAAAGTTGAAATGGCCGAAAAACAAGAATATTTATGAAGTCGTATCTCATCTGACCAAAATATTAACATATTGTTGTTTTTGTTTTGTTTATTTTTAATTGTAACTCCGATGGGATGGACTAGCATCTCATTAAGGGGAGAGGGTTGGGGGTGATAAGCATTATACGGACCCACTTCAAGCTACAGTAAACCGAGGGGGCCTGGATTGGGTTTAACTCATAGCCGAGACTTACAGTCTTTAATGGGACTCAGTTCCCAGTCTTTCACGCGGTAGCCATCTCTTTTAATCATGTCTACAACAAAATTCTTGATCGTGATTGGTTCTCCACACACGTATTTGTCACGTAATCGGCGCGTGGTCACGTGTGTATCCAATCACAGGTATCCAGTTTCACTTTTTGTACTTTGATACCGCTAATTAGATACCTGCGCCATCCGCCCGCCAATCACATGAGCTTTAATGGCTTCCTTCTTTCCCTGCAGTTCTTACAACTTATGGAAAATCCTACTGACTTTTTCGCTCAAAAGAAGTCCTCAAAAAGATTTTTTATCTCTAAATTTGTTATTGATAGCGGAGCCCCATCGATCCGTACGTCCATAGTTAACTATTAACTATTGTACGTCCGTACGCGAAACCCAGTACTTTGAGATGTAAGAGATTAGCACCATTACCATAGGTACGTGTTTGGTATTGGACACCCAGGTTATGGTTAATTGACAGCTGTCAAAGCAAGGTATCTGCTGACCAGTTTCTTGTGATCATAACGCGGGCTTAGGATATGCGTTTATCGAGGTCGCGTATTTTTTTTAAGTCGGCCACTGACCCAATACTGGTTTTTGTTAGGTATACGCTGGGGGAAGAAGGAGGGAGTATGTGCAAAGGCAAATTTCGGCGCAAATTAACCCCTGGCGCGTTGTTCACTTTTTTTCCAACATTTTCCTTGCACAGTCGTATTTTGGAAAGTTCCTGATATTGCGTACGCAATTTCTATACTGTCTTAGTTACGCTTAGTCTCCTCCGCAGCCGTTATTAGGGTCGTCACGCAGAAGCGTTGCGTGACGACCCTAATAACAGCTGCGGAGGAGACTAAGTTACGGTTATTGTTTGTTAAAATTTAACCGGAAAAAATAGCCAAACTACACGCTGAACAATTACATGCTCACAATTGATTATTTCTTAATTTTCTAATCCAAGAAAAATAAATCCTCTTTTTCCTTTATGGTTAATTATTGCAATCAGGAGCTCCGCTTTTATACTTGGCTAGATCTATTGTTGTTGTAATTGTAGTTGTTGTTGTTGGCAGCCAGCGCAGTCGTCTCTGCGTTAGCATGGCAAACATGCTCGATATCCCTGCCTGGGCCAAGGAGGGACAGTGCCCCAGGACATGCGCGATGCCAAGATCATCACGTTGTACAAGAACAAAGGGGACCATAGCGATTGCAACAATAATCTCGGAATATCTCTCCCAGGGATTGTGGAAAAAGCCTTTGCCCGCGTGGTCCTCAACAGGTTGCAGCTACTCGCCGAGCGCATCTACCCAGAGGCACAGTGCGGCTTTAGAGCCGCAAGGTCGACGATCGACATGTTTTATTCCCTCAGACAGTTACAAGAGAAATGCGGTGAGCAGAGATGTCCCTTATTGTTATTATCATTATTGTTACTTTGCGCTCCTTAGATCGGCCTTGGTTTGCCTTCTCGGAGGATCGCGGGTGAAGCGCCGTACTGCGTTTGACTACAACAACTACGATATTGAAATCGCAGCTGCCGAAGGAGCCATTGACATTGTTTAGTGTTTCTTAGCCGAATCTTATATAGAGTTTTAAGTTTTGCCATTCGCCTTTTAGATTTATTAGATTTATTCATCGCCTTCATCGACCTAACCAAGGCGTTCAACTTGGTCAGCCGAACAGGCCTCTCCACCCTTCTTCACCGGATTGAATGTACCCCAAGCTTCTTAAACTGACTATGTCCTTCCATGACGACATGAATGGTACTGTCCAGCACGACAGATCATGCTCAGACCCCTTCCCTGTTAAAAGCGGTGTCAAACAAGGATGGGTCCTCGCTCTGACACTCTTCGGAGTCTTCTTCTCCCTCCTGCTTCACTTCCGTCACCTTCAGGCAGTCTGAGGATGGCATCTTCCTCCACAACAGGAGCGACAGCAGCCTCTTCAACCTGGCACGCCTCCGAGCGAAGACGAAGGTACGTTAAGTCCTCATCAGGGAGTTGCTTTTTGCAGACGACGCCGCCCTAACTGCCCCCACTGAGGATTCACTACAGTGGCTTATCACCTGCTTCGCTGATGCCTGTGCTCAGTTCGGCCTGGACATCGGACATCGTGCCGGCCGTACAATTCAAAAAGTAATCGTGTCCGTAATCTCAAATCGGCCTAGCGCTGCACGTTCGTCCGATAATTAGTTTAAAATTACTTGCCCGATGTACTCCACTCAGTCCAATTACTATTACTTGTTACCCGGCTCCAATCGTCATATACTGATGCGCTAAGCACAAATAACATGCGAAGAAAAACCAGTCACAATATATTTACTCTACAAGTGGACACAAATGAAATATACGCAACTTTGTAAAATGGGTTCCTTTTTTTTGATCCATTTCAGTAGCAACTACGAAACTACAAGAAACAAGACAAAAACAGACGAACACAAAGAAAATTAATAGGGACCTTAAGCAAACAACGACGGCAATGGCAACGAGAACGCCACAAAACAAAAGGTTTAATGAGCAGAACAATAGCTGTGCATGTGCGTTATAATTCTTGGTACATTTCTCAGACGTCCTCTGCAAAACGACAACGTGAAATGACCATGTTCTGGGTATTTTGGAGAACGTGAACAACGGCGGCTTTTTTTTCTCGTATTTTCTTTTGGAATTGAACGCTGGCATTACATATTAAGCTTGAGCAAGTTCTGAGATGAATAGACGTACTGAACAGATCTAGGCATGTGCGAAATTCGATGGTAAAATATAAATTCATTTTTTTCTAGCCGCCGTCCTTGGCGTCGCCGGCGTCGTTGCTAATAATAAGACAACTGGTCGACAGTGTATAAACTAGAGCTTTCTGCTTTCGTTAAAATGTCTTGTAAAAAAATGTCTCATTCTTCATCCGGGTCAACAAAATATTCACTTATGAGATGGACGGAGTCATTCTCTGGTGCTGGAAGCCAGTTGTTCGCTATGTACTTCATGCCTTTCTTCACGACGCATCCTCCATGTAATGATCTATCGTCTCTATGGCTCATCCAGCCAGTGTGTCCATCAAGTTCATAGTTATACCACAGTATAGCTTTGCCTTTCTTGGCTGGTACAACAATGTTAGCAGTCTGGCAGTATTCTTTCAGATTAAAGCGGTCGCCATCTTTACGGTCTCTAAATTCCTGCAATGAAAGAAAACTTGTCAGCCCATCCTAAAAAAATAGTCGGGTGTCAATTTAACCCTGGGGACCTAAAGTCTGGGAAAGTTTGGGCTAAAAGAACCGTTTCAAAGAATTATTTTAGCCCACTCCAGGGCTCATTTCAGCCGATGGAGTTAGCATGTACATATATTAGACTGTTATGGCCCTAGACTAGGTACTTCGGTATGTATAGGTACTTCATTATATTTTACTCACCGAAACAGGCCCAATTTCTGGGCGATAAGATATTTTTTGAATTCTAATTTGGTGTTTATAATGGATCATTCCACGGTTGCACGAGCCAAGTTGATACAGCGAATTGACATCACGAGATATCAGGTACTGAGTTGTCTAACAAGGAATAACGCTTGTCTAGTTTCATGAAAAACCAATGTGCGCAAATCCAAATTCCATGCGAGAGCACGAGAGTTAACAAGCAGCGGTTAAATCAAAGCGAGATTTTGAATCTACAGAAACTCAATATCTATGACACTCACAGTTTCATTAAAGTCTTTCATGTCTGCCACAGGAAAAGCAGTTTCTCCTCCATCTTCCACGTCATTCAGGTAGTACAGAATGGTGATATATCTGCAGGTAATAAAAAAAACGTATTAAAAAACAGTCCACAAAACCACAGCTGTTTAGAAACATGCCAGATGCGGTAATCCCTGGGCTGCAATAAGATCACAACAATCGCAGTGCTTCTATACAAAGGGTAGCCTGCAATACAGGCGTATTTTAGCGAACGAGGCCGCGATCGAGCGCATTTTGATTCAAGTGAGCGCCATCTTGGATTCAACCTCGGAAGAGGCTTGGGGAGAGTCGAAAACACGTCCTAGGGAGTGGGAGTTAAGCCGAAACAGGAGCTCCCCGCCCACTTTTCCCAAGCCAACATGGCGGCGGATCTACGATCGCCAGCTAATAACGCTAATTCGTGAACACACGGAAAACGCCTGCACTGTAGGCTATACAAAGAGTCATATTAGGAACCTAGTCCGGGCTACACATAAAACCAAATGGTGCCGAGCGGCGAGCGAAGACTGCGATTTGGTAAGCTCAATGCATTGGTTGGAACTTTTTGCGCATGAGCGGTGATTCGATTTAAGGACCGCTGGACGGTCCAATTTTGAAAGTTGACGTTTGTGAGAAGAATTCATTTTTGTCGATCTTGCATTGTGGAAACTCCCAAAGCTTTTAGTAGCAGTATGTGGAAAACTTTCACAGCATATGTTGTGATGATCGTAAAGAAAATTGACGGTTAGCCTATGACGCAGAATTAAAGACGTCTTTTTTAATGCAAGGGCAGTATTAGCGTCCCTACAAGGGGGGGCGGGGGGTGAATGTCAGTAGTTCCATACCTGCAGATTCTACATTTAGCATTACGCGCATTCTTGAGATCATAGTGGCAACATTTGGTTCCATCCGGATAATCAGACTTTCTGGAACTGTCATAGTGAGCGTGATAATGGCCATGGGGACGATATTTCACCACCTAGTGAGAAGCGTCGAAATGTTTTACTGAAAAAAGTTGATCTCAGAACTCTGATTAACTACTTAGAGAAAACTCTTTCTGGTCAAAACAGCGACTTCCAAGAGTTTATCACACTGATTTATGTGCACCAACCCTGCTGAGCAAAGAGAGAATGTATGAACTGAGGAGCAAGTCCATACAACAATCAATGCAGCGTATGATGGGAAGGTTGAATGTCATACCACCGAGTATACGGTATTCCGGTACTGTCCGATTGTCTGCACTATCAAAGGCATGTAATGGTATAAACCTCAATATTTCTCTCGTCTCTTTTTTTCTATGGCTTCAACTGCCTTCGAAAGGGAGCAAATTCGTCGAGAATGAAAGTTGCGGTTGGACTAAATATACTAACGTCTTTTCACAGATACAATTCATTTTAAAGACTAATGTTATCTGAATTACCTGAAGTGGCTCGCCTCCATAAACTATCCCCTTTTGAAGCCGAGTCAGCCTGTAAACTCTGTCAACAAAACACAACAAAAACAATTCTGCACCATTTTCAAGCCGGGTTTAAACTGTGGCCACTCTAACCGGTCCGTTTACAAGATATGGATTCTCGTTTTCATTCACCGATGTTTACTTTCCCTCGTGCGTCTTACTTCGGGAATAAAATTAACTGTAAACTTAATTAACCAAAGTTCCACATGCAATTATATATATAGGGCGTTTTCACATAGCCAGTAGCCTTGCAAACTTATTGGAACAAAAAAAATGTTTACATAAGAAAAGAGTTCAACTCGATCCACAAGATTTAAAAAATCAACATGGCCGCGGTTTCATTGCTTCATTGCTTCATTGCTTTGGGTCACTAATATGGCTACCGTGACGTCGCGTGACATCACTCTATTGTAATTCTATTGCATCGGGGTCTCTGATTGACTGCTGATTAGCTTTCGGGTTCAAGTTTCAAACAATAGAACGTGACGAATTTCACTGGAGTTACGTCTTCATTAGGAGATGCTCATATGTTTCGTACATATACTTCATATTTTATAACTTATTAGATACGTTATTGTAGTTAGGTGTCCCTGAATAATGTACATTGTGTGCTAGCGACTTCGACACATTACTAAAATTCTTATCTTATCTCTCGAGAGCGGCTTGAATTGGAAGCAGAGAGAAGTCTCCATAACAATAGAGCTCGCGGAAGGTGTACCTTTCTCTTAACCTTCTGAGAATGTCATCTGCGCCAGCGTTTTGGAAGAGCCAGACCTGGTCACTGAAGCGGTCGCGATGATGAGGATGTTTCTCTTTCATATCGTTCATGTACATGTCGATGGCGTGAGTCTTGAGTGTTCTCCATTCCTCGTACTCTACTATACCTACAAGAACGTAAAAAATACGACAACCATATGACAACCACAGATTACCGGAAATGCAACAGGTTCGGCGCTTAGGTAATCATAATCATAACAATTACAATTTCCTCAAATGTGATTGGTGCATAAACTGCTGTATTTTGCTCTAATTAATCTGCAAACTTGTAATCAGACAGTGGCTGTAATCGGACACCTGTAATCGGACAGTTACATGAGCCAATCATTTTAAGTCCTGTCCACTAAATCTGCCAATCACAACATTGATTACAATCACTATAGTAACCAATTCAAGAGACTCGCATTGTAAATAAAATTGTGGAGGTTTAGTCTATTGTGACTGTTTTGAAAAAAAAAAAACTTGACAGCCGTTTTGCAAGCTATTCTCCATGGGCCGGGTTGTTCGAAAGCCGGTTAACGCTAACCCAGGATTAAAAGTTATTCATTTTTCGTGTTTAAAAATGTTTTTCACTGCTTATGTTTTGGGGAAGTTTGAGATTATCCAAACTCAAAACTGAAGGATAAACAATGTAAACAGAAAAACTCACCAAACGGTGCAAATTTAAACTCAAAATTATCGCTAACCCTGGGTTAGCTTAACTGGGCTTTGAACAATCCGGCCCATATATGTTTAATTATGATATTTAAAAATGACTGCTAAAAGCTCTTTTTCAAATGAAACTTTTGCTTTTGTGGGAAATTGTAATGGTTATGATTAATTGGTAACAGGACATTGTGTTGTCCCATTTAGTTTGTAATCATACTCGTGACTAACAAATCGATCTCCCGCTTCGCGATCGTCCGATTTTGTTAATCACGCGTATGTTTACAGAACGAATTGGACTCCGCTCAATCCTGTTCCCATTATAAATAATAATAATAATAATAATATTTTAATAGAAAGCTTTCTTACAATACTGGATTATAGAAAAGTGCCGAGCTAATTATAAGACTAGAATTACAATTACAACTCATGATAAAAACGCCAACTAAGATGCTGATACTGCATGATCGTACTTCAGAGACTCATCCTTGAGAGTTTGATTCGGAAAAACGTTCTATCTATTCTTACCGTCGTCAAATTCTTTAAGATCCAAACTCTTTATCCTGCGAGAAAAGACCTGATTATTTACTTTTAGCGTATCAGAAATGACCAGAAATCATAGCAAATGAAAGTATAATGAAAACTTACATTTCATCTACTTCCTCCAGTGACAGGTAAAGATATTTAAACTTTTTGGCAAATGTAATTACCTGTAAAACGAAGGAGTAACATGGATCTGATTATGAGCCTGTAATACAAAGGAACCTTTCCACGACAACCTCCTTGCACACATGTCTCTTTTTTGTCGGGTGTGCAAGATATTTATTACCACGAACTATTTTTCACAACTATTTGTCACATTTATTAATTAGACTTGTACACATAACATTTCTATTTCAATAAAAATAGATACGACATGTTTCAAATCATTCACCTTAAACTATTTTTCTTCTTTTTAATTAAGACTTGTTCAGAGTAAATTTGTCAATTCTTTTATCGTCGATGAATGTTAATTTCCTGTTAAGCTTGCTTAGACTCCAGCTCGCTTTAATAGACACAGTGTCTTTGTGCTCTAAAATGTAACATTAGACATGAATCGATAATGCTTTCGTACGTGATACTTTTAAACCGACCATTCGCGGTGTACTATCTTAACACTGAAGTAGTAATACAGGATGAAACAATCCAATTCTGACTCGAGAGCTGTCATGACGGTAGTTATTACAATTCTTCCTTTACTAGCGAGTACTCTATGAACTTTACAAACGTCTTCAAAACATGCTGACCTACATGAAATTAGCAGAAATTAAGAGAAATTAAGCTGAAACAAAGACCAATGACGCGCAGTGCAGATTAACTGGTCATAACGTACAAATTAAATCCACCATGTCGGATGCCAAACGAATGTAACAGCCTTCAAACCAAAACGAATTCAACTGGGCTAGTTTGACGTTTTCTTTGATTGGATGTCCCAGTGTTTACCTCCCAGTAAGGCGGACCATGTAACTGGTTGCTGCCCATTGGTTCAGAGAGTTCGTGCTCCAACCAATCACAACAAGCATGTTTTGCACGAGGATAAACAATAACAGTTAATCCCCCATGTAGGCCTTACTCCCAAGACAATTCCTCTCAATTCATCGTTATATAGCTGTTATTTCCGCTACAGCGCTAGCGCGCCCATTTATTGGATAGTTCATGTGAGCCGTTCTCCCAACCCTACGTCGAACTCACAATTTCTTCTCCGTTTTCTGGTTATGACTCACTGAAAAGACTTAAAACTCACAATATAAAACTCTAGAAAAACTTCCTCGCTACTCGCTACCTTTTTGACATTCCGATCGTCTTATCCTGCTCGCACGTGTTCATTACCTTATTTGGTAGTTATCGCATGTCAACAACTAACAAGGGTGGGGTCGGTCAAAACTCTCGTACACATGGTCACATGACATCGAACAATGAAATTGTTTACCGCCAAACGCCATGAGTGGGCAACATTGAGAAAACTATGACGTCATGTAAAGCAAACATGTAAAGCAGGTTTTTTTTTTAAATCTCAATATTGTAACTGATGTTTCTACCGTGTTTAAATAAAGTGTGTGTATGTATGTTTCTTGACCACCCCTCCGGGATTTCCAAAGACCGAGATCGATCTACAAATAACTTGAGAGAGATTACCTTCGGAATAGGTCCCTTATGGGAGATGAACTCTCTTGCTCTTCAATCTCTCTTGACATGAAGTGATTGGTGTGTCGGCTTTGTAAAACGTTCTGATTGGTGCAAGAGATTTCCGTAATACCGTGACGCAATGCATGCACTAGCCAATCGAAATACAAATGTTTCCTTTCTAGACCAATCAGAAACAAGTCCTCACCGCGTCTTTCACGAATGACGTTAGCTACGTTGACGTCGTAGTTGGCATTTAAATTTGCCTTCACTGACTGGTTAGAGAAAACAACAAAAAACTGCATGGAAAATGGATATCAAGCTCACCTCATCTTTTGTTATTTCGTAATCTTTGTCGAAATCCCAGTTCAGAAAATAACCAGCCGAGCTGTTCGAGTGACCTTAAGTGAATACAACAGAACAAGGACATACAGTTAACCATTAATCGATCTTTCCATATCACCAGGGAAGTAAGGATGCCGAAGTGGTGAGAGCGCTCGCCTCCCAGCAATGTGGCCCGGGTTCGATTCCGGTCCCGTGTCATATGTAGTTTGAGTTTGTTGTTGGTTCTCGCTTTGCATCGAGGGTTTTTCTCCGGGTTCTCCGGTTTTCCTCGCTCCACAAAAATCATCACTCTAAATTCAATTCGACCAGGATAGCCACCCGCATGAAAAGCCAGTC
The DNA here is from genome assembly GCA_964020085.1 of Micromussa lordhowensis. NCBI lineage: Eukaryota > Metazoa > Cnidaria > Anthozoa > Scleractinia > Lobophylliidae > Micromussa > Micromussa lordhowensis. The sequence goes on from OZ026606.1 coordinate 12,312,246, forward strand.
TGATGCGGCTTCCTCTCTAAATAGTGTAATTTTTATTTTAACTGTTTCTTTTGATTGAAAAATAAAACGCTTGTTACCTTCGGTTGATCTCAATGTCTTTGCGTGATCTTTAGCCACTGGGTCCAGATGGATATCACTTTTGGAGAAACCAACACCATAAGCCACGTCAACGATGTGATCAGCTTCTTCGGGCGACAAGAAATCTGGGATTTCTAAAATATTAATATAATAAACAAAATTAACATTTGACGTATCGTCATTCAGTATTAACATTTTCTTAAGATTTTTGCCACGTTATCTTTGGCACGTAAATTTTACAAAAATAGTAAAGAAAGAGTTAAAAGACGTTCCAATGACTCAGTGTTATCACGACAGTTAAATACAAATGTAACAGATATAAATTGTTCGACAACTTAATTAAGACACGTCGAAACTAGGATCGGCCTCGATAACGCCACTTTGGACGTAGGTTTTTTGAATAATACTTGCGTCTCCTTTTTCGACCTTTTACTAAACCAAATTAACCGTTTTGTACCTATACTCTGGATTGTTAGATCAAGTCAAGCTGGAGAGGATGAAGAGTATGTCAGTTATTTTCTAATTTAGACCTTATACCCAAGGTATTCCCTCTCGTGTTTTTAGGCGTGGTACCCATTTCCTCTGTGGAAAATGTTACGCCGTTACGTTTTTGCTGTCCAGTTGGGCAAATTCCGCGTCACAGGATTGTGTATTTCTGGACTCTACGAGTAGCCCAATTTCGATACATTAAAATTTAGCCCAAAACAATAGACTCAGCACAAGGCTCCGGGGAATAAACCCCACAAATTCTGTAGTTATTCCCCGGAGCCTCGAGCTGAGGTCTACTGTTTTAGGCTGAATTTTAATATATCGAAATTGGTCTATTTTCACTCTAGGTGAGTGATAACTTGAGACGAGGACTACATTGGAAACAAAGCCTTTATGGGAGGTTATCTCTTTTTCCCCTCATCCTCTCTTGATTAAGTCAATGCATATTTATTTACCGAACAGAGCAGGCTGTATGGCCCTAGTGATCATTGTGTACACCTTTTCCCCTTCAAGTTTCAGCTTTCGTTTGTATCCAACCTGAGAACATAAGCAGAACATGCTAATATCTCACGATAAGCGGGCATCGCATTGATTCACTGAGAAGCTTTTAAGCTTCTGAGTTCTTAAAAGAACTGTTCAAGTTGATTTCAAGAATATTTAGGGTTTTCTCAGAATCTTGAGACGTACATAGTAGGAAGGGTAAAGAAAACATCAATAAATATCAATAGTTGTTATTATATATAAAGAAATTTCAGTCAGCCTTACTACCCTTAAGATATTTTTAGATTCAAATCCTTACCAGTCCTTCGCGGTAAGATAGCTCTTGCACGTGAACTGGTGCACGTTTCATGGCGGCCGATTCACAGATTATTCTACGACTTTCGGTGAGCCATAGTATCTCCAGCTTGTGCAAAGAAGATCGAGTAAAAAAGCTCTAATACGAGGAGACGCTAACAAATGTGCTAGCTTCTTACATTCGCGACACTGTTCACTAAACAAATTGTCAGTACTCCAGGCCTCAATGTCTCAGCAAGTTTAAGTGTCTACAGAGTATTCAGCGATCGTTTTCATTTTGAGAAGAGATGATCGAGAAATATTTCTTTGAGGGATAAGAAAAACTGGTCACGAGTTAGCCAAATGGGCGGCTCTTTAATGCGAGGCCAGCAAGGTCTCGCCCAGCAATTATAATTATATCGTTATGTTGTTATTGTTATTTTAGTCGTGCATGAAGAATTGACAGCGCTAACTGAGCCTAATAGTTGCCTGTGATAGTTATTTAGCAATTCTATAGCAAGTTAAGAAAACAACCAACTCAGACTAATTTGTTATCACTTTTTACCGTTCAAATAATTCGTTGTCTTTGATCTGATCTCGTTGACACCGACATTACACTGAACTGGCAAGGCCTTAAGGAAAGGACGATGAAACAGCATCCACGCACTGGGTTACTTATCATGGAGATTATTCTTAAAAAATGACAAACCTTCACAGGGTCCCAACGGTATAACTTCTGTTCTCCATCATCCTTACAAGGCCCTTCGTCCTCCGTGGAACAATGGCCCGGTGAGTTGCACGAGTTTCTTAAGTCTTCATCTCGACTGGCGCTAAAGTCGTTCGTGAGTCCTCGTTGACAAAATATGAAAATCAAGACTAAGGCAGCTAGAGTATATCGCATATTTTGAAGCGAATTTTGTTACTTTGATGATCTACTTATCAAGGTTCAATGTGCAAATAGAGAAGTTCCGCACAAGTATCACTTTTAATTTTAATCGCACGCGAAGGAAAAGTTTGCAAAAGGCGTATCAATAATGCATCGAGTCCAAGTAAAACGTTTGGTGGTGTTTTGTTGGATCAGGCAGACTTCAAACATCCAATCCCTGCGTGATATCTGGCTTTCAGTGCGGGGAAGAAAGTCCGTCTTTGCATACAACAGCAGGTTGTAGCTAAGACCACGTGCGGTTGAAACTGGTTTCCATGGCAATTAATCGCGCCTCGTGACACCGGTTCTCGGTGAGGCCTGGGCAATGAGGCCATTTATCTAAATAGCTGGAAATGAGTTCGGTAATGAGGGCAACTACATGGCAGAGACGATAGGTCGACCTGGGTTGTTAGGTTTTTGAATTTTAGGTAAAAAGTAAATACACGACGTTCTAGGAGTGGTAATGATGAGATTGGTAGCAGTAGCCGGCAATTCTTGTTTGACTATAAGGTCGTTAATATTGCCTTGACAAATTGTTGGTTGTTGGAATGAGATCTTTGTCGACTTTAGCATAAAAAGAGGTGTCAGAAAGTTGCCGCAAAGCTTCTTTTTGGAAGAGGTCGGCCCGCCAGACAACCAAAGCGCCGCCTTTGTCGCCCGCTTCGACAATTTTGTCTCTGCGCTTACTAAGATTTTCTAGCGCCGCCTTCTCTTCCGAAGAAAGTTTGGAAAATTTGGTGTTACGATTGACATTAAGTTTATTGATGTCATGACAGTAATATGGAAGGTACGAGTATTGACGCTGATAAATCTAGACGATCTTTATTAAAGGAACTGCCATATTTTAGCTGTGGAGGAGATTTATCTATGATCCATGGTCAATCTAACAATTCTTTTGTGACTCTCTGTAAAACTAGGAGAAATTTAGATAAGCTGTCAAGTATTTATGACCTAGATTTGTTTAATCTTAACACTCGTATATATTATAATCTTTCCCCTTCGGGGCAGTCTCATATGCGAATACATAGCCGGTATTTTTCCCCGCATAGTTTTAGAGATATGAAGACCAAACAATTGGAAGATGATATTGAGACAACTTTTTCTGTTTTTCACAATAATGTAGTCAGTTTAAACCGGAACCTTGAAAATCTTCAAACTCATCTTCTGTATGAGTTGGATTTTCACTTTAATGTTATTGGAGTCACTGAGACTAAAATTACCAATTCAAATCTTCACACATGCAATGCAAATATTCCCGGCTATGTTTTTGAATGTGTTCCCACACCTCTAGCGTCAGGTGGTGTTGGGCTCTTTATTGACGAGACACTAAGTTATTCTGTTTTAGGAAAGATCTCGAATGAAGCCTTTCAGTCCCTATGGATTGAGATTACTTTTGTCAAAAAGAAAAGTGTTATTTGTGGCGTCTTATACAGACAGCATAATTCACCTAACCGCTTTCAGCAATATTTTGATGAAACAATTGAAAAATTCACGTCTTCGGGAAAACACGTTGTAATCATGGGTGATTTCAATATAGATCTTCTAAAGTGCGACTCGTCTTCTTATAGCCACGACTTTATATCTTCTCTTCAAAGCTGTTATCTAATCCCAACAATTGACAAACCAACCCGTGTTCGTAGCTCTTCTGCCACTCTTATCGATAATATTTTTCTTAACAATCCTGACCAAGTTGTGACCTGTGGTAACATAGTATCTGATATTAGTGATCATTTCTCTCAATTTTGCGTCCTAAAATCTGTTAAGGATAAAGTAAAGGTTAACAAATTTAAAGTGCGAAATTTCTCGCGGTTTTCTGCTGATTGTTTCAACACCGAAGTTTCCCAAGTGGACTGGAAAGCTATTGTTGAAAAGAATTCGTGCGATGTAAATAATTTGTTCTCTTCTTTTTACAACAAGTTTAATAAGCTTGTCAATAATCATGCACCAATGAAGATAATTTCAAATCGTAAAGCAAAACAGCTCTCCAAACCATGGATAACACAAGGCTTACGCACCTCCATCAAGATTAAAAACAAGTTGTATGCATCGGGTGATGTTTCTAAGTACAAAACTTATAGAAATAAAATTTGTAGCTTAACACGTATAAGCAAACAACAATACTATTTTAACTTCTTTGATTCTAACTTGACTAATATGAAAAAAACGTGGGAAGGAATCAATAGCATTCTTGCACGTAAATCAAAGAGAAGTAAAACTATTACTTCCATTAAAGATCCTTCGGACTCTGAAAAAGTAACCAGAGACCCTCTTAATATAGCTAATGTTCTCAACAAACATTTTGCCTCTGTCGGGCCAACTTTAGCAAATAACCTGCCATCCGCTAAGCGCCATTTTTGGTGACTTTCTTAAGACAACTAAATCACCTCAATCGTCCTTTGCTTTTAACCTAGTTACTCCAGAGGAAGTCAGATCGGAAATTTCTTGCATACCAAAAAATAAATCTCACGGCTTATATTCGTGTCCAACGCCACTTCTAAAATGCTCTTCTAATGTTATAAGTGGTATCCTGGCGGACATTTTAAATATATCTATTTCAACTGGAGTATATCCCTCTAAGTTAAAAATGGCTAAGATTATTCCGATTTTCAAACAAGATGATGATACTGACGCTAACAATTATAGGCCAATCTCTCTACTTTCCAATTTCAACAGGATCTTTGAAAAAATAGTCTTTAAAAGAATGGAGTCTTTTATTGAACAGAAGAACTTGCTCACTCCATTCTGCCCTCCTCAAAGGAAACTTACTCATCAACCTAGAATCGTGATATTTGATAGCAACCAGAACAAGAAGGTGGCTCTGGAGCATAAAGATTATGTTAAACATCTTGGGATCCTTATTGATAAAAATTTGTCTTGGAAACACCATATTGACTATATAGCCATCAAAGTAAGCAGAACTGTAGGATTAATCACAAAATTACGACACTTTCTGCCAACGCATACTCTTTTAAATATATACCATGCTCTTGTAACTCCTTATTTAACATATGGTCTGGCGATATGGGGCCAGGCTTGTAAATCTTACCTTGACAAGCTTCTAAAATTGCAAAAACGAGCTCTCCGCTTTATCTTTTTCGCTGATTATAGTGAGCATGCAATTCCTCTATTTCTTGATGCTCAGGTCTTACCGATAAAATTCCTTTATTATGAATCTATAGCTAATTTGATGTTTGACGTTCGAAATACGTCAGCTCCGTCTAATATTCAAGATCTATTTCAAGATATATCTCATGTTCATTCTTACAATACACGTTCTTCTACCTCTAATAACTTCTATACCAAACCTTCTAGGCTATCCGTTTTAGCAAATTCCTTCTCTCGAATAGGAGTAAAAGTCTGGAATGAAATACCTCAGGCATTAAGAGATCTTTCCAAAAACGCATTTAAAAGAAAACTTAAGCAAATTTTATTCAACATTTTAGGTTCACAAGACTCTTATATAGATTTATCTCAGATAATAAAAAATGTAAAGTCCTGGTAATATTTTCCCTTACTGTCCTCTTCCAACTACATAAACTGTATCTGTACATTTAATATTTTAAGTTAGGTTAGTGAAACGGTTTTTCTTGTTATTTCTTAATACTGTATTCCTTCTTTTTATTAATTAATTTTTGTTTGTATATATATATATATATATTTTTTTTTTTTTTTTTTCTTTTTTTCTTCTGTAATTTGCTTATTAAGGCATGGCCCGCCCAGATTAGCCTTTGCTAGTTGCGGGCATGCCCTTTCTGTAAATAGATCTTTAAAATAAATAAATAAATGGTAAATGGTAAATGGTAAATAGACGGCATTTATGTAATGAAAAATCGATCTAGAGAGGCGAACTCTTGGGGCGTCCACTTCGATTTTCGAGACTGAAGCGACTCGAAAGTATCTTTGTCCGAGGTGTTAGAATCACACCACCAGACAGTTGCCCGACCGCACAATGGCACCCCAGGTTGTTGGGCAACTGTTTGGAGTGTATCTACCAATTTTTAATTTCAAACTCTAATTTTAAAACAACAACAAATCTTCAAAATTTCCTATTTCCATTAATTTTACTAATACTTTGAGAAAAACTATTTCTCTCCAAATATACCTAAAAATTTACAAAACAACCCAAAACATAGATATGTGAGATGAGCAGAAAGATTCTTGATTGCTTGAAACGTAAACAAGAAATTGCATTAAAAACATAATACCCAGCCAAAATACGGCTTTCATGTTTACCCCCGCCTTAACTGAGAATTCGTCCAGTTTTTTGGATATAGGAACAAAATTCAAGCCCTTACTGAGGACGGATTTCTCTGAGTCGAAAGCGGAAGATTTTCTGGAATAGTAACTACGGTGTTAAGGCTTTTAAGTGATGAGCCACAAGTAAGTAAAATTTATTTCTGCACTCTTAATCCTCACGGTATCAACGAACGCTTTTCATTCAACTAATTTATTCTGTTGTTTTTCACGTTACCATGCACCAACCAATAGCGTAGCTCTATCATTCTGTATATGCATCACACATAACCCACAACTCCTCGATTCGTTTCGACGAAGGGCTAACGAAGAATAAAACACAAACAGCGGTGATAAACATTGTATTCCAATGCATTTTTTATGCAACTTGACGTTTCGTATGTTACTTTTTGATACAACATCAAGTTGTATAAAAAATGCGTTGGAATACAAAGTCTATCACCCCTGTTTGTGTTTTATTCTTAGTCAGCTTTCGAATTTCTTTACGGTGGCCAATTCACATTATCAACTCAGTTGATAAAACCAAATTATTTTGTAATACTCCCCACCGACGCAGCACCATAGTTTCTTTAGAAACTCACCCCCTTTATTCAGATGAAATAGTTTGCAGCATGGCAACATCACGATTAGCTAATAAATAATTTTACTTGAATCACCGATACCGCGGTTGTTAAGAAAATATTTTCCCGTCAGCGCTCGCGCCATGTCGTCCAGTTCGAGACTCGATTTCTTTTAATTCTGCTTGAAAACTGTTTCGCAATCCTTAATTTCCTAGAGCAGTTACGCCTCTCTTATTTCTAAGTTTTGGACTTCGACATTCTAAATAGCACTTTTTCCGTGTTTATATAGCCTCATCTAAACACGAGGAGGGTTGGGAGAATACGTCTCGGGTTTGCATATTTTTGCATTAACTTTCGAGAATTCTCCCAACCCTTCGAATGTTTAGATAAAATCTAAAATGTCACAACCGTGTTTACATACTGTTATCTAAACACACCTATCGACTAATGAGAGCGCGAGTAGTCGCTCAATTATTTTATAAACGCGGCCGTACGCTGAACGCCTCTAGGGTAAACGCGCTATTTTAAGTTTTCCAAGCGTGACCTATTCTTTTCGAGAAAATCACTGAACCTAAGCAATACGTTTAGGCTTAAATTTGCATACCATTCTTCTAAGTTTTGGACACGATTTGCATACACTATTCAGTTCTTCGGCTGTTTGCCGCTATTTTACAAAAATCATACCCTCACGGTTTAGGGCAAACGCGAAACTGCACGATACCATTGCCGACAACAGGAAGGTGAGTTTTCCATTCTCAGTTTCATCGGTTTGGGTTTGAAGTCCACTGACGCATAGTTAACTATGACTGACGTTACAATATCGTGTCAGTGATCCGCGCTTGACATTCGTAGCGAGTAGCATGCCGAAAAAATGCCATCAAAGCGATAGCTAGAGTTTCGAATATAATGTACATACCACAATGATTGCCGGCCAACGTTACGACTTTAACGGATTAAGAAATTGCATCTTCTGCTTCAGTTTGTGACTGAGTAGGGTTTATGTGAGATGTCATCAGTGAAACGAACACATCATTCTATCGAGCCAAATTTTCTAATGAGGCAAAACGATAGGAAGAAAGCATCAGTTCTAAATTTCTGTGTCATTTAACATGCATACACCTTCCTTGTTGTTGATGATTTGTCGGTCATACCACTTGCCTTTTGTCTTCGCATTACTTTGTCACAATGTGCTCGCTAGTATTCAGCTGTCATTATGCACGGCGTTGAATTCCGTCGGAGATAAACTATACAGTTCATTGGGTTGTTTAGTTAAAATGTTCAGTGTGTTTTCTCAATGGCGAAATGCCATGACACGTTGTTGTTATCGAATATTTTTAATGTAGAGCTGTTCGATGATTCACCTTTCAGTTGACATAATTATAGCTCTCGAACATGTGAACGGATTGAGCTACCATTGGGCCACTCACTTTTCAAGGGGGTAGGACTCCAATTGTTATGAATGAAATTATTTGTCTTTTCCTGACCCAGGCTCTCGCGTTTTTATTTATTCGTCCTCGTCGACGGAGAGCCTAGAACAGGCTTATTTGTCTGCGGTTCAGCAAGTTGGTGGCCGCCGAGAACGCAAAATACTTCTTTAACTAAATTGATGGTTCTCTCATAAGCGAGGCCAGTCTTTGTACCAAATTTCCTTATTGACACTGAGATGATCTATTGGCACAGGGAATTTAACCTTAGAAAACAGCAATTTAAACTCGATACATGGACACGTTAAGAGTGAAGGGATATTGTGCATGGTTGGTTTGTAGCGATTGTTTTGGCGGAGGTGGTTTGATTCTTTAAGTAATTACTGTCTTTGAAAGGTCGGAACGAAGGCAAATACGTATTGTTCTTCTCTTGAATCAAGAAAAACACGAGGAACAATGGGGAAGGTGTACCGAGGAAAGAATTGAGCTACACCACAAATCTAAAACTTTTATCTTTTTAGAGAAATAGTTCTAACACCTGTACACAGGGGGACGCCGTACAGGATTTTACCAACTGTTTGTCTCAGACAAATCACACAAAGAAAATGAACCTGCTGGTTTGAAGATTTTGTGCGGAGATGGCATTAATATAGTTTTTTTTGGTTTACATAGCCTACAGATCACAGAAAGTTTTAACTCGTCTCTTATCTATTCCGGACAGTTTACCCCTTGTAAGTAAAGTGCTTCCTTCTGGCTTTTCCATTTCTGTTTTCAGTAGCACTGAAGTTGTCGTTGAGTTGGTCTCAGAAAAAGACAGATGTCGGTAAAAGATGCTAAAGGAAACAAAGAAACGTGGACTCCCTCAGCAGGAGGGCTAAAGTAGATGTATTATTTATTCTAACTAACCTATTATACAATGAGCTCTATTGAAATTCAGCCGCAAACAATTCTTTGAATGTGCTTTCGTGATCATAGCTCAGTTCAAGATATTAATACTGTTTGACAACACTCGCCGTTTCTTACAGTGATCGAGGAAAACATTTGATTCTATTGTATGTATATGTATCTGCATTTTGCAGGTGAAGCTTTTCCAACGCTTCCAGTCTGTTGCAGCGGCATTTATGATGCAATTTAGAAAGCGGATTGTTTTCCTGATTTCATTTCTTCTCATTGCATTGGGACTAATTTCGCTTCTCCGATTTACCAGCCAACCGTTTGTGGCGTCATCCCCCAGCTTAGAAAGGTAAGCTCTTGGTGTTAATCCGTTATGAAGCTAAGCGTTCCTTAGATGAATTTTATTTCTTTTATTTTTTGTTTTTACATCTGTTTAACAAATTTCAATGTCCCGATTTTTGACTTAAAGATCCAAGTTTATTTTGCGCCATTTCTGGATGTTTTCGCCCAGGAAAAACTTCGTTACCACCGCGTGTGTCTTTAAAGGAAATCGCAACAAGCTTAATATGAGATCTATATAAAGGATCATAAAAAGTAGAAAAACTGACAAAGTTATTACTGTGAACCGACTTCCACTCGCTAAAACCTATAACGATCAAGTGCAATTCAATTTTTAATCTGAGCAGTGTCGGATGTCCTATGTGCGTGAAGCGAATTTAATACGTCTGTCAAGTTCGAGTGAAAAATTATCTTCACTGGTTACAATATTTCGTTTGAAAATATGCGTTGAAGAAGAAGACTTTTTGTGGCACCCTGAATACTCTGAATTTCCAGCATAAATTCCGATCTTAAGTAAGACCATGACTCTGTTAACGGGGAGGGGGAGGGGGAGGGGGAGAGGCACTATAATGGCCTATAATGGCCCTAGATCAAAGTTTGGGATTCTGGTAGTTTAGAACTTTTTTTCCAAGCAACCAATTTTTCAGTTGCTTCAATTCTCCTCAAGACGAATATCAGTGGGAAAGAAAACAGCGTTTGCGCTGCGCACGAAATTCAGCTCCAATTCATGCTACTCTTCCCAGTAGACCTTGCCAAATCACACCCATACGTGTTTTTTTCCCGCTTTCAAAGTAACGTTTTTGATGATTAAAATTTTGTCTCAAACCAATCAGTTTGTTTTAAATTTACCAAAGAATTGGTTTGAAACAAACCATGCTAAAAAAATTCTTGGTTTTCTAAAAAAAAGTTGAGTTCCCTAAAATTAACTTGAGTTTTTAAAAAAAAGAACTTAGAAGTTTCATAAAAATACTCTAAAAAGAAAAGTTGTGTTAAGAAAATGATGAGTTTTCTAAATAAAAAAAATTCAACGGGCCAAATAAAAATTAAGCCGAGCCATGGAAAAAAATGCTAATTTTAAAATTCCATGAAAAATAAAAAAAGGCTGGGTTGTCCCGTAGAGCTCATAATACTTCGTAGTAGGCCGCGACATCCACCATTTTTTCCCGTTTTCAGCTCAACTCTTTTAGAAATCGAGATCTAAAACTGCAGTCCTCTCACGCGGAAGGAAAGGTCCCCGAACGATGTTTTTTTTAATCCTAAAATGAATGCAATTTATATAAACTCTTGCTCTTAGGCCATCGAAGCTTGATTAAG
>OZ026606.1:12328296-12358296 GCA_964020085.1 Micromussa lordhowensis
CAGTTTTTTGGGGGCCGTAGGTCTTTTCAGATCCGATATGCTGCTCATTTTTAACATGGTTTGGCCATGATTTTCCTGCGGGACAGTTTTTGTCTGTCCGCAGTTTCCCTAACGCGGCAACGACACGATATTCTGGATTTTTCCTATTGTCCCTTTTCACGCGTTTCGCATGTGACATTGGCCAATTTGCAAAAATGTGTATTTGAGTTTCACCTGAGGCCATCACCATCTGCATTCAGTGAGTATATGGATGCCAGTCAACCAGCTGATCACTTCATAGCTTGCTACACCGTGCTGACGAGACCCACAAGGTCGAAACAGCTGTCCACGGTTGCACAGTTGGCTTTCAGTTTGGACTCTATCATGTCGTTGCCCCGTTAAGCTCTCTACGTAGTATCAGCCTTGCATCATTGTTTGCTATTAGTTCAAATGTTCTGGTTAACATCCCCGCTCCTTTAATATGGTGGTTCTTCTCGGTGAGTGTTCTTTCCAAATCGTTATTAGCACGCCTTGAAAGTCCTAATATGCCACTTTTCTCCATTATTGCAGGGAGTGCAGGAAGATAATGCGTGACTTTCAATTTAATAGTCAGTTACCGAGTGTCACACCACCGTCATGCAAGCCCGTGAATAACATTTTATTTCTCAAGACGCACAAGACAGGCTCAAGTACCGTGACCAATATTCTAAACCGTTATGGTGATACCAGAGATCTACAATTCGCCGTACCAGCAAATTCGAAAAGCTACTCTTTTTACTGGCCTTCTCCCTTTGTAACTAGGTTCGCTCAGTCAGTCTGGAAGGCACCAAACATCCTCTGCAATCACGCCAGATACAACAAGCTTCCTATGAACTGGCTCTTTCCAAAGGAAACAACACAATACATCACAATGTTGAGAGAACCAACTCAGCATTTTGAATCGGTTTTCAACTTTTTCCATCTTGAGAAACGTTTTCTTAAACTGCGTAACGTGTCGTCCCCTCTTGAGAAATTTCTTGAAGATGGAAGGAGTCATCTTGAAAACTTGGACTCTAAACAAAAGACTAGTTCTATAAATTTGATAAGGAACCCCGCGCTATTTGAGCTGGGTCTTGATGCAAAATATCATAGCAATTTAACTGTGGTGAGAAGTTATATAAGGTTCTTACAGAAAGAATTCGACCTAGTCATGCTTATGGAATACTTCGACGAATCGCTGATTCTCCTAAAGCGGCGTTTTTGCTGGAAAATCCATGACATTTTGTACTTCAAACTCAACGAGAGGAGAGAGAAAGATAAACAAGAACTTTCAAGCAAAGCGAAAGAACGAATTCGGGAGTGGAATTGGGGTGATGTGCTGTTGTACGATGTTTTTAATCAAACGCTTTGGAAAATGATAAAAGAAGAAGGTTCTGATTTCTTCACCGATCTCGCCAAGTTTCGAAAAGAGTTAGAATCCATAAAAAGATCTTGCCTGCGGGAAGGGAATTTCCTGACCAAACCATACGCTGGTAGATTAGTGCAGGGTTATGCATTGAAAGCAAATATTTCCAAAGAGCTGAATGGAACTTGCAATAGAATGATTACGAATGAGATTCCATATTTAGATTATCATCGCGAAAGAATGAACAGACAGCTTCAAGATGTCATGTACAGATATGTGGATCGACCCGATCTTTTAAAATAATAGTATCTTGGGGTAGCTTAGCTAGTAGTTAGACGGGACAGCCACGATTTTAATTGCAGCTTTTCTTTCATTACCTGCTAATTAACCAAAGTTTCATCAACCAAGCTCAGACCCCACAGCCTTTACTTAAGAAATTACAACATGCAAAAAGTCGTAAGCAAACTATGAGGAAAGCTGAGTAAAATATGCAAACATTGTAACAAAATGAAAGAAAACAAGAAGCTTTTGGGGATTTTGCTTATTTGGCTTAAAAGCACTTCACGAGTTCAAGGCGCAGCACAGCAAATTCCTTGGAAAAGCAGTCACGTCCGCATCATGTGAGTCCGGCGAGGTTTGCGTGACTCATAGCCAGCAGCGCGCAGGAATGTCTTCAGTGAGATGTACATCTGTGGAATGTGTCTGTCTACTTTATTCACACGAGGCCGGGATTAAAAGTTAACCGACTGAAGTATCCATTTTTTTTGCTTGTTATGTTTTGTGTAGTTTGAGGTTTTTCAAACTCAAAACAGAAAGTTTGGCAATATTTAGATACCAATTTGTGCTTAGTATTAACATGTTTTCTTGAGATGCCACTATAATATGAAAAAATCAGTTTTCTTAGTGGCCTAAGTCGGTTTTAATCGTCATGTTTCGTCCTTTCAATTTGCAGCTCAGCTTTCAAAGGCAACATAGCTGTGCCGAACAGCTATCAAGCTATCAAGTTCCCCTAGTAACAGATGACAAACTTGCTCAGTCGACCCCACTTAATCCCCTTTTGTCATCTTTTGTTTACATCTCTAATCTTTGATCGTAATTTTCACACACAACATTAGTCTTAAAATAAAGAGATCAGGAATCCCACACTGCTTGTTAGTCTTGACACTTCTTCTGGATGGTCCTACGTTTCGTAAAGTTTTCATTACAAGGACGAATTTCCAGTTTTTCCGCTCGATGAAATTTTTGCTAAGTAAATAATTATGAAGCCTACCCCTGACAAATGTAGCTGGGCATGCGCTGTTTTCAGTCTCTACAAGTTCTGGCAGGTATTGGTAGTAAGAACTTGAACTTCCTAAACGTGACTTTTCAAATTTACAACTGTCAATTTCGTATTCAATCATTTTATTATTAGGCCTATTTAAGTCAAGGCAAGCACTGGACAGACAGCATTCAGTTCTCCACAGGGAGCTAAGCTGTTGAGAAGTTCTGGACTTTCTCGTAGTACTTTAATTTAAACGAAGACGTTCATTCTAGCGCAGTAAGTGTTCTTGTTGCTAGAGTTTAAGTTATATTTTTCAATTGTCTTTAATTCCATGCCCCCAGCTCTGGGCAATCCGGAGGAAATTTTAGTAGTTTCTTTCTCGGACCACTCCTTTTGGTTTCGCAAAATACAATAGCTTGGCATGAAACATTGTAACAGAGAACTCAACCAGAATCAAATCATCAAAGGACTGACTTTACTTTTGGTTTCTCTGTTAATTCTGACAGGTTTTCTGTCTCGCAAACCTTTTGTTAGAGGGACAGTTTCGTAACAAAAAAGGGGGTAGAATTTACATTGACTTACATTATATTTACAACTTTTAGACCTGTGTGAAGCAGAAAACCAAAAATATATAGTTTATCCCTGGAATATTGCAGCCTTTTCAAGTACTCTTTGTTTTCACGCGATCGAGTTACGCTCGATCCTTAACAGAGCTCAGTGACGGTTTGATTTTTTTTTGGAAGTTACCTTTCGTTTGAGCCTTTTGCTTATCATTTTGGGGACTCTTGCCGTACAAGGAGCACGCCTTGAAAACAAACTGGAGAACCCCTAGGCCTTGCATGTTGGCGCTAAACGGGCAACCAGTAAGTATTTCTTTGCATTGATGACAAACGGGTTTGCTGTTTGTTTTCTGTTTATGTGTGTTTTAGCATACGACTGAAGTTGCGTTTGGACACTGAAGTGTGTTTTCTTGTAAACACCTAAACTATCCGTTTCTGTTTCTCAGATCTATGTGCCGATAGAAATGGGGTCTGTATTGAAGGCGTTTGTGTACAGGGAACCTCATTCTGCGGCTGTGGAGGTTATCCAAAAGTGTGCTGTTGCACGGACTGAGTATGTACGAATTTGATTGTAAACCTGACCCTTGAGTAAACTGTTCCTAGTATCATTAAAAGTATTCTTTCCATGTTGACCGTAAGGGAATGGTTATCGTAGATATGACAACAGATACGCACAGAACTATATCAATTAGCTAAATATTCCTGGTGTATTTTTTTTTTTTCACTTTCTCACATTGAAATATAATAAGTGACTGTATGTGCTTCTCGCACCTGTAGTTTTACCACTGTTGCTGAAAGTAGATAAAGATGTATTTAACAACATGGATGTAAAACATGGAAAATATCTTATGAGACATAAAAATTATTAACGTGCAATCATAGAGCCGCTACTGATAAACGGAAGCAAAATTTACAACTGTTTGAAAAAAATCACAGTTTTTGTTTCTTCTTTCAGTACCCAACAGCTGGGCCCCGCTGGTGATCCCAATGTTGACAGCCTTATATTAGTAATTTAATCATTAATTAACTTGTAAATGCGAAAATTGCTAGCAACCATTGAAAATAAATCAAATACATAATTAACCAGACTGTAATTTAAGCATAAAAACACTGAATAAAGGCTGAATCATCCGAGATTACTGGTCTTTGCCCTTTTTTATACCAAAGGAAGGACACGTAGTTGATACTGGTAGCCCAAAGAAAAACGGGAAACAGAAGTAAACTGTGTGCTGATAACACCATTGCATAGTCACACTGTATTAGTAAATACAATCTCATCAAAAGATTTCTGTATCCTTCTACAAGGGCACACAACGAGCCAATTTGTCAGAATTTATCTGGGACCATCATCACCCAAGCTAATTAACAAATATTAAGCATTGTTAAAAGTATTGTCTAGTTGCAGGTATGTCTATATCTTATCCTTTTTCCAGCATTCCTCGGAACGTTCCCTGCAACATTTTGCTTCAATAAACATCAGATAATTTTCAGGACAAGAAAATGCTTGTTAGTCTCCTCAGTCTAATTTCACTTTAAAAAGGAAGGAGGTCAATTTCT
This sequence comes from Micromussa lordhowensis, assembly GCA_964020085.1. Classification (NCBI taxonomy): domain Eukaryota; kingdom Metazoa; phylum Cnidaria; class Anthozoa; order Scleractinia; family Lobophylliidae; genus Micromussa; species Micromussa lordhowensis. The sequence continues at coordinate 12,333,038 of OZ026606.1, forward strand.
ACCAAAAAATCCTGCACTGCAAAAACTGAGGCAAAAATCGCTCAAGGCGAGTCATCGAACGAGTTAATGCTTTCTATCACATTGGTTCTGTGCTTTACTTAAAAGAATTCTTGCACAAGCTGTTGTCTACCAAAACAAATCATGCTCAAGCAAAAGACACAAAAAACAGGCCAACGCCCATGGTAACCGAGAGTTTGCTACAAATCAGGCTGATTTTTGCTCTTCTGTGGCAATCTGCCTTGATTTGACAACACATACCCACAAGGATTCGGGTTTGGAGGCTGATAGTCAGGCACCCTTAAGTAGCATCCTGTATTATTTCGGAGGGGGTGGGGTTGCTCTGTTTTGGAAACCCACGCCAGTTGAATTGCCAGACTGGTAGAGGGGTGGGAGAGGTCAGTTTCAATTAAGACCTTGCTTTAGAGTTACGCCAACAGTTTGCAGTGATGAAAACTCTGACTGACCGGGAAGATAAGGCAGTGAAGTGCAAGTGTGATCATCACAGTTGAACTGCACATGACTAGATGACGAACGCACAGTTTATTCAAGTAACTAGTGTTTCTATACTTCCACTCTATCTCAAACAATTTGTTTTAACGCCAACTGCAAGAAAACATAGGCACGCAAGGCGTGCTTGAGTTATTTTTTATGAAGTCTCGGAGATAGGAGCATTCATGGAGCTGTTTACAGTAATGATTTGGTTAATTTGACAAGTCTTTTTGGTTGCTATGTACAGCAAGAGAGAAACTGGGAATTTATGATATACATGGTAAGATACCTAACTAGTAAGCCATAAAATGCTTGACTGAACAAACTACAACTACAGTGATCAGACGCGTCTCCAGATTAATGTAGATACCATCTTCTCTTCTAACAGGCAATTTGATTCGTTCTTTGATACAACCCACACTGTGATTGGTGTGACACGGGCACATACATAACTCCACGTCACTCACCGATCTCATAGCCCTTTCAACCTCCAAGAGGAATTTTTGCTCAAAAATACTCAAGTTAAGAGATCTTTTCGCATTCTATACAAGTCGTAAGTTTACCCTTTTTACACAACGACACTACTTGACCGAAACTAGGAAGAAAGAGAAAAAAAACCTCTCCGACACGTTAAAAGTCTGATTTAAATAAGTTGCACTTTAACTTGACGCCACGCAGTCTTCAAAGAACATTTGAACAGTTTTCATACTTTTACCTTTAAAAATATCGGACGGAAATGAATGTCATCAAATAAAACTATAAACTGCTACTGCAGAGACGTAAAATGAGTTTGGAAATTAAAGCTTTTTTACCATCCTGCATGGAAACAATAGCCGACAACTTGTAAGCTCTAATTGAATTTCCTCTCATATGAAAAACAGAAGTGTCAAGTTACCATTTACAACTAAAAATAGCAAGCATCTCTTGCGAAAGATTTGCTCCCATATGAAAAACAAGTGTCAAGTTACCATTTGTAACTAAAATAGCAAACATCTCGTGGGAACAAGTGGTGACGATTTGTCAGCTCTAATTGAATTTACTCCCTTGTGAAAAGCAAAAGTGATAAAAATTACCCTTTGTAACTAACAAATAAAAATATCTCGTTATAATTGAATGCAACAAGAACAAAACAATCGTTACCTACACTTACTGTTGTAAACATCAGCACTGTCTCAAATTTAAAGTCTCATCTCTTCTAAAACATATCCTAAGAACTAGAAGCGACGATTCGTGACCTCTAATTGAATTTTTACCACAATTGCTGCTAATCTCGCAATCTGATTGCCTAATTTGCCGTGGTCGATGAGAGTCCATACCACGCTGCTCGCGTCATTGTGTAACGCAATGCCTTTCTCAGCTCGCGCTCTAAAAAAAAACATTTTCTTTGACGTTGATATTGTGGTAAAAAAAAATCGAAATTCGCTTAATCGTGCTCTAGACTCTTATCGTTAACGAGTACGCGTCATTACTCGTTTCCCAGACATTTTTTCGTATTGTTTCTGTATGCTGAGCGAGTTTGCAAAAGTTTTTGACAGGAAAGTATGACGCGTACAAATAGCTCATTTGCATAATGCAGCGCGTGCACTTTCAAGTCCGTGTTTAGCAAAGATTTCCTTCGTTATCTTTGATATTGTGGTAAAAAACAAATCGAATGTGGTTTAGCGTGGTATGTACTCTTTTCGACAACGATACGCGTCATCACAGTGGTCAAAATTTGTTGCGGACTCACTCGGCTGCGCCTCGTGAGTCCACAACATTTTGACCACTGTGATGACGCGTATCGTTGTCGATAAGAGTACATACCACGCTAAACCACATTCGATTTGTTAATTACTCTTTGTGAAAAACAAAAGTATCAAGTTACCCTTTGTAACTAAAAATAAAAATATATCGTGCCATTTGCGTACTACTAACTCATGAGCTGCTTCAAAACTCAAGACTCAACTCATGTCTTTCATAACTAGCCAGTGGTGGATCCAGACATTGAGCTACAGAAGAACCGTTTTTCTTTTACTTACCCAGCGACTTTTCGTCCTTCAGTCATTTCTTCTTTTTTATTTAAAGAGAGAATCCATTCCATGAAGCAAAGCTATACATTTCAGATGACGTATCAAAATCTGTGAGGGAGCAGCGCAAAAAGCTTAAAGAGAGGCATCTGAACGAAATGCGTAGTCGAGAAGAGGTCCAGTTCGCCTATATTCCTTGGAGCGTTCCAGCCAGCATCATTTTTAAATTGAATGGTGAGTCCAAACTTAAGTCCTTCTATCTACAAGCTGAAAATGCCAATACCACTGAGCTAAACTGACCACTGGATTTGATCGCGTATTGCTATACTATAGGAAAATTCATTACCTGACGAGGAAATTCCGCATTAAATTGCACGCGAAAACCGATATCGGTTTTCGGCAAGTGTAATTTAACGCGGAATTCACGAGTCAGGTAATGAATTTTCCTTGAATCCCATAATTGAATAAAATTGTAGAAAAAGACATTGTAGAAAACCTTTTTTTCAGTTGTTGTGGTACCATTTTCGACCACCATTGTTACGTAGATGACTGAGAAGCAATATCACTTAGCCTCGTTTTCAACTCGCAATTCCACGCTAAATACCTCGCTTCGTAAACCAATCAGAATGCAAGATTTTATTCAATTATGCGATTCTATCAAATATACTATCTTTATTTTAAGATGAATTACCTAGCTCTTCATTCAATTTCATGAATTCGAAGCCCGCTCTTTGTTAACCTTTTTTTTGACAAATGATAAATAGGAACAATTATATTATCATAGAAGCCACACTGATCAACTTTTTTTTCATTTACATCTTAAACCTAGTAGTAGAGCAGCTAAGACTCATTTAATTCAAAACCCTTGGCTATTTAATGGGAAAAGCTAAACCCTTCATCGCATGCTCGTAGTTACATGCCAAACACTATCTTTCTCTGACTGATTATCCAATTGCGAATGATTATCAAACCCGCCAACAAAATCCTCTTCGTAACCCACAGAAGACGTCGAAATAAGCCCAATATATGAATACGTCCTCCTCTCTTATGGAAGAAGAAATATGGCCGTTCTGAACTATATCGGGATCAGATCTTCTCATATACCATTTACCTTTACAACAAGAAATTCGATTGGCTGTTTATAGTAGATCCAATCTGATTGGTGTGACATACATACATCTCTCACTGACTCACTCGCCCATTGACCCGACGCGCCGACTATAAGAGGGTTTTTTTTTACAAAAAAATAGCTCAATAAGTGTCGATTAGCAACCATTATGTACAACTTTTAAATTGATTAAGGATGATTTTGAAGTGAAGTTTGAATTAATTTTTTTTCTATGTTTGCTTATACTTTACAGTACTTTTGCTGCTACTTTACACTAAAAAAAAACAATAAAGGCTACATATACTACTTACATTTTAACAGAGCTATTAACACTACTTACAGTACAAGACAACTTCTTTACCCTACTTACTATAAAGAATCGATCTTTAACAATTTTTGAAAGGAACTTAACCTCCGTAACAGCAATACATGTAATTTTTAAATTGCATATCCTGTAATTAATCTAGCAATTAATCCAGCAATATATCATTGTTTTCTAATACCTTTTATAAGCATTAACAGGACAGCAAAGAAAATGCGAAGAAGCATCATAAAAGAGAACCAGAAACTTGCTTTTTTGCAACAGACATCATGAGCTATTCACCGTTTGTCATGCGCGCTCAAGAAGCTTCGTCCGGCATCTTGTGAAAATGTGACTACTTCAGTGACAGTTTGTGTGAAGTAATGAACTTCCTACTCAGTCTAGAGAAATGTCGTCATCGTATACAGTAGATAGCGTTCAATGTGAGATAATAACTATGTGAGATAATATGATAACTATGTGAGCGTTCAATGTGAGATCAAAAAAAGACGATGAAGTTGATTTTTCATCCAGCGTCTTCACAATGCTTTCCGGGTCGCTTAGCGATCTACAAATCTCAACTTGACTTCCCTGTCAGGCTTAAGAACACCAGTACTCACTGGTTTTACTTCATTAAGAGACTCAATCCAGAAGCTCCGTGACACCTGAAGGAGACAAACAGTGGTGAAAATATTAACCAGAACACAACTAAAGGCCCACCCAAATTAAAGGAGTACGACATTTCAGGCTAGCCTCCAGAGCCAAACACTTAAAAATACTGTCAGTTTTCCGCAGACCTCCTGCGCCTGGTTGTTCCCGAGTCGAACATCAGCAATATGGCGAAAGGAAAACGATAACAATTTCAACTGACAGCAAACTCTTTGCTCGGGCAATACATGTAGATGTTGCCGAAAGAAAGCACTCTTCTCCTATTCCCATTATTCATTCTCTGAAGAGATTTTACCCGTACCTGAGACAGAATAAGACGCATTTCCAGTTCAGCCACACGCCGCCCTGTTAAACAAAAGAAAAAAACTCTTAAACATATATTGAACTGCAATACACCTCAATATCGCGTTCACAGTAGATAACGATGGTAACGTGGGGAAATATCGCAACCAACTAGTGAAATATGAACTTCACTGGTGAAATATGGATTTTATGTTGAACTTATAAAAATGATATAGCATTTTTTGCAAGTTGAATGATGTAGGGTATACGCATATATTTGCCGCTATAATGCGTCAAAGTTACGGCGTTCTTTTAAGAAGGCTCCTTCTTCTTAACATCACCATTATACCTACGTAGCTGAAATTTTGTTCCAATAAAATTAGGGTCAGCAAACCTTAAACCAAAAAAACAAAAACCAAAAACCAAAAACCAAAAACCAAAAAATTTCACGCCATCAATCTCTTAACATATTTAAGGTACAAATTCCACACAACTGAGGAAAATGTGCTGCCTTTGTTATTATATCTCCAAATGGTTAGACGTTCAAGTCTTCTGGTATAGGAACTTACTACTAGTAATACCTACCGGTACAGTGCCAACGAGGAAAAACTGTCGCAATTGCGTGGGGAATGGAAATTACGAAGTAACTGGACTACGACATTAAACTGAATCATTGTTGAAAAAAGCACTGGAAAACTCACATGCTATTTTTGTTGTGTAGAATGTATACAAGAACGAAACGTTTAAGGTAGATTGGAGTTGAAATATCTCTGTCCTTTGCATTACGTGAGACAAAACTGAAACTGTAACATTGTTGATAGGAATTAGCATGAATTCACTGTAATGTGCCATGTTTGTGTTCTAAACACGGAGCGAGCCTATAAATGGAGGCTGAGCGACTCAGCCGTCCATCACAAATCGGAATACTCTGCTTTGATTGGCTTATTCACCCAGGCGTGTCGTACTCACGCGAAATTCGCACGAAGTAATATTTCAGGCGACCGCACAAGGGAAGGTTTTTCGTTTGTTTGCTTTCTTTGTAAAAAGGTCAGCGAATACAACAAGAATGGCATCTACAGAAGAAGAATTTAGACACGTATCGTACTTCATATACATGCATTTTAACTTCTTGGTTTTGTTGTTTCACTTGTGAAAGCATATTGATTGTTTTCGAGTTGTTCACTCAACGTAAATGCCGTGTTTTAGCCAACAAAGTGCAAACCGCTGACCTTTTATAGGCTCGCTCCGTGTTTAACATGTTCTACCATTAGAAGGATAAGGTATACGTCTAAACAAATATCTTCCGCGGAATCTGAAAACGGTAAAATTTTGATATCCACGTGAAAAAACGAAACTAGTCTTACCACTATGGCCCTTATAATGATTTACAACTAACAACATACACAAAAGAGGAAGCATTATAAATTCTCGTGAGCGGTTGCTTCGGTGCACGCACTTCATCAAGTGGACTTTGGACCTAAACACTTGATATCGGATTTCCAATGCAGCTTAGCTAAGCTCCCTGAAATTTTGGAATAAAAAGACTATCCAAACTGATTTTTAAGCTCCCTGAAGCTTGACTGATAGTGGCTTCCTGGCAAACAGAGCTTGGACTGTTTTTCGCTTTTGGCCACGCTAATGCTAAGCACAAACAACCGTACAAACTAACAGCGACATGACGTGTCTATACTTGTGACTCGTTGGTCGATCAAAGTTTGTAATTTTGAGCACACTAGCTCGATTAAAATGAGGCTTTATACCCCCTCTGATTGAGTTTATAGTGAATATATCTAAGTGTTTTTTCTTTCCTTTTTTATGGCACGCTGGCCGACTTTGTCACGACAACTATTGACAGTTCTTTTGGCAAGACAATTGATTGTTGTTAATGGCACGCTCGCCGTGAATGTCAAATTTGAAATTTTGAGCACACTAGCTTGATAAAAAAAAGCCTTTATACGCACTCTGATCGAGGTTATAGTGAATAGTTTCAAGTGGTTTTGTTTCTCAAATGGCACGCTGGCCGATCTGGTCAAGACAATTGCCTCGCTGGGCGATGTTAGCCTCTTTTCTCACTTCGCAAGTCGCACGATGGCAGAACACACCAGAAAATGACCATGAGGTCGATTTGGTCAAGTGATCACCGATCATGATCCTCCTGATGTGATTGGTTTAGATAAAAAAATACCGCGATGCCATTGGCTAGCTCGAAACAATTACCACTGATGTCACTCTTACATTACCTTATGCTTACACTTTTTCATTCGAGATTTCTTCTGCCTGTACCAAAACTCGCGCATCGGCTCTATAATGCTGCCGCCTCGTCACCCTCGCGTCCCCGCGAGGGTGACTCGTTGGCAATAAACCGTAGGCCCCGTATCCTGCATCTTCAGTGTGTTACATGATTAGCAGGGGACGTTAAAGAACACACACACTTATCGCAAACAGTAGGGCATGTGATCCCGGTTTGGCCTTGTCTCACGGGTTCGTGCTTTGCATAGGGTTAACCTCATTGTCCCTTTGCCTCTTTTACAGGATTGTCCAAGAAAAATTGCTGTCTAACATAACAGCTACACGTCCCTACAAGAAATACGGGAGTAGTCCGTCCCCACACAAACGTGTATTGTTATTCTCTACCAGTTCTATATCGTCAGTAATTTTTGGCGTGGAGAGAATACCTTACTAATGTAGCAGTGATTTTGCCGTCAGTGTGTATGTACTTACCAACGCACATCCTGGTGCCAAATCCAAAGGGGAGCGAAGCAAACGCATGATATGGTGACTTGTGCGAATCATCCCTTAGCCACCGCTCAGGTTTGTACTCCAAGGGATCTTCGAACAATTTTGGATTACGACCCATGACATAAATTGGGGTACGTATCATTGTCTGTCCAAGAAATAAAAGACAAATTTATAAAATGATCATGATCTTGGTTCGATTTTAAGGCCCGTATAGAGTATAGCGAAAAACTTCCGCACTTTCCCTTTTTGGTGGCACGAGCATACACAAGCAACTGTTGCATTTCACGTCTCGCAAGAGTTTGATCAACACCTTTATGCAAGATTTGTCGAACACGCATTAACAGTTCTTTGCAAACATCTAGAAGTCTTCAGATGCCTGTGGAAATCTTCGAAAATGTTCGGACGTCTTCGGTGATTTCAACAGGTTGTTTCGGTGTTAAACTTTCCGAATTTTGGACTCGAATTGAATCCAAAGTGACTATGAGGAGCCTTCGGAAATCTTCCAAAATTTTCGAACGTCTTTGGTGAGTTTAACAGATTGCTTTCGGTGCTAAACTTTCCGAATTTTGGACTCGAATTGAATCTGAAGTGACCTTTAAAATCACTTAGAGTCACCCATGCTGTCTCGTAGAAAGGAGAAAAAAAGCAAACGAAAAATATCGAGAGGAAAAAACAGCGCCGAAAAACAGAGTTTGAGTCGCAATTGTCAACTCTCATTTATTTCCTCCTCTTGCATTGGTTGACGAGTTAAATATGATTTCCAGTTCGTACTGCGAACATTCGAGAGTTCTGTTGCGTATTTTGTTTTGCTTCATGTAAGACATCACAAAATGTAAACATTTTACAACTGCTTACATGAAGTAAATTCAAAGTTTCAAAATAACCGCCATTATGGATGTTACGTTTTATATCAACTTCTTTAATGAATTCACGAATGAATCGACATACACTTCTCAAAATTCAGAAATGTGCGGCAATTTACGCCCGCCCGAGAGTTCTTCTGAGCAACAAAAACTCAATAACAAAATGTCACGTGATCAAAAAACGTGATGACAAGTCCAAAGTCCTTATGTAACGCAAAAACTACACGTGACAAGTTCAAGTCCAAAAAGATATCCGTTACACACTCCCCCCTTGACCAGCTGATTTACTGGTCAACTAATCTTCGGATACAGTCAGCATTCAAAGCTGCTTCTCGTCTCGTCCGTCTGACTCCGTTCTGCCTCCGTTCCACGGACGCCTGCTCATCATTAGTCACGTCCTCTCGTACTTCCAAGGGAAACAGTCTTTGAACTGGCCTCTTAACTGTCATGACTCTCCCGGTCTTCGTGATGACCTTGACTACTGCTGCTCTGACATTATCATCCGTGCCAGGGATCAATTGTTCAACCCTTCCAAGTCTCCACTGACTACGGGGTAGGTTGTCTTCGAACAGAGTGACAACATCTCCAACTGAGAGAGAAATACTGCCTTCTGGTCTGCGTCTCTGACGATGCAGGTTCCGCAACTCTGTAACGTACTCTTTCCTCCAACGCTTCCAGAAGTGATCTAGCAACAACCGCAGATACTTCCTTCTTGTGGGGCCATCGTTGCTCGACGCTGCTTGGTTCAATGAAGCCTCCCTGCCTGGCGTAACTTCGGGTAAAGATATAATTCCTCTCCCGTAGATCAAATGAAAAGGGGTTAGTGGTTCCTCAACATCATCTGAGGATACATATGTTAATGGTCTGGAGTTTAACGTTCCCTCTACTTCCACAAGAAGGGTATGCAGCTCGTCGTAATCAAGCTTCGCGTTCCTCAGGGTCTTCCGCAAACATCGTTTCGCATTCTGTATCATCCTTTCAAAGAATCCCCCCCACCAGGGGGCTCTGTCGATATTAAACCTTCAGGTAATTCTTCTGTTGGCGAGAAATCTCTTGACACTAGGGTATGAAAACACCTTTCTTAGAACCTTCGCTGCAGCCTTGAACGTCTTCGCGTTGTCTGACACAATGATTTCTGGTAGCCCCCTTCTAGCTGTAAATCTCCGTAGACAGCGAATAAACACGTACGCTGACAAATCTGTGGCTAATTCCAGGTGAACAGCCCTGGTTGAACAGCAGGTAAACAGAAGGACATAGACCTTCTTTAATGCAGAACAGTTCGGTTCCTTTATGTACAGCGGCCCGGCATAATCTACTCCAACGTAGGTAAAGGCAGGTTTTTGACTCAATCTAAATCCAGGCAAATCATTCTGAGGGGGTACCTTATAGCCACGCCCTTCGTACCTGCGACACACTGTACATCTGGAGATAATCTTCTTCACAAATTGCCTTCCCTTAACGATCCAAAACCTCGATCTGAGCTGGGATAGCGTGGCTACCACCTTGCTGTGATGCACCTTCTCGTGCGATTGTCTAACCAGTAGTGTCGAAATATGATGTTTCCGTGGTAGCAAGGCTGGAAACCTTGTCTCATGAGGTAGGTCAGCGTTTGCAATTCGCCCCTTGCATCTCACCACTCCATTCTCATCTTCGTAAAGACCAAACTCATGTTCTAAATGACTGTAATTCGTTAGGGATTTCAAATTCCTCTGGACACTTCTTAACCATAGCACTTCAGCATGGGCAATTTCTGCTTCAGTGACGTCTTCATGACAGACAGTTCCTTCCTTCAGTATCTTGGCCTTAATCTTCATATTTCTCACAAAGCGATGCACTAAGGCAGTAACACGGAACAGCTTGTCGCAGCAACTGAAGTTAGAGATTGGAATACAGGCATCAAGGTCAGGTTGGTTTGCAACTAGCAAAACAGTTTCAGTCAGACTCTTCTTTTGCTCTGTGATACATTCTTCAGTCAGAGATTGGTGGCAGACTTCAGATTTTGGCCAACTGGAAACAGGTTCAGAAAGCCACGAAGGTCCCCTCCACCACAATTTACTGTTTCTCAACTTGGAGGCAAATACTCCCCGAGATCCAATATCTGCAGGATTTTCAATTCCTGGACAATGGTTCCACACAGCTGCTTCTGTAAGTGATAAGATTTCGTCAACACGATTCTGAACAAACTGCTTCCATTCCTTCGATCCCTTGATCCAGCAGAGTGCTGTTTTGCTATCCAACCACAGGTACGTTTCACTGATTTGAACTTGCGACTGCAACGCTTCCATCACTGAAGATACGAGTCTTGCAAGGATCACTCCGGATAATAGTTCTAGTCTTGGGATAGACTGTTTTGTCAGCGGTGCCACTCTAGTTTTGGACGTCAACAGCACTGGGCAGTTACCGCTGCTTGTCTCTAACACCAGGTACACAACTGCACAATAGGCCCTCTCTGAGGCATCTTCAAATCCATGAAGGGTGTAGGAGGTAACTGCCTCCTCAACACCATCGTACAGACACCGTGGCACTATGATTTGCTGAACTTCTCTCAGATCCTGAAGCCAAGCAATCCACTTCCGTCTGACTGGCTCTGGGAGTGGTGCATCCCAGGCAACCTTCTCTTGGCACAGCACTTGAAACAACAACTTCATCTGTACTAATACTGGGCTTAGTATTCCAAGGGGGTCAAAGAAACTAGAAGTGACCTTCAGTAGATTTCTTCTGGTCGGTTCCAGGCCTTCTGCTAGCTTCAATAATGCTCCAAACTTAAAGATGAACTCATCTGAAACACAGTTCCAATTCAGTCCCAGGACCTTGTGTTCATTCTTCATATCTAGCTCTTCCAAATGACCCACTGTGGTTCTTGCATAGGTCTCCATGTCCTCTACTACTGACCTTTGTTCAGAAGACCCCCCGGCGACCTTGGTGCCCTCTTCACGAATCAAGTCAAGGAGCTGAGGTGAATTGGAGATCCATTTTCGTAGGTTGAAACCGCCTTCTGATAAGCACCTCTTTGACTTCTGGTACAGCAACAGACACTTCTCAAGATCCCCTTCTCCAGACACTAGATCATCCACATAGAATGAATATCAATAAGTTCACCACAAACTCTGGATCTGAACTGTACTGACTGATGTGGTGCTGCAGTGTGGCATTTAACAGGAATGGACTTGAATTCACACCAAACACAACACGGCAAAACCTGTACAGCACCAATTCTGGGTCCTCCTTCTCTAAGTTGTCAACCCATAAGAATCGTAATGCATCACGATCTTCTTCATGAACTCCAATGTTCAAGAAAGCCTTCTCAATGTCTGCAACCAAAGCAATCTTCCTTTCTCTGAACCGGAGTAAAATCTTGAAAATGGTCGGAGTTAAGGCTGGACCTGAACACAGGCAGTCATTTAAACTCGGGCTATTGCCTGTAGCTTTCGATGAAGCATCAAACACAATCCGCAACTTAGTACTCATGGAATCTCTGCGTACCACTCCATGGTGAGGCAGGTAATGCACCTTTCCAACGTCGGGGCATTTTGAGGTGTCCACTCGTTCAATTACACCACTCTGCAACTGATCCTGGATAATAGCATCGTACTCTTTAAGGACTCCTGCGTCTCTTCTTAACCGCTTCAGGTGTGAGCTCAATCTCGCTACACTGTTCTCATAATCGTCAGGCAACAACTTGTGGTGCTCCTTCTAAGGTAAGTACACACAATACCTGCCATCTTCAAAACTAACATTCTTCTCAAAAGCTTCATGGACAGTATCCTTCTCTCGGATGCCAATAGAATCTAGGTCCCATAGCTTCTCAAAATCCTTGTACAGGATGTCATCAGAGTTTTCTGAATCAACTCTCAGCACATGAGTAGACTGAAACTGTATGCTTGACAGCCTTTCCTTGGGAAGGTTTCCAACAGGACCAGACAGTACCCATCCAACTGTTGTTGAGACAGCCACAGGACAGCACTGACCTGATTCCTCCCCCCTTATTGTCTTGCCTTCAAAGAAATTCCAGATGTAGTCTGAACCAATCAACAAGTCAATCTGCATGGGTCCTTTATCAGAACAAGAGTCAGCAAACTCAATGTCTCGTAAGGGAGGATAGTTTTCCTTTACCAAGCTCAAGTCTTGGCCCTGTAAATCACTGCAAATATGAGGCACTGAAAATGCATTCAATGTTGCCTTAAATCCTGTCTCTGGTTTCCATAAGGCTAGTTCAACAAGATTAACTGCTTGCACTTCTTGTTTCTTGTCTCCAAATGTAGCAATCCTTAGTTTCTCTGTGTCGATCGTCTCCAGCTTTAACGCATTCACCACTCTTTGGGAAACGTATGACCTTTGAGCTCCTGTGTCAAAAATAGTGCGAATATTCAAACTTTGAGTGCCTTGTGCTCCCGGTCGCGATACCATAACTTGAGCTGTTTGAAGAAAAACATGCACACTTGAACTCACATGCATTGCTGATGTGGCCCCTTCGGACTGAGTGCTAGCAACTTCTACTGCGGGGCTGTCGCTGTGCCGTACTCTTCCTGCATCACAAACAGCCAAATGGTGGCGGCCCCCGCATCCTAAACACTGAATCTTAGAGTCACAATTGCGTGCTAAGTGACTGCCACGCCGTAAACAAATAAAGCATCGACCTTGCTTCATCAAAATGGCTTTCCTATCCTCCATACATGTTCGTCACAACAGTGCATCCCGACGCCCGATGATTTCCCTTGCAGAATAAACAACTTAATTCCTTGCCTTCTCCAGTCAACAACGCACTCGCAGTTCCATTTCCTGAGAAGGGTGGTTTCTTTGAGGGTGGTTTATCTGATGGTCGGATTCCAGAACGCTCGCGGGCCTCTACTTCGGATTTTACGGCAATTAAAACAGAGTTCAGTTCCCAGTTTTCCTTGTGCTTTCTACTTACTATCAGCTTCAACTCATCCGGTAGTTTTTCCATAAAAATCGGGTATCAACAAGGCACCATACTGCGCTGAATCGACTCCAAGGGACTGTAATCCTCTAACTTGAATTTCCACCCTGTCGAGGACCGCTCGAATACCTTTGATGTCTGACATCGCATTTACCGGTTTCAACTTCAGTAACGACTCCATGTGCGAGTTAATAATGATTTGCTTTTGTGCGAATCTTTCTTTCAATACCTCCAAAGCCGCATCATAGTTAGCCGAAGTAAGCTGCAATCCTGAAATAGCCATTGCTGCACTCCCTTCGACCAGACTTCGCAAATAGGTAAATGTTTCCACTGTGGAAATGGCGCTGTTCTCGTGCACCGCCACACAAAACGAGTCCCACCATTCCTGCCAACGCTTTGGATCCCCGTTAAATTTATTTAACGTCAGTTTTGGCAGCTTGGATTTATTTCCATTTGATTTTGTCTGCTGATGGGTTTCTTGACTTTGCGGATTTCCTTGTTGATCGTGCACGACTTGACAACTCTGTAATTTTACCAGTGCTTCGTGAATTTTCCCGCGGAAATTTTCAGACTCCTCAATTTCGCTTTCAATATCGCCATCTTCGACTGCAGACAAAATAGATTCATCGAGTGCCTTCAAGGTCACCAGCTTTTCATTCAAAGTAATGTTAAGTCGAGTTATCCTGTCTTTTGCGCTCCTAGATCCATCATATTCCGTTAAAACTTCATCCACGCTTGCGAGAACCTTCTTCGCATGTACACGTTGTCCTTCACGAATCTTCCTGTTTTTCGTCAATTTTCCCGGCATTTCCTCCACAAATCCGGCTCGGTTGGACCACTTGTTACGTTTTATATCAACTTCTTTAATGAATTCACGAATGAATCGACATACACTTCTCAAAATTCAGTAAATGTGCGGCAATTTACGCCCGCCCGAGAGTTCTTCTGAGCAACAAAAACTCAATAACAAAATGTCACGTGATCAAAAAACGTGATGACAAGTCCAAAGTCCTTATGTAACGCAAAAACTACACGTGACAAGTTCAAGTCCAAAAAAATATCCGTTACAATGGATGCGAAGCGGTCAAAGCTTATGCTCCGTTCTTTCTCATATTACTTGATGAAACAACTTCGTAGCTGTAAAAACCAATGAAGCTGTTGGAAAAAGAATTTGAAGCCCTCAAAGATAAGGTATGTGAATCATAACGAGTAAGATCAAATCGCATTCCATCGAGGGGGAACTTATAATGTTTATAAACATTGGGGTACTGAGACTGCGCAGTACGGACTGGAAATCATCTTTAAGGAAAGAGAGGGAATCTTCGTGGTCTGAAGACAGATATAAAAATATTTCACTGTCCACTACAACAGAGTCTTGGGTCAGTAAAGAAATTCAGTTGTTAGACTGACTTACGTTTGGCGGTATCCGGTAGCCTTTGATGACAATGTCTTCTTTAGGAATACGAGCGTTTTCCCAGGCTGCAGGAAACATCCTGGTGCAAAGAAAATGAAGAAAACTTAGTTTAACTAAACCATGAATACCATTACATAACACAGATTGTAAAACTAAATGATGTTCATCGCGGATTTGAAAGCATCACCAAGGAAGGCAGAGATCCACCAAGGTTTTCTTCGACCCTGATATACAGAAGACTCCCACCCCCCCCCCCCCAAAAAAAAAAAAATTTCACCTTCTTTCCATTAAAAAAATCTCCCCTCCTCCAAACCAATGAAACCCCGAATGTTTTAAGAGGGCCCACAATAATCGAAGTGGTAACCCTGTATAAATAATTTGAATTATTACTGCTGTTGTTCCAAATTAAGCGTTTATCCAACAATAGTACAACTGTCACGTACTGAATAATCAAACTTGCGGTGCCAACTACAAAGCTCTTGCTACTTTGGCCACTGGTCGCATATAAATTTTATTTGCTTATGGCTCTATATTTCTTAACTGTTTTCTATTTTCATTTACTTTACCTATCAATTGTATTTAAAATGCCCAGTATAGTGTAAATAAAATAATTGAATTGAAAAGTAACTTCTCAAATTTTCTTCGTTGCCAGGACATCTATGGAAGACGCACGCATCTTCATTTTCAAGCGTTGTCAATTTTTTTTCCACAGGCAGTACACCCCAAAAGGAAAAAAGAAATGCCCGCAAGAATATCGAGGACACTGCTGTGCAAATAAGTGCGCAATTATGTTTATCTCGTGTGAACAGTGTATTTACATCAGTGATAATGTAGCAGGTAAATCAGTACCGTACCTTAAAGTTTCCTTGATGCATCCTTTAAGAAACGGCATTTTCTGTAACGTGGCAGGCGCAGCAAGTTCGTCCGGTTTGAGAACTGAGTTTACCTCCTCATAAAGCTGTTTTTGCACGTCAGGATTTCTTGCAAGCGAGTACAACGTCCACAGGATCGTGTTTGAGGTCTGCAAAATAGAACTACATGAATAAATCTCTCATCAGAATTTATTGCAAGTTAAAGAATTGGTTCATGCTTAGCGTGCGTATGTCGAGTTATGGATGCACACGGCTGCACCTCGAGGAACTCTTACGCTTCTCTCGTGCTCTCCAAACTTCCCAAGTGACCTCCGCGATACCGGTACGATGCTCTACCAACTGAGCTACATGTATGAAGCCACACATTGCTTGGAAAATTTACTGCGATGATCATTCTTCACTTTCACCTACAACCGCAGTTTGTATTGATCATGAATTTCGTCATAAGATTGTCAAAGTAGCTGTGGCTATTGCTTTTGGATCCGCAGACTAGTTTGACAATGTTATGACGAAAGTCATTGTCAACAACAGGACAGACGCATGCCAGCAATTTGTTTTTTTACAATAACAAATCGTCAAAATGTCCGCTCTCGGCGCTCGTTGCGTCCCAAATTCATGTGTACAATTACGCCCATGGCTCTACCAATCAAGTCTGATATGCCGCCAAAGCATACCAAAAAGGTACAATTAGGTATTTACCTCACCTGATCATGATATCGCGCCCAGTTATCAGGATTGTGACTAGGATATCAGGAAAGTCAGACACTGCTTCTGATTGGCTAATTGTGAATTTGGGGTCAGTACTGAACTAGATACCCCCATAAGCCTTGTGGTTTTCTGGAGGTCTCCTAATTTAAATTACTGGCCCTGGTTGTTCGAAAGGTGGATATCCACCATATAGCATGGTTTGTTTATGATAGTGTTATCCAGCCTTTGAACAATGAATCGGGGCCTGTAATTGATAAAAGTCATTTTTTAAAGCAAATAAATGATAATGAAGATGACAGACCATGGTCATTATGATGATGATGATGATAATGAGGAGGAGGAGGAGGACAAGGATGATGATGACGATGATGATGATGATGATGATGATGATGATGATGAAAGCTAGCTTAAGAAAAGAGAGGCATACTCGTACCGTTTCCACAGCTGCCATCAATATTTCAACCAAGTTTGCCGAAATTTCTTTAGAACTTATGTCATCTCTGCTGATCAAAAATGTCAAGAATTCCGCGGAATCTTCATCGTTTAAGTCTCCACTTCCCAGCTTGTCTCGAATTTCATTCAACCTCTTTTCAATACACATGTCGCCAAAGTTGTGCATGACATCCATACAATCATAGAACTCTTGAACTACCTTGAACCGGTAATACTTGTCAATCCAAACAGGAATGACCAAAGCCTTTAGGATTTGATGAACCAACTGTTCAACAGCAGCAATAAATTTTGTAGCTTCCACTGAGGGTGACTTGGCAAAGGACCCAAATCTTGTTTCAAACAGGACTGTGCCAATCGCTGGAATTTTTAAAAGACGACACATTATTAAGACATATCATTATTGTTAACAACATATACATTATTATGGGTTTGAAGGAGCTTTTTTGCCTTCTTTTGGATGGTTGATGCTATTTTTTTTTCACTGGTGAGCTCTAACCTAAATATAAAAAAGTAATCAAAATAATCTAATGTGTAAATTAAAATGTATACGTGATTACAAATGCAATTCACTCTAGATATATTCATTTTCTGCGTTTTTAATGTTAACAGAGGGGGGGGGGGGGGGGTTAACTCCTCACATCAACATTTTTTGAAAGAGTAACCAGAGCCTGTTTTTGAGCTAACATTACTGTGTTCCTACACAATGAAGCACATGAATTAACTCACATTCCAAAGACCATTTGAATAGTTCTTGTTGAATGTTGGGAACTATGCCATAAGCATCTCGAGTGTTCTTCATCTGGGTTAACAGATCAGTTGTTACGTCATTCAATTGCTGTGAATATTCACCAATGACTTTGGGTTTCAACATCTTCATGTTCAAGATGCGGCGAACCTTGTACCACTCTTCTCCTTGCCTGCATGGTTAAAAAAACAATTTGCAGGTATTTAACGAATGACATAAGCCAGCTTCGGGTTGTTCAGTGTCACAATCTCATTTGCAGCATCATGTTTTGTATATTACGTGCATATGTTATGCCCTTTGAAAGGTAAAGTCTGTATTAAGCCACATTTTTCTGTCTCCAGGCTACTGGAGCTTTATGCACCTGTATCCTAGTTTCTCTAGCATTAACCAGCAATACAGAGAGGTGATGAGCAGTCTCAGTTTCAAAGCCATGCCTGGGGACATTGTGTTAATTATTCTTGGCCAAAATTCTAACATCGCAGTACCGCTCTCCACCAGGGGTACAAATGGTACCAGCAAATTGAATACTTCAGAAGTAACCCAAGGACTTTAGGAGGGGTGGGGTTGCTCTGTTTTGGGAACCCATGCCAGTTGAATTGCCAGACTGGTAGAGGAGTGGGTGAGGTCAGTTTTCTTTTTCATTTCAACAACAAATGTAAGACCTTGCTTATTTGAACTAAGACCTTGCTTATATTTAGGTAAGGGTTATCAGCCGAAGCCGAAGGTTTGATTATTCTGGATATAACAAAACCCGAGTCTAATGATTGTTTTATTATACATTGAATGAACGCAAAAATTTGGAAGTCATGTTTCTACTTCTTCACTGACAGCAAGCAACACAAATCGCGCGAAGTTGACATGATTACCCTTGAAAATCATGCACTGCGGTCACACATGACATGATAACCCGTGACCTTGACATGATTACCCGTGACCTTGACATGATTATTGTATTATTATATATCAGACTTACTATGAAAAATCTGATTGGTCGAGAGCATTCAATCAATTCACAATAGCTTATGAACTTGACATGATAAATGCAATATCTGCTGCAGATATTGCATTTATCATGTCAAGTTCAATGTCTGCCTGGTTACTAAGCCCCTTGGAGTGTTTTCCTCAGAAACAAAATGGCTGAACGCTTCGCTTCTGTTTCTGAGTATGAATTATTTGAAAAATGTATAATAAAACAATAATTGAATTTGGTTTTCGCATGATATCATGAATTATCAAAACCTCGTGTCTGTGTTATCTTCGGCTTCGGCAGATAACACAGACCTCGGTTTTGATAATTCATGATATCATGCTCAACCTCATCCAATAATTGTTTATAATCTGCAGTTAAGACGTCAAAAGCGCTGATTTCGAAAATTCACTGTAGGTTTTCGGCCAATCAGAAAAGGGTTAGACAGTTGAATGTACAATAATGTATCTAATCGGTAACCAGTGTAATTCATAACTAAAAGGCAAATGTAATGAAACTCTTGAGAGCCGCTTGTTTTGTCCAACTACAAATGTAAGACCTTGCTTATTTCCACTTAGACCTCGCTAGGACCTTGAAAGTCAGACACCCTTAAGTAGCATCCTATATTATTTAGGAGGGGGTGGGGTTGCTTTGTTTTGGAAACCCATGCCAGTTGAATTGCCAGACTGGTAGAGGAGTGGGCGAGGTCAGTTTCCTTTTTCATTTCAACTACAAATGTAAGACCTTGCTTATTTCCACTTAGACCTCGCTAGGACCTTGATAGTCAGTCACCCTTAAGTAGCATCCTACATTTTTTAGGAGGGGGTGGGATTAATCTGTTTTGGAAACCGTTTTGTTCAAAACTGTTTCGGAAACTGTTTTGTTCAAGCGGAGGGCTCCTAGGGGTATGGTTTTGGAATAATCAATTTAAAATACATTAAAATACATTATTGGTAGCTGAGCTGAGCTGTCTTAAGCCCTGTAATAGGATAACAGGGATACAGGAAGGTTTACTGTGACCTTATTCTTCCAGCTCCCCCATAGCCAAGTCACAACCTCAAGGGGCAGGGGCAACTTCGAGGGCAACCTCAAAAAGCAGACGCCCATGATAACCGAGAGTTTGCTACAAATCAGGTTGATTTTTGCTCTCATCTGCAGTAATGAAAACTCTGACTGACTGAGAAACCTAGGCAGTGAAGTGCAAGTGTGATCATCACTGGCAGTTGGGCTCAATTGCCTTGAGTCATGTGATACATATAGCTTACAGTAGCTGTCATATCACAACCTTGCACCCAGAGTCTTTGTTGCCATTGACCTTCGGTTGTGAAGCGAGCAGCCCCATAACATTCTGGTTGAATTGCACATATGACTAGATGATGAACGATAAGTTCATTCAAGTAACTAGTGTTTCTATACTTCCACTCTATCTCACAATTAATGTTTTAACGCCAACTACTGAAAATCGAGCCTGTAATAGTAATAATAATGATAACAACAATAATAACAATAACAATAATAATGATAATAACTTTATAATGCGCAAATTTTATAAAATTTTCAAACGCGCATGACAAGATTAAAAACAGAATAAAAAGGCTAAAAAGCTAAACTTACAATTAAAAGTAAACAGCTTACAATAATGCATGTAAACACAACTATGATAAAATGCATGGCAGAAAAGGTGAGTATTTAGCTTGGCTTTAAAATACCAACTGTGCTGGCGCTTCTTATGTCAAATGGTAACGCATTCCAGGGTTTCGGTGCAGCAAAGGTAAAAGAACGGTCACTTAGTGTCTAGCTTAAATTTTGATTTAAAATGCAGATAAGTAAAAGTTTATCCCTACAATTCCTTAGATCATATTTGGATGTGAGCCTAAGAGAAATAAGAAACAACAAATAAGTAGGTGCTAAAAAATTAAGAATCTTAAAAGTAATCAAAAGTATTTTAAACTCAATTCGTATAGGTAATCATATGGTTTCGAGTTCAATTTGGAATTAATTTGAACGAGAAAAACCGTATGATTACTTATTAATAATACAAACATGTAAAAATTTGTGCAGAAAAATTGCTGGAAGATGTTTCTCAAAGCCATTTTTTTCGCATCTGAGAAATTGTTTTTCAGAGTTTCCGTACAAAATTTCACTGCTTTACATGATATCATTGGCCTACAAAAGTTCTCATTGTCTCTCTGCCAACCATCATCCAGAATTACGTTGTGTAATTCGTACTGGTGTTACACTTTTTGCACCGGTGTTACACTTTTTGCTGCTCTCAGCCAATCAGAATCAAGTAACTTTTTCATGTGTATTATAATTATAAACAATTATTGGATGAGGTTTTTGTGATATCCAGAATAATCAAGGTCGAGGTAAGGCCGAAGAGACCTTGATTATTCTGGATATCACAAAAACCGAGTCTAATAATTGTTTTATTATACATTGAATGAACGCAAAAATTTGGAAGTCATGTTTCTACTTCTTCACTGACAGCAAGCAACACAAATCGTGCGAAGTTGACATGATTACCCTTGGAAATCATGCACTGCGGTCACACATGACATGATAACCCGTGACCTTGACATGATTATTGTATAATCTGCAGTTATGACGTCAAAAGCGCTGATTTTGAAAAATCACTGTAGGTTTTCGGCCAATCAGAAAAGGGTTAGAGAGTTGAATGCATAATAATGTATCTAATCGGTAACCAGTGTAATTCATAACTAAAAGGCAAATGTAATGAAACTCTTGAGAGCCGCTTGTTTTGTCAGACTTGCAGAGTAAGGAACAAACACTCCAGGAATGATATAGATCTTATTAGACATGGTAAGACTGGCCTTAACCCACAACTCCACAGGGCGAGGGTCAGGACAATCTCTTGAATCAGACCAGATGGAATTCCCCCCAAAAATCCCCACATGCAAAAGTTTGACCACAAAAAATAAACAGAAAAAATAAACAGATTCGGACTTAGAAGAAGAAAACAACTGCCATTTATAGTGGCACAAAAAACTTATAAAGCTGACAGATGAAAGTTACCCCGACCCACCCTTCCCACTCAGAACTGGACCGGTCCCAAAATCAACACCCATGCATAAAATTATGTCCAATACACGGACTACATGATATACGCCAGAGTAATTAAGAGATCTTATTACGATTGATTCACAGTCTACAACAACGTACAATAAACAGCAAAATACACTTACAAGCTGAACACTCCGTGAGCTTGCTTTCGGTCCTCCTTGTACTTCATCCAAATTGGAAACAGTGGTTCTCGTTGTGGATATTTTCCTTCGTTACGAAACAAGTATTCTATGTCCTCTGGATCAGAGATTGTAATGGTGTCATAATCAAGGATCTTCTCTCGATAAATCTCCCCATACTGCTGAGCTCGATCTTGTTGAATCTGATGTATTCTCGTGTGACCTTTGTCACGGACGTAGTCGAATAGCGTCCCAACGAAAGGCAATCCCTTCGGACCTGGAATTTCCTTGTATGGTTTCACCTCCATCTTTTCCGCGGCTCGCGTTTGTTGTAAGCGAATTGAACTGTGCTGACCAACTCTTCCAGACTTTTTATATTTCTGGAGACCTCGAAAGGCGAGAGATGGACGGATAGCAAACTTAAATGCCATGGCAATCGGTTCGTTCAGTCTGACTGTTCGCACGTTCAGGTCATACCGTCATAACAAGCTGCAGTTAACCGAGGAGAGATGGTGATGAGCAAATATAGCTGGAAATAATATAATTAGCGTGGAAAAGGTGGACGTGTAATATGAAACGTGGCACTCAAATAAATTTTGAGGATACCTAGCCCGTGTACAGCCGCCTCAGTTTCTGGAGATGAGTGCTACGCGTGAATACAGGGAACTGGAATAAATAAAATCTAAATAAAAAGGAAAAGAAAGAAACTTGATAAGAGGGTATGTAAATAGTGCACTAAATGTTGGAGGTTAGATGAGTTGGAGTGTGCTGTGTTTCAGAGGTCGCTCCCTCAATCAACACCAAAAGAAGCCACAAAGTTTGCAAGCGAAACTACTGACTACTTAATACAAAAAGACCATAACGGTTTAGAATATTGGTCACGGTACTTGAGCCTATCTTTTGCGTCTTGAGAAATAAAATGTTATTTACAGGGTTACATAACGGTGGCGTGACACTCGGTAACTCACTATTAAATTGAGAGTCGCACATTATCTTCCTGCACTCTCTAGATCTGCAATAATGGACAAAAAGTAACATATAAGGCGTGCTTATAACGTTTTGCAAAAGAACACTCACCGAGAAGAACCACCATATTAAAGGAGCGGGGATGTTTACAAGAACATTTGAACTAAATCTCTAAAAGAGACCAATCTGGGCGTGGTGCAATATCTTTCTTGACCTTCTCCTTCTTGTGTATGGTATCATACTTGTGTATGATACCATACACAAGTAATAAGGGTCTTAAATGAAGTTTTTAAGACATTGCTATGGAATGCTTTCATCTACGGAGAAACACTAACGATTTCATGTCAGATCAATCTAAGCCATCAGCACAGTATGAAGGCATATTTCTATACGTGCAGCTTTAAGATACTGCTGGCAAATTAAAAGATAGGCACTGTCCTTCGTGATACCAAACAGTATACCAAAGCATTCATTGCACGCCGCCGCAATAAGCGTTCGCGCCCGTTTACGTGGGAGTGTTTCCCAGTGTTTTAACGTTTTATGTCAGTTATGTACGTTTTCTATAAACCTGTGAAAAGTGTACAGAAAAAGTATCAATTGAAGTATCATTTATTCCGGGGGTAACCCTGCGATGGATCAGCATCCCATCCAGGGGTGAGTAGAAATACTCCTAGTCGCTTACATGCTACGCAAACCGGAGATTATCGGCAGCGGCATGGATGCCACTGTTAGTTTATTATCTGCAATCGAACCCTGTTTTTACAACATGGACAACGCGAAAAACTACCAAAAGTGTTCACATGCATTCAACAACAAGCTTCTTGTATTAAATTGGTTAACTTAAAAGAAAATGTCTGCATAATCATTACGAGGTGGAGGCGGCGTCCGTAGGACGCGTTTTACATCGATTGTTCAGTTACTGTTACAATGCACTTTTGTTTATTGGCGGAAAGATCTTGAAATTTATTTAGCGTCAAAAAGGGTCGAAATAAGGGCCCAGTTAGTTGGGAGGTTTCTGTTATGTTTGCACCTAAAGCAAAGGGCGTAATGTTTAATATTAAGTCTGGCCCTCTTAAGTTTGTCACATTCCCGACCCCAGAGCCTTCGGTTTCTTGAGGGTGCGCCTTCGGTCATGTGCAGAAGAGAAGGGATCTGGGGTCGAGAATGAGTCTGTCAGAAAGGGCCAGAACAGGAGTAATATGACATGTTAATAACATCAACGGATAATGGAAATACGGGATGATCGATCACAAGAGGCAAAGAAAAATTCTTTAACCTGGGTGGGATCAACCCACGCATGATCATGCTGCGAATGACATCACTGTTGCATTGCAGACTGAGCTATGAGGCAGACAGTGATAGGGTGCATGTTGCGTCACTGGGGAGTAGAGAATTAACTTTCAGGTAGATTAAAGCGTTCGAAAACAAGCGCGAGTATTTGGGCTTCCTCCTGTTGACCCTCATGTTTCACGATTGCTCACCCAAAATATTGAAGGCATCTTATTGGCGGAGGAACGTGTACTCTGCCATCTTTTCTCCATGGGCCAGTCAATGTGAAACACTTGTCTCAGTCATTGTTGCTAAATGCCTAGGAAGAGGTGTCCATGGCCTCAGTCATAATTTTTTTCTGGCTACGGCCCTGATTTTGAAGTTAAGATGAATTATTATTAATTTGGTTTTGTTTTATTTTATGTGTTACCGTCATTATTTATTCTATGTTTGCTTTTATTATCCAAATGCACGTCGTAGAGTAAATATCACGCGGTATTTGTACTCCAGAGGACGGCCAGACAGGTTTTCTCGCAACGCGCAAGCGAAGAATTGGATTGAAGTTACGAAAAAAATGGCGAACAATTTAAATTATCTTTCTGAAGACGAAGAGTCGGAATGACTGGCGACTATTGATCCAAGTTTATTAGATAAATGAAACGAAGAAAAGCAGTTAGACGACACTGAAATTTCATCACTTCAGTATATTCAGTGAAGAAAATAGAAACGCGCCAATTCCGTTCCGCTTCGCATACTTCTGTCACGCATTCCCTGTAAATTTGGCGTGTTGGATAATAAATCTCTCATTCGACGTTTTGTTGTGTAGTATCGCTGAGAATTTTTACTTGTTGTTTGTATTTTGACTCGACCTACGTGCTCGTCAAAATACGGCACAACTTATAAAAATATTCAGCGATACTACACAACAAAACGTCTAATAAGATGTATATACTTAACAGTACTTTTGCTGTTACTTTACACTACAAAAGATACAATAAAGGCTACATACAGCTATTTCAAAAAAGGTTGCTCTTGTGATCCATGATGCATGATCCATGTTTCATAGCCCGCAATGCATTATGGCAGCAAGCTTAGTTTAAAATATGCCTGTTAAATACAAATTCATTATGCGTGTTCCTCGGCGACAAGATCGACGTTGCTTAAGCTCCCTATTATTTATTCCCTGCTTGAAATTCCCGCTCACAATACGAATCTACGTTAGTGCGCCGCGGGCTATGAAACATGGACCATGCATCACGTATCATGGATCACAGGAGCAACCTTTTT
>OZ026606.1:12370796-12380796 GCA_964020085.1 Micromussa lordhowensis
TTGTGACGTCATTCAATTGCTGTGAATATTCACCAATGACTTTGGGTTTCAACATCTTCATGTTCAAGATGCGGCGAACCTTGTACCACTCTTCTCCTTGCCTGCATGGTTAAAAAAACAATTTGCAGGTACTTAACGAATGACATAAGCCAGCTTTCTGTTGTTCAGTGTCACAATCTCATTTGCAGCGTCATGTTTTGTATATTACGTGCATATGTTATGCCCTTTGAAAGGTAAAGTCTGTATTAAGCCACATTTTTCTGTCTCCAGGCTACTGGTTCTTTATGCACCTGTATCCTAGTTTCTCTAGCATTAACCAGCAATACAGAGAGGTGATGAGCAGTCTCAGTAAATTCAAAGCCACGCATGGGGACATTATGTTAATTATTCTTGGGCAAAATTCTAACATCGCAGTACCTCTCTCCACCCAGGGGTACAAATGGTACCAGCCAATTGAATACTTGAGAAGTAGCCTAAGGACTTGTGTCACATCCTACATTTTTTAGGAGGGGGTGAGGTTGCTCTGTTTTGGGAACCGTTTTGTTCAAAACTGTTTTGGAAACTGTTTTGTTCAAGCAGAGGGCTCCTAGGGGTATGGTTTTGGAATAATCAATTTAAAATAATTACAATACATTATTGGCAGCTGAGCTGAGCTGTCGTAAGCCCTGTAATAGGATAACAGGGATACAGGAAGGTTTACTGTGACCTTATCCTTCCACCTCCCCCATAGCCTAGTCACATCCTCAAGGGCAACCTCAAAAAGCAGGCCAAAGCCCATGGTAACTGAGAGTTTGCTACAAATCAGGTTGATTTTTACTCTCATCTGCAGTGATGAAAACTCTGACTGACTGAGAAGCCAAGGAAGTGAAGTGCAGGTGTGATCAAGTTGGGCTCAATTGCCTTGAGTCATGTGATACATATAGCTTACAGTAGCTGTCATATCACAACCTTGCACCCAGAGTCTTTGTTGCCATTGACCTTCAGTTGGGAAGCGAGCAGCCCCATAACATTCTGGTTGAACTGCACATGACTAGATGATGAACAATAAGTTCATTCACGTAACTAGTGTTTCTATACTTCCACTCTATCTCACAATTTGTTTTAACACCAACTACTGAAAATCGAGCCGGTAATAGAAATAATAATGATAATAATAACAATAACAATAACAATAACAATAACAATAATAATAATAATGATAATAACTTTATACTGCGCAAATTTCATAAAATGTTCAAATGTGCATGACAAGATTAAAGTGCCCATAACCCCAAATTCTTTTTTTGGCTAAGATAAACTTAGAAACACACAAAAAAAGAATTTGCCAAATTTCTCACTTTGTGACTTTTTAAGGGCTTTCAAAATTAACAGAATTTGGTGAGGGGTTTGGGTATATTCCTGGGTTGACGTCACATATTCATTTACATAGCATTAACTCTTTATAAACATGCATGCAAAACAGTCTGTGACATCAACCCAGTAATAGACCCAGGCTCCTCGCCAGCTCGGTCATGTATCAAATTCCAGCTACTTTATGTTAATTTTTAAAGCCCTTAAAAATATCAGAAACCGAAAATTTTGGCAAATTCTTTTTGTGTGTTTGTCTATAAGTTTCATCTTAGCCAAAAAACAATTCTGGCGTTATAGGCACTTTAAAAACAGAATAAAAGGCTAAAAAGCTAAACTTACAATTAAAAAAGTAAACTTACAATAATACATGTAAACACAACTATGATAAAATGCATGGCAGAAAAGGTGAGTATTTAGCTTGGCTTTAAAATACCAACTGTGCTGGAGCTTCTTATGTCAAATGGTAACGCATTCCAAAGTTTTGGTGCAGCAAAGGTAAAAGAACGGTCACTTAGTGTAGCTTAAATTTTGATTTAAAATGCAGATAACTAAGTAAAAGTTCATCGCTAGAATTCCTTAGATCATATTTGGATGGGAGCCTAAGAGGAATAAGAAACAACAAATAAGTAGGTGCTAAAAAATTAAGAATCTTAAAAGTAATCAAAAGTATTTTAAACTCAATTCGTATAGGTAATCATACGGTTTCGAGTTCAATTTGGAATGAATTTGCACGAGTGAGTTTTTCAAAAACCTGAAATTTCACGAGCCGCTTCGGCGACTGGAATTTCAGCTTTTTGAAAAACTTACAAGTGCAAATTAATTTCAAATTGAACGAGAAAAACCGTATGATTACTTACTAACTAATACAAACATGAAAAAATTTGCGCAGAAAAATTACCGGAAGATGTTTCTCAAAGCCATTTTTTTCGCATCCCCGAAAACTTTTTTCAGAGTTTCCGTACAAAATTTTTGACACTGCTTTACATGATATCATTGGCCTACGAAATTTCTCATTGTCTTTATGCCAACCATCATCCAGAATTACATTGTGTTATTCGTACTGGTGCTACACTTTTTGCACTGGTGTTACACTTTTTGTATTGGTGTTACACTTGAACTGCACTGCTCTCAGCCAATCAGAATCGAGTAACTTTTTCATGTGTATTATTATGTATCCAATCGGTAACCAGTGTAATTCATAACTAAAATTATACTCGCGTTGGTTTGTCAACTGTTGGAATTAATGAATAGTTTTGTAATGAGAGAAGAAATTTATGTGCATAATTACATGTTTCAACAGCAAGGAGGTTTATATTGAAGTCACCCATAATAAAAATGGGTTTATTTAAAGCGCTGAACTTTTCCAGTGTTTCATCAAAATAGTCCAAGAATTGTTGTGGAGAATTATGTTGTCTATACATCACACCACAGATGATGTTTGGCTGCCGAGAAAGATGAAATTCAATCCATAAAGCTTGGAATGCCTCATTGGAAGTCGCTAGTAAGGACCGGGCTTTAATAAAATCCGAGTATCGACACCTGTCGAAAATCGGGTTGGAAATTCGTCCGTGAGTGAAGGATTTGACCAGCTCGAAAGAGCTTCTGCCAACCACACGCACCAGTGATTTTGCGCGCGTGAGCGAAAATGACGTCAATGTTTGTAAACAGATATCTTCGCTATACACGAACTACATGATATACACAGTAAAGAGATCTTATTACGATTGATTCACAGTCTACAGCAACGTACAATAAACAGCAAAACACACTTACAAGCTGAACACTCCGTGAGCTTGCTTTCGATCCTCCTTGTACTTCATCCAAATTGGAAACAATGGTTCTCGTTGTGGATATTTTCCTTCGTTACGAAACAAGTATTGTATGTCGTCTCGATCAGAGATTGTAACCGTGTCATAATTAAGGATCTTCTCTCGATAAATCTCCCCATACTGCTGAGCTCGATCTTGTTGAATCTGATGTATTCTCGTGTGACCTTTGTCACGGACGTAGTCGAATAGCGTCCCAACGAAAGGCAATCCCTTCGGACCTGGAATTTCCTTGTATGGTTTCACCTCCATGTTTTCCGCGGCTTGCGTTTGTTGTAAGCGAATTAAACTGTGCTGACCAACTCTTCCAGACTTTTTATATTTCTGGAGACCTCGAAAGGTGAGAGATGGACGGATAGCAAACTTAAATGCCATGGCAATCGGTTCGTTCAGTCTGACTGTTCGCACGTTCAGGTCATACCGCCATAACAAGCAGTTAACGGAGGAGAGATGGTGATGAGCAAATTTTGATCGTTTTCACGGTCACGCAATAAAACAATGAATCGAAAACTATCCACTGGAAAAAGCTAAGAAATTGTGATGTTATGTGCGTTTCCCCAAACTTCAGATTTTCGTCGAAATGTTTCGCAGAAAGTAACGCGCAGCTAAATACAGGAATTGCACCCTATTAATAAAGAGCTAACCATTCCAAGTCAGCGCTAACTTAAGCTGTTTAGGCTAATCGGCGTGCTGTTAAGGCTAACCAAAGTGATATTTAGGCTAACCGGAAAACATTTTAGCGTGGTGCAATTCCTGTATTTAGCCGCTTGTAGAAAGTATGAAAACGCCATGTTGGTGTACCTCCATGGTACACCAATATGGCGGCCGGAAAATAGTGTAAACATCTGGAACTTACTTTGGCTTTCTAGGCGACTGATTATCAGTACTGAAAAACAAGTATTTACATAAGCACTTTTCCTAATGCTCTAGCTTCTAACAGGGCTCAAAATCATGAGATAAGTATATATTTTTCAACAAATTTGATCGTAGCTTTGTGTCACGCACCTCCATAACCCGGAAATTCAAAATGCTCTGGTTTCCAAACGAAGCACGCTATTGAGCTGTAAAGCTGTAAACAGATATACATATGTCACCTCTTATACCTGATGAGAACGAAAACTTTGGTGGATCTTTAGTTTAAGATTTTAGAAAGTGATGACGTCACGTGAAAACGATCTATACCCGGAAATAATATAATTAGCGTGGAAAAGGTGGACGCGTAATGTGAAACGTGGAACTCAAATAAATTTTCAGGATACCTAGCCCGTGTACAGCCGCCTCAGTTCAGGAGATGAGCGCTACGCGTGAATACAGGGAACTGGAATAAATAAAATCTAAATAAAAAGGAAAAGAAAGAAACTTGATACTTGGGGCCCCACCCAAACACAGCCTCTTTTTATAGTGGGTCATAACCGGGGGACTGAACACTCGGGAACGCAACAGGAACGCAACAGGACTGCGCGGGTAAATCGCTGGTTGGTTTACGACGAAGGAAAAGAAACGAGAAACTGCTGGTGGCAGGTTAAGTTATTATTGGAAGGAATAGATCGTTTTCACGTGACGTCATCACTTTCTAAAATCTAAAACTAAAGATCCAACAAAGTTTTCATCCTCATCAGGTATAAGAGGTGACATATTTATATCTGTTTACAACTTTACAGCTCAATAGCGTGCTTCGTTTTGAAACCAGAGCATTTGGAACTTCCGGGTTATGGAGGTGCGTGACACAAGGCTACGATCAAATTCGTTGAAAAATATATACTTATCTCGTGATTTTGAGCCCTGTTAGAAGCTAGGGCATTAGGAAAAGTGCTTATGTAAATACCTGTTTTTCCAGGACTGATAATCAGTCGCCTAGAAAGCCGAAGTAAGTACCAGATGTTTACGCTATTTTCATGGAGGTACACCAACAAGGCGTTTTATATACTGGGCTCTGTAAATTTCTGCGAAACATTTCGACGAATATCTGAAATTTGGGGAAACGCACGGGGCTAAAACTTGGAGAAGTGTCTTCCTTTTTTATCTTCTATAACATCACAATTTCTTAGCTTTTCCCACTGGATAGTTTTCGATTTATTTTTTCCTTGCGTGACACTGAAAACGATCTATAAAGCTGATACTATTTGTCTATTTCACAGTTTAGTCCATTTCCTCCGAATCATCGAAATTACAAAGTTCGATTAATTTTTTTATTGCGTGACAGTGAAAACGATCTATAAAGCTGATATTGTTTGTCTATTTCACAGTTTAGTCCATTTCCTCCGAATCATCGAAATTACAAAAAAAAATCATAAAAGAAATTTGCATTTCAAAACTGGTTCGGTGTATATCATGTCTAAAAAAAATTAAACATACCAGATTACCAAATAGTGCCGAAACTCTTCACGTGTCACGAGGTGAAACAAAAACGTTTCTCAGTCGCCCAAATATAAAACGTCTGTGCACTTACGGTGTTGAGCGTTCAGATCTACCCGCTTGCTAATAGTCTAACTGGTGTTATACCTTGAACTACGACAGAAGGTGGTGTAATTTCAATGGCTTGAAACGTTCTTTCCATCTTATCTCAGAGGTAATTTTACAAGAGAAACCGTTCACGATCATCTCTATTTTATTGCAAGCATCATTTAACTCTTAGGAGAGGGTCCTTGAAGGTTGGGGGTGGGGTGGGGGAATAACCAATCACATTTCCCAGCCTATTTTCATTTCCCAGCCCATTTGTCCAGCACTCGAATCCCATTCCCACAAGCAGAATTTAGAAACAATCCCAGAGTCATACATACCAGCTCTTTTCCGGCTTCTCATCTGCAAAATTACGGCTTCTCAATTCGACCCAGCAAAAACCCAGGATTTGAGAAGATGCTCTAAGATGATGGGATCAGACTGTACTAAAACGCACAAGCAGGGAAGTTATATATAGCTATCAGATAGGTTACAAGCTCCTGTCACTTTACATTCCTGTCATTCCTGCCTGCACTGGACATCTGTCATTCGACTTGCAAGTGCTCTTATTCTTCCAAGCCTGGTTGGTCAGATGATGCTCTGTGTTTCAAGAGCGCTGTCTTGCTCTTCGTCACAGTCATTGTCACTGTCGTTTAGTCACTGTCATTGTGTCACTGTCACTGTTGATGTCACTGTATTATTCACTGGATTATTCCCCGGTGGTTGAAGATCAAAGACATCTCAGGGCCAGGTTATTCAAAGCCCGATTAAGATAACCCAGGATAAGCGAGAATTTTGATTAAAGTTTTGTAACTTTTGGTTGAGATTACCTGCTTTTATTTTCCAAGAGGGCATGGTAACGAATCCTGCAATCTGATTGGTTCTTAGCGCGGTCCGGATTTTCCTATCTCTGACCACGGTCACGGTAACGGCGGGAAACAGCGCGGGTGAAATTGTCATGTTCAGCTAGGTTTCGTGAATGAACTAGCGGTAATCGTCGATCTTTCCCTTTTTACACTTCCATGGACGATTAATCAACGGAAGTTTACCTCTGGCCACTTTTAAATAGCAAGGAAGGTCACTGTAAGTAGATTTAATTGAGTATTTTGTAGCTCTGAGAGTTTGTGTGGTTGGTTGTAGCTCGGCGTTGTAATGGCGCGTAATTCTGTGTTTTTCACCGCACAATTTTAAGCTAACAGAAGTCAAATGCAGTCGAGTTTAGCCTCTCTGATAGTTGCTGTATTTAAGAGAAATTCTGTAGAATATACTTAACGAATTTCCTCGCTTTCTGCTACTCAATTTACGGTAAAAAGGTCTGATTTCGGGTGATCGCAACGACTGATAGAGATTGTGCTTGTAGTGCAACTTCAGTCAAACTGCGCGAAATTTCACTATCGGAAAAATACTTAACTGGTGAATTAGATGCAACTAACATAAAAGCAATTCAAAATAAATCTGTTAATACATCTTTCTTTGGGTAGTGTCTGAGTTTACTCGCTCGTTCGTTCGTTAGATTTTTTACGATGGTTTGTAGACGGCACGTAAACCAATTCAATAACAAAGTTGTGTAAACCCAATTGTAAGCCAAATTAGCGCAGGAAAAAAAAATAAGTTATTTGCCGGCTTAGGGTCGGTCCGTATAGTGAAAAACTGTGACCTCCGGCTTGAAAATGCTGCCCGAGGCCGCAGGCCGAGGGCAGCATTTTCAAGACCTCGGTCACAGTTTTTCACTATACGGACCTCCCAGCCGGCAAATAACATATATATATATTGTTTGGTCTTCTGTTTTGAGTTTGAAAAATCTCAAACTACACAAAACATAACCAATGAAAATAATTTTAATACAAGCAAAATAAAATGGATACTTCGGTTAACTTTTAATCCCGGCCACATGTGAATAAAGTAGACAGACACATTCCACAGATGTACATCTCACTGAAGACATTCCTGCGCGCTGCTGGCTATGAGTCACGCAAACCTCGCCGGTCTCACATGATGCGGACGTGACTGCTTTTCCAAGGAATTTGCTGTGCTGCGCCTTGAACTCGTGAAGTGCTTTTAAGCCAAATAAGCAAAATCCCCTAAAGCTTCTTGTTTTCTTTCATTTTGTTACAATGTTTGCATATTTTACTCAGCTTTACTCATAGTTTGCTTACGACTTTTTGCATGTTGTAATTTATTAAGTAAAGGCTGTGGGGTCTGAGCTTGGTTGATGAAACTTTGGTTAATTAGCAGGTAATGAAAGAAAAGCTGCAGTTAAAACCGTGGCTGTCCCGTCTAACTACTAGCTAAGCTACCCCAAGGTACTATTATTTTAAAAGATCGGGTCGATCCACATATCTGTACATAACATCTTCAAGCTGTTTGTTCATTCTTTCGCGATGATAATCTAAATATGGAATCTCATTCGTAATCATTCTATTGCAAGTTCCATTCAGCTCTTTGGAAATATTTGCTTTCAATGCATAACCCTGCACTAGTCTACCAGCGTATGGTTTGGTCAGGAAATTCCCTTCCCGCAGGCAAGATCTTTTTATGGATTCTAACTCTTTTCGAAACTCGGCGAGAT
Organism: Micromussa lordhowensis; assembly: GCA_964020085.1. Classification (NCBI taxonomy): domain Eukaryota; kingdom Metazoa; phylum Cnidaria; class Anthozoa; order Scleractinia; family Lobophylliidae; genus Micromussa; species Micromussa lordhowensis. The sequence goes on from OZ026606.1 coordinate 12,378,981, forward strand.
CGGTGAAGAAATCAGAACCTTCTTCTTTTATCATTTTCCAAAGCGTTTGATTAAAAACATCGTATAACAGCACATCACCCCAATTCCATTCCCGAATTCGTTCTTTCGCTTTGCTTGAAAGTTCTTGTTTATCTTTCTCCCTCCTCTCGTTGAGTTTGAAGTACAAAATGTCATGGATCATATTTTCCAGCAAAAACGCCGCTTTAGGAGAATCAGCGATTCGTCGAAGTATTCCATAAGCATGACTAGGTCGAATTCTTTTTGTAAGAACCATATATAACTTCTCACCACAGTTAAATTGCTGTGATATTTTGCATCAAGACCCAGCTCAAATAGCGCGGGGTTCCTTATCAAATTTATAGAACTAGTCTTTTGTTTAGAGTCCAAGTTTTCAAGAAGACTCCTTCCATCTTCAAGAAATTTCTCAAGAGGGGACGACTCGTTACGCAATTTAAGAAAACGTTTCTCAAGATGGAAAAAGTTGAAAACCGATTCAAAATGCTGAGTTGGTTCTCTCAACATTGTGATGTATTGTGTTGTTTCCTTTGGGAAGAGCCAGTTCATAGGAAGCTTGTTGTATCTGGCGTGATTGCAGAGGATGTTTGGTGCTTTCCAGACTGACTGAGCGAACCTAGGTACAAAGGGAGAAGGCCAGTAAAAAGATTAGCTTTTCGAATTTGATGGTACGGCGAACTGTAGATCTCTGGTATCAGCATAACGGTTTAGAATATTGGTCACGGTACTTGAGCCTGTCTTGTGCGTCTTGAGAAATAAAATGTTATTCACAGGCTTGCATGACGGTGGCGTGACCCTCGGTAACTGACTATTAAATTGAAAGTCACGCATTATCTTTCTGCACTCCCTGCAATAATGGAGAAAAAGTGGCATATTAGAATTTTCAAGGCGTGCTAATAACGTTTTGGAAAGAACACTCACCGAGAAGAACCACCATATTAAAGGTGCGGGGATGTTAACAAGAACATTTGAACTAATAGCAAACAATGATGCAAGGCTGATACTACGTAGAAAGCTTAACGGGGCAACGACATGATAGAGTCCAAACTGAAAGCCAAATTCCAACCGTAGACAGCTGTTTCGACCTTGTTGGGTCTCGTCAGCACGGTGTAGCAAGCTATGAAGTGATCAGCTGGTTCACTGACATCAATATACTCACTGAATGCAGATGGTGATGACCTCAGATGAAACTCAAATCCAAATTTTTGCAAATTGGCCAATGTCACATGCAAAACGCGTGACAAGGGACAATAGGAAAAATCCAGAATATCGCGTCGTTGCCGCGATAGGGAAACTGCGGACAGACAAAAACTGTCCCGCAGGAAAATCATGGCCAAACCATGTTAAAAATGAGCAGCATATCGGATCTGAAAAGACCTACGGCCCCCCAAAAAACTGGACAGTTTAACATAATGGTGCAAAGGACCGCAAACGAAAATGCTGCCTGTTAACGTAGGATCTGCGTAAACAGGCAGTATTTTCGTTTGCAGTCCTTTGCACCATTATGTTAAACTGTTCGAACTAAACCTCTAAAAGAGACCAATCTGGCCGTGGTCCAATATCTTTCTTGACCTTCACCTTCTTGTGTATGGTATCATACTTGTGTATGATACCATACACAAGTAATAAGGGTCTTAAATGAAGTTTTTAAGACATTGCTATGGAATGCTTTCATCTACGGAGAAACATTAACGATTTCATCAGTGTCAGATCGATCTCAGCCATCAACTCAGTGTGACGGCGTATTTCTATTCGTGCAGCCTTATGATACGCTGACAAATTAAAAGATAGGCTCTGTGTT
>OZ026606.1:12390796-12415796 GCA_964020085.1 Micromussa lordhowensis
AGAATTCTTTTAAGTAAAGCACAGAAGCTATATGGTAGAAAGCATTAACTCGATCGATGACTCCCCTTGAGCGATTTTTCGCTCAGTTTTTGCAGTGCAGGATTTTTTGGTAGAAATTGACCTCCTTCCCCTTTAAAGTGAAATTAGACCGAGGAGACTAACAAGCATCTTCTTGTCCTGAAAATTATCTGATGTTTATTAAAGCAAAATGTTTGCAGGGAACGTTCTGAGGATTGCAGAAATTTCTGATGGATAAGATATAGACATACCTGCAACTAGACAATACTTTTAACAATGCTTAATATATGTTAATTATTTGTTGATTTATTGGTCCCAGATAAATTCTGACAAATTGGCTCGTTGTGTGCCCTTGTAGAAGGATACAGAAATTTACAATTACCTTATTGAGGGACATAATTTGGTGAGATTGTATATACTAATACAGTGTGACTATGTAATGGTGTTATCAACACACCACGCTACTTGAGCAAACCCCACTGACTCCTGTCTTCGGTTTGTGAGCGTAAATTGTAAAGCTTTAAAAACTGAACAAGCAGAGATACATGTACAGTGTACTTCTGTTTCCCGTTTTTCTTTGTATCGAGGGGTACCAGTATCAACTACGTGTCTTTCCTTTGGTATAATAAAAGGGCAAAGACCAACAATTTCGGATGATTCAGCCTTTATTTCAATGTTTTCATGCTTAAATTACAGTCTGGTTAATTTTGTATTTTATTTTTAATAGTTGCTAGCAATTTTCGTTTTGCGTTTTGCGTTTACTTAGCTTTTCCATATAATCGTTTGATTACTAATCTAAGGCTGTCATCATTGGCACCATCAGCACGGTCCAGCTGTTGTGTACTGAAATAAAAAACAAAAACTGTGATTTTTTCAAACAGGTGTATATTTTGCTTCCGTTTATCAGTAGCGGCTCTATGCTTGTACGTTAATAATTTTTATGTCTCGTAAGATATTTTCCATGTTTTACATCCATGTTGTTAAATACATCTTTATCTACTTTCAGAAACAGTGGTAAAACTACAGGTGCGACAAGGACATACAGTCACTTATAATATTTCAAAGTCAGAAAGTAAAAAAAAAATCCACCAGGAATATTTAGCTAATTGATATAGTTCTGTGCGTATCTGTTGTCATATCTACGATAACCATTCCCTTACGGTCAACATGGAAAGAATACTTTTAATGATACTAGGAACAGTTTACTCAATGGTCAGGTTTAAAATCAAATTCATACGTACTCAGAGCGGGCAACAGCACATGTGTGGAAAATCTCCACAGTCTTGTAACCCGCAGAATCTAGTTCTCGGTGGACAGGACTCAATCCAACAGAACCCATTCATTTGGGTACATAGAGCTGAGAAACAGAAACGGGTTGTTTAGGTGTTTACAAGAAAACACACTTCAGTGTCCAAACGCAACTTCAGTCGTATGCTAAGACACAGATAAACAGAAAACAAACAGCAAACGCGTTTGTCATCAATGCAAAGAAATACTTACTGGTTGCCCGTTTAGCGCCAACATGCAAGGGGTTCTGCAGTTTGTTTTCAAGGCGTGCTCCTTGTACGGCAAGAGTCCCCAAAATGATAAGCAAAAGGCTCAAACGAAAGGTAACTTCCATAACGTTTCTGCAACAAAAACAAAAAGAGAGTCGGTGAGCTTCGAAAATCAAAGCGTCACTGAGCTCTGTTAAGGATCGAGCGTAACTCGATCGCGTGAAACAAAGAGCAATTGAAAAGGCTGCAATATTCTAGGGATAAACTATATATTTTTGGTTTTCTGGTTCACACAGGTCTAAAAGTTGCAAATATAATGTACGTCGATGTAAATTTTACCCTCTTTTTGTTACGAAATTGTCCCTCTAACAAAAGGTTTGCGAGACAGAAGGACGGTCAGAATTAACAGAGAAACCAAGAGTAAAGTCAGTCCTTTGATGATTTGATTCTGGTTGAGTTCTCTGTTACAATGTTTCATGCCAAGCTATTGTATTTTGCGAAACCAAAAGGAGTGGTCCCAGAAAGAAACTACTAAAATTTCCTCCGGATTGCCCAGAGCTGGTGGCATAGAATTAAAGACAATTGAAAAATATAACTTAAACTCTAGCAACAAGACCACTTACTGCGCTAGAATGAACGTCACTTCGTTTAAAGTACTCCGAGAAACTGCAGAACTTCTCAACAGCTTAGCTCCCTGTGGAGAACTGAATGCTTTCTGTTGCTTGCCTTGACTTAAGTAGGCCTAATAATAAAATGATTGAATACGAAATTGACATATAGTCACGTTTAGGACGTTCAAGTTCTTACTGCCAATACCTGCCAGAACTTGTAGAGACTGAAAACAGCGCATGCCCAGCTACATTTGTCTGGGGTAGGCTTCATAATTATTTACTTAACAAAAAATTTTCATCGAGCGGGAAAAACTGGAAATTCGTCCTTGTAATGAATCCTTTAAGAAACGAAGGACCATCCAGAAGAAGTGTCAAGACTAACAAGCAGTGTAGGATTCCTGATCTCTTTATTTTAAGACTAATGTTGTGTGTGAAAATTACGATCAATGATTAGAGATGTAAACAAAAGATGAAAAAAGGGGATTAAGTGGGGTCGACTGGGCAAGTTTGTCATCTGTTACTAGGGGAACTTGATAGCTGTTCAGCACAGCTATGTTGCCTTTGAAATCTAAGCTGCAAATTGAAAGGACGAAACATGACGATTAAAACCGACTAAAAACACTAACTGATATTTTCATATTATAGCGGCATCTCAAGCAAACATGTTAATACTACGAATAAATTGGTATCTGAATATTGCCAAATTAGCGTTCACTCAAAACGTCTATGAGTTAAAAGGTAGTTCAAATACGTACGTGCTGACTTAAGACAAAAACATGTTGATCAGAAAAACCTACCTACAAATGAAATTTAAAAAGAGTTTTAAAATAAACACTAGGAAAGCAAGAATGGTTGCTGCATGTAGTCTCAGTTGACAACCGATTTTCCTTATACGTTTCTTAAAATTTTCATCATCATTTCCATTTGTTTTCACTCATCGATTGTTTGTCATTAAGAAGCCTTCCTTAGAGTTCAACACGTGTGCGTCGGTCTTGGCAATTGTAACCCGAGTTAAAATAATACTTTTTAGAAACGAAGAGATGTCAGTTCCATAATTTCAAAATTAGCCCTACGCCGCTTTGAACACATAAAGCATCAGATCAATTTCATGTCCATTTAAATTTTTCAACAAGAAATTTTAAAAAGCTAAAATATTCTTTTAGAAAACATCCTAAAGCACTATGAAAAACTTCAAACATTTTGCCGCTGGTTTACGCTACTGCCAAGTCAAGAAAATACAAGAAGGTCAAGAAAATACAATATAAGCCATAAGTATATAATATTAGAATTCTTACAAATGTTTTATTTTTATTTATTTTTTTTTGTTCTTTCTTTTTCAAAGCTACACCCATTAGACCCACATTAGCCTTAAAATTACTTGAATGCCGTGAAACTACTAATATAAAAAAAAACTAATATGAATATTTACGTAGATGTTTAAAAGACTCTCGTTTTTAACTATTAGTTATTACGTACATGTGTCACTTCTGGTTACTTGGAATAATCAGTTTCCTACTAACAAACGACTTGGTTCTTTAAAACAAACCGAATTTTAAAGCGAAATTTAAAATTAGTTTTATTTGCAAAAGTTACAGAAATGTGGGTCTAATGGGTGTAGCTTTGAAAACGACAGAACAAAAAAAATCGAAAATAAAACATTTGTAAGAACTCTAATATTATATATTCATGTCTAATATTGTATTTTCTTGACCTTCTTGTATTTCTTGACTTGGCAATAGCGTATCCAGCGGCAAAATGTCATCAGGTTTAAAATTTTTCATAGTGCTTTAGGATGTTTTCTAAAAGAATAGTTTAGCTTTTTAAAATTTCTTGTTGAAAAATTTAAATAGACATGAAATTGATCTGATGCTTTATGTGTTCGAAGCAGCGTGGGGCTAATTTTGTAATTATGGAACTGACATCTCTTCGTTTTTAAAAGTATTATTTTAACTCGGGTTACAATTGCCAAGAAGGCCGACGCACACGTGTTGAACTCTAAGGAAGGCTTCTTAATGACAAACAATCGATGAGTGAAAACAAATGGAAATGTTTGTTTATGATCGAAATTTTAAGAAACGTATCAGTTAAATCGGTTGTCAACTGAGACTACATGCAGCAACCATTCTTGCTTTCCTAGTGTTTATTTTAAAATCTTTTTAAATTTTATTTGTAGGTAGGTTTTTTTGATCAACATGTTTTTGTCTTAAGTCAGCACGTACGTATTTGAACTACCTTTTTTTTATAGTGACATATTTTAAGCAGTGCTTTGTCTGTCTGCGTGTTCCAAGACTTACATACAGTAACCTTTATTTCTCAAAGTAGTGTCAACTTAAAATCCGCTCTCAGTTGTATGCGTTAACTTCACGCATGATGACGCATCGATGGTGACGATGACTTTTTCCTAATATTTTCACTATAAAACAACCACTCGAAGCAAAACATCAAGCTTATTTTGATACATGTTGTTGCGATGTGTAATGTTACTTGGAGGTCGTGTAGCGTAGTATATTGACTTTCGATTTCTTAGCTGTGATATCGACATCTCGTTCCGAGTGCCTACGAAACACTTATTTCGGTTAAATTACTTTACTTTGCTGTTGAGATTGAAGTTTTCCCAGTATGATATAAGTGAAAGCAAGCAATTTGCTAATCAGTACAAATTACTAATAATACAAGGTCGTTAAAAGAGTCATACCCGTCTGTCCTCAAACAACGCGCAGCAGTCTATTGTTTATTTTCGGCTGATGTTTTCATTAAAATGCAGCTTTTTCAGCGCCCCCTCAAAAAAAACACTAGAGGAAGAACCCAAGCTGAGTTTGACACATGTTTCAGAACAACATAAAAGGATCACGCTGGCGACGATTGAGGGAATTTGGAGTTATGGCACATGTCGAAAAATATCTCCGAATTTTATTCCTAAGCTCAGTGAACAAAAGCAATTTTTCAACATTTGAGGATTTTTCCTTGAAGGGGGCTTAAGACAAGTTATAGCCTAATTTTGACAACTGAGTACTTGGACTCTAGAAAAAGTATCGGGAAGTTTTGGTTCTTTTTGATACGCGAACGCAAATTAAGTTTAGATTTTTAATTTGCAGCCTTTGTGTTCGGCCAATTTGGCCATAGTCGGGGCGAAATCAGCTCGTTCTTTTTGATTTTCTCGAATTTTAAAACCCTTCAAGCGGAAAAAATCTCACCTTTCATATCTACCTAACCGCTAGAAGTGGACGAAAATGAGAAAAATCGATTTTTCGACTTCTGCCGCTAAATGTAAATTTTACACTATTCTTAGTGACATTTGCTCTAAAGTGTTTTAATTTCATGGTCACGTTTTGTCTTCCTGGAGCTCAATAGAAGCGTAACCCTACTTCATAGCCTTTTGTCGTCCTCTTTTAACAGCCGTGTGGGTGGTCGTTAGTTTCCTGGCCTCCAGTACCAACATTAGCCTTAAAATTACATGAAATGAAAACTACTAATATAAAAAATACTGTTATGAATATTTACGTAGCTAATGACTCTCATTTTTAACTATTACTTATTACGTACATGTATCACTTCTGGTTACTTGAAATAACCAGTTTCCTACTAACAAACGACTTGGTTCTTTAAAACAAACCGAATTTTAAAACGAATTTTAAAATTAGTTTTATTTGCAAAAGTTACAGAAATGTGGGTCTAATGGGTGTAGCTTTGAAAAAGAAAGAACAAAAAAAAAATAGAAAATAAAACATTTGTAAGAACTCTAATATTATATATTCATGTCTAATATTGTATTTTCTTGACCTTCTTGTATTTCTTGACTTGGCAATAGCGTATCCAGCGGCGAAATGTAATCAGGTTTGGAATTTTTCATAGTGCTTTAAGATGTTTTCTAAAATAATATTTTAGCTTTTTAAAATTTCTTGTTGAAAAATTTAAATAGACATGAAATTGATCTGATGCTTTATGTGTTCAAAGCGGCGGGGGCTAATTTTGTAATTATGGAACTGGTTTTTAAAAAGGATTATTCAGTTTAACTCGGGTTACAATTGCCAAGAAGGCCGACGCACACGTGCTGAGCTCTAAGGAAGGCTTCTTAAAGACAAACAATCGATGAGTGAAAACAAATGGTTATGTTTGTTCATGATGGAAATTTTAAGAAACGTATCAGTTAAATTACCTGCAGCAACCATTCTTGCTTTCCTAGTGTTTATTTTAAAACTCTTTTTAAATTTCATTTGTAGGTAGGTTTTTCTGATCAACATGTTTTTGTCTTAAGTCGTCAGCACGTACGTATTTGAACTACCTTTTAACTCAGACGTTTGAGTGAACGCTAATTTGGCAATATTTCGATACCCCTTTGTGCGTAGTACTAGGGTATCTAAAAGATAGTAATATATATAATGCTGCGGCACATTCTGTTTATAGTGACATATTTTAAGCAGTGATTTGTCTGTCTGCGTGTTCCAAGACTTACATACAGTAACCTTTATTTCTCAAAGTAGTGTCAACTTAAAATCCGCTCTCAGTTGTATGCGTTAACTTCACGCATGATGACGCATCGATGGTGACGATGACTTTTTCCTAATATTTTCACTATAAAACAACCACTCGAAGCAAAACATCAAGCTTATTTTGATACTTGTTGTTGCGATGTGTAATGTTACTTGGAGGTCGTGATAGCGTAGTATATTGACTTTCGATTTCTTAACTGTGATATCGACATCTCGTTCCGAGTGCCTACGAAACACTTATTTCGGTTAAATTACTTTACTTTGCTGTTGAGATTGAAGTTTTCCCAGTATGATATAAGTGAAAGCAAGCAATTTGCTAATCAGTACAAATGACTAATAATACAAGGTCGTTAAAAGAGTCATACCCGTCTGTCCTCAAACAACGCGCAGCAGTCTATTGTTTATTTTCGGCTGATGTTTTCATTAAAATGCAGCTTTTTCAGCGCACCCTCAAAAAAAAACACTAGAGGAAGAACCCAAGCTGAGTTTGATACATGTTTTAGAACAACATAAAAGGATTACGCTGGCGACGATTGAGGGAATTTGGAGTTATGGCACATATGTCGAAAAATATCTCCGAATATTTTATTCCTAAGCTGAGTGAACAAAAGCAATTTTTCAACATTTGAGGATTTTTCCTTGAAGGGGGCTTAAGACAAGTTATAGCCTAATTTTGACAACTGAGTACTTGGACTCTAGAAAAAGTATCGGGAAGTTTTGGTTCTTTTTGACACGCGAACGCAAATTAAGTTTAGATTTTTAATTTGCAGCCTTTGTGTTCGGCCAATTTGGCCATAGTCGGGGCGAAATCAGCTCGTTCTTTTTGATTTTCTCGAATTTTAAAACCCTTCAAGCGGAAAAAATCTCACCTTTCATATCTACCTAACCGCTAGAAGTGGACGAAAATGAGAAAAATCGATTTTTCGACTTCTGCCGCTAAATGTAAATTTTACACTATTCTTAGTGACATTTGCTCTAAAGTGTTTTAATTTCATGGTCACGTTTTGTCTTCCTGGAGCTCAATAGAAGCGTAACCCTACTTCATAGCCTTTTGTCGTCCTCTTTTAACAGCCGTGTGGGTGGTCGTTAGTTTCCTGGCCTCCAGTACCAACATTAGCCTTAAAATTACATGAAATGAAAACTACTAATATAAAAAATACTGTTATGAATATTTACGTAGCTAATGACTCTCATTTTTAACTATTACTTATTACGTACATGTATCACTTCTGGTTACTTGAAATAACCAGTTTCCTACTAACAAACGACTTGGTTCTTTAAAACAAACCGAATTTTAAAACGAATTTTAAAATTAGTTTTATTTGCAAAAGTTACAGAAATGTGGGTCTAATGGGTGTAGCTTTGAAAAAGAAAGAACAAAAAAAAAATAGAAAATAAAACATTTGTAAGAACTCTAATATTATATATTCATGTCTAATATTGTATTTTCTTGACCTTCTTGTATTTCTTGACTTGGCAATAGCGTATCCAGCGGCGAAATGTCATCAGGTTCGGAATTTTTCATAGTGTTTTAAGATGTTTTCTAAAAAAATATTTTAGCTTTTTAAAATTTCTTGTTGAAAAATTTAAATAGACATGAAATTGATCTGATGCTTTATGTGTTCAAAGCGGCGGGGGCTAATTTTGTAATTATGGAACTGGTTTTTAAAAAGGATTATTCAGTTTAACTCGGGTTACAATTGCCAAGAAGGCCGACGCACACGTGCTGAGCTCTAAGGAAGGCTTCTTAAAGACAAACAATCGATGAGTGAAAACAAATGGTTATGTTTGTTCATGATGGAAATTTTAAGAAACGTATCAGTTAAATTACCTGCAGCAACCATTCTTGCTTTCCTAGTGTTTATTTTAAAACTCTTTTTAAATTTCATTTGTAGGTAGGTTTTTCTGATCAACATGTTTTTGTCTTAAGTCGTCAGCACGTACGTATTTGAACTACCTTATAACTCAGACGTTTGAGTGAACGCTAATTTGGCAATATTTCGATACCCCTTTGTGCGTAGTACTAGGGTATCTAAAAGATAGTAATATATATAATGCTGCGGCACATTCTGTTTATAGTGACATATTTTAAGCAGTGATTTGTCTGTCTGCGTGTTCCAAGACTTACATACAGTAACCTTTATTTCTCAAAGTAGTGTCAACTTAAAATCCGCTCTCAGTTGTATGCGTTAACTTCACGCATGATGACGCATCGATGGTGACGATGACTTTTTCCTAATATTTTCACTATAAAACAACCACTCGAAGCAAAACATCAAGCTTATTTTGATACTTGTTGTTGCGATGTGTAATGTTACTTGGAGGTCGTGATAGCGTAGTATATTGACTTTCGATTTCTTAACTGTGATATCGACATCTCGTTCCGAGTGCCTACGAAACACTTATTTCGGTTAAATTACTTTACTTTGCTGTTGAGATTGAAGTTTTCCCAGTATGATATAAGTGAAAGCAAGCAATTTGCTAATCAGTACAAATGACTAATAATACAAGGTCGTTAAAAGAGTCATACCCGTCTGTCCTCAAACAACGCGCAGCAGTCTATTGTTTATTTTCGGCTGATGTTTTCATTAAAATGCAGCTTTTTCAGCGCACCCTCAAAAAAAAACACTAGAGGAAGAACCCAAGCTGAGTTTGATACATGTTTTAGAACAACATAAAAGGATTACGCTGGCGACGATTGAGGGAATTTGGAGTTATGGCACATATGTCGAAAAATATCTCCGAATATTTTATTCCTAAGCTGAGTGAACAAAAGCAATTTTTCAACATTTGAGGATTTTTCCTTGAAGGGGGCTTAAGACAAGTTATAGCCTAATTTTGACAACTGAGTACTTGGACTCTAGAAAAAGTATCGGGAAGTTTTGGTTCTTTTTGACACGCGAACGCAAATTAAGTTTAGATTTTTAATTTGCAGCCTTTGTGTTCGGCCAATTTGGCCATAGTCGGGGCGAAATCAGCTCGTTCTTTTTGATTTTCTCGAATTTTAAAACCCTTCAAGCGGAAAAAATCTCACCTTTCATATCTACCTAACCGCTAGAAGTGGACGAAAATGAGAAAAATCGATTTTTCGACTTCTGCCGCTAAATGTAAATTTTACACTATTCTTAGTGACATTTGCTCTAAAGTGTTTTAATTTCATGGTCACGTTTTGTCTTCCTGGAGCTCAATAGAAGCGTAACCCTACTTCATAGCCTTTTGTCGTCCTCTTTTAACAGCCGTGTGGGTGGTCGTTAGTTTCCTGGCCTCCAGTACCAACATTAGCCTTAAAATTACATGAAATGAAAACTACTAATATAAAAAATACTGTTATGAATATTTACGTAGCTAATGACTCTCATTTTTAACTATTACTTATTACGTACATGTATCACTTCTGGTTACTTGAAATAACCAGTTTCCTACTAACAAACGACTTGGTTCTTTAAAACAAACCGAATTTTAAAACGAATTTTAAAATTAGTTTTATTTGCAAAAGTTACAGAAATGTGGGTCTAATGGGTGTAGCTTTGAAAAAGAAAGAACAAAAAAAAAATAGAAAATAAAACATTTGTAAGAACTCTAATATTATATATTCATGTCTAATATTGTATTTTCTTGACCTTCTTGTATTTCTTGACTTGGCAATAGCGTATCCAGCGGCGAAATGTAATCAGGTTTGGAAATTTTCATAGTGCTTTAAGATGTTTTCTAAAATAATATTTTAGCTTTTTAAAATTTCTTGTTGAAAAATTTAAATAGACATGAAATTGATCTGATGCTTTATGTGTTCAAAGCGGCGGCGGGCTAATTTTGTAATTATGGAACTGGTTTTTAAAAAGGAGTATTTTAACTCGGGTCACAATTGCCAAGAAGGCCGACGCACACGTGCTGAGCTCTAAGGAAGGCTTCTTAAAGACAAACAATCGATGAGTGAAAACAAATGGTTATGTTTGTTCATGATGGAAATTTTAAGAAACGTATCAGTTAAATTACCTGCAGCAACCATTCTTGCTTTCCTAGTGTTTATTTTAAAACTCTTTTTAAATTTCATTTGTAGGTAGGTTTTTCTGATCAACATGTTTTTGTCTTAAGTCGTCAGCACGTACGTATTTGAACTACCTTTTAACTCAGACGTTTGAGTGAACGCTAATTTGGCAATATTTCGATACCCCTTTGTGCGTAGTACTAGGGTATCTAAAAGATAGTAATATATATAATGCTGCGGCACATTCTGTTTATAGTGACATATTTTAAGCAGTGATTTGTCTGTCTGCGTGTTCCAAGACTTACATACAGGAACCCTTTTTATTTCTCAAAGTAGTGTCAACTTAAAATCCGCCCTCAGTTGTATGCGTTAACTTCACGCATGATGACGCATCGATTGTGACGATGACTTTTTCCTAATATTTTCACTATAAAACAACCACTCGAAGCAAAACATCAAGGTTATTTTGATACATGTTGTTGCGATGTGTAATGTTTTTACTTGGAGGCCGTGTAGCGTAGTATATTGACTTTCGATTTCTTAGCTGTGATATCGACATCTCGTTCCGAGTGCCTACGAAACCCTTATTTCGGTTAAATTACGTTACTTTGCTGTTGAGATTGAAGTTTTCCCAGTATGATATAGGTGAAAGCAAGCAATTTGCTAATCAGTACAAATTACTAATAATACATGGTCGTTAAAAGAGTCATACCCGTCTGTCCTCAAACAACGCGCAGCAGTCTATTGTTTATTTTCGGCTGTTGTTTTCATTAAAATGCAGCTTTTTCAGCGCCCCCTCAAAAAAACACTAAAGGAAGAACCCAAGCTGAGTTTGATACATGTTTTAGAACAACATAAAAGGATTACGCTGGCGACGATTGAGGGAATTTGGAGTTATGGCACATGTCGAAAAATATCTCCGAATTTTATTCCTAAGCTGAGTGAACAAAAGCAATTTTTCAACATTTGAGGATTTTACCTTGAAGGGGGCTTAAGACAAATTATAGCTTAATTTTGATAACTGAGTACTTGGACTCTAGAAAAAGTATCGGGAAGTTTTGGTTCTTTTTGACACGCGAACGCAAATTAAGTTTAGATTTTTAATTTGCAGCCTTTGCGTTCGACCAATTTGGCCATAGTCGGGGCGAAATCGTTCTTTTTGATTTTCTCGAAGTTTAAAGCCTTTCAAGCGGAAAAAAATATCACCTTTCATATCTACCTAACGGCTAGAAGTGGACGAAAATGAGAAAAATCGATTTTTCGACTTCTCCGCTAAATGTAAAATTTTACACAATTCTTGGTGACATTTGCTCTTAAGGTGTTTTAATGGCATGATCACGTTTTGTCTTCCTGGAGCTCAATAGAAGCGTAACCCTACTTCAGTTTTCGTTCCTTTTGACACGCGAACGCAAATTCAGTTTAGATTTTTAATTTGCAGCCTTTGCGTTCGACCAATTTCGTCATAGTCGTGGCGAAATCGTTCTTTTTTATTTTCTCGAATTTTAAAGCCTTTCAAGCGGAAAAAAGTCTCACCTTTCATATCTACCTAACGGCTAGAAGTGGACGAAAATGAGAAAAATCGATTTTTCGACTTCTGCCGCTAAATGTAAATTTTACACAATTCTTGGTGACTTTTGCTCTTAAGGCGTTTTAATTGCATGGTCACGTTTTGTCTTCCTGGAGCTCAATAGAAGCGCAACCCTACTTCATAGCCTTTTGTCGTCCTCTGTTAACAGCCGTGTGGGTGGTCGTAAGTTTCCAAGCCTCCAGTACCAACATTAGCCTTAAAATTACTTGAATGAAAACTAATAATAGAAAAAGAACTAATATGAATATTTACGTAGATTTTTAAAAGACTATTGTTTTTAACTATTACTTATTACGTACATGTATCACTTCTGATTACTTGAAATAACCAGTTTCCTACTAACAAACGACTTGGTTTTCATGTTAAAACAAACCGAATTTTAAAGTGAATTTTAAAATTAGTTTTATTTGCAAAAGTTACAGAAATGTGGGTCTAATGGGTGTAGCTTTGAAAAAGAAAGAACAAAAAAAATAATAATAAAATATTGGTAAGAACTCTAATATTATATATTGATGTCTTATGTTGTATTTTCTTGACTGTCTTGATTTGGTAATAGCGTAAACCAGCAGCGAAATGTCATCGGGTTTGGAATTTTTCATAGTGCTTTGGGATGTTTTCTAAGGGTGCGTTTCTTGAAGAAAATCCAAGATTAGATTCTTAAATCTCAATAGATCTGAAAACGGATTTTGGGTTTCTTTAGTAATCGGATTAATCCAAGATCAGTCGGATCATGGTGCATCAAAGGAAGCGAAGAATCCATGTCCAGAGTGGATTCTTCGGTTCTTTTGATGCACCATGACCCGAGTGATCTTGGATTAATCTGTTTACTAAAGAAACGCAAAATCCGTTTTCGGAGTTATCGAGATTGAAGAATCCAATCTTGGATTTGATTAAAGAAACGCACCCTAAAAGAATATTTAGCTGTTTAAAATTTCTTGTTGAAAAATTTAAATAGACATGAAATTAACCTGATGCTTTATGTGTTCAAAGCGGCGTAGGGCTAATTTTGTAATTATGGAACTGACATCTCTTCGTTTTTAAAAAGTATTATTTTAACTCGGGTTACAATTGCCAAGAAGGCCGACGCACACGTGTTGAACTCTGAGGAAGGCTTCTTAATGACAAACAATCGATGAGTGAAAACAAATGTTTGTTTATGATGGAAATTTTAAGAAAGGTATAAGGAAAATCGGTTGTCAACTGAGACTACATGCAGCAACCATTCTTGCTTTCCTAGTGTTAATTTTAAAACTCTTTTTAAATTTCATTTGTAAGAAGGTTTTTCTGATTACCATGTTTTTGTCTAAGAGAACACATCCCCCATACATGGGCCTCTTCCCATGATAATCTTCAGTTTTTAATCTAATTTTAGCGCGTGGTCAAGCTGCGAGGCTATTTTAGGAAAGACACCTGATTGGCCTAATCTTAACAGATCAATTAACGCAAAAAATTTTTCGTCGGGATTTTCGAAGTGCATTTATTAAGGGCAGAGGAAGAATAATTCTAACTCTCCGACGCTTTGAAAGAGATCTTTTTCTGTGTAGGCCGTTCAGTACTTTTCGAGAAACGACTTCAGATCGTGTTATGAATGCAATTCTTGTCAGCAGCTAGAGCGCCTAATGTGAACCAGTCATGCAGAGAAATGACAAGACTAATTTCCGACGTAAAAATCACGATAAACACGTAGAAGATTACTTTCCCGACCAGCAGTTTCAAAAGGCTTTCCAGATGGGTCTCTCTCAGGGTCTCTACCGATCCAAACGATGTTTTAGTTCGTTCCAGAGAAGCACTTTTTGCGGCGCGGACATCCCCTGTAAATATTACAAAGCAATTTCGAAATTAAATATGCAAACATTTGCACCGGAATTTTCGGACCGAAAGTTCTAACAAACGGGAAACAAGTATTGAGCAGTCCTGCGCTTTGAATAACCTTTCCAAAGAGATGTTTTTCGATTTAATCCGTTCAGTACTTTTCGAGAAACGACTTTCGTGCGTGTTTATTGGAATGCGATCCTAGTCAGCACTAAATATTACACAGCACTTCCGATATTAAATAAACAAAGATTTTCACCGTTTTTTTTTTTTGAGTGAAAGTTCTAACAAACGCGAAACAAATATTCTAGCTGTCGTGCGCTTTAAAATACCTTTCGAAAGAGATGCTTTTCGTTTCAATATCCTTTCGGCAATTTTCCGAGAAACAACTTTCAATCAGGGAAGAAATTCGAGTCTTGGCACTTTGTATTAATCATTCATTATTCATGCTGGGGAATGACACGACTTCTATTTTGCGGCTTCGGAGAAGCACGCATAATTATCAGTTCCTGCCCAGCTCTGAAAATGATTTCCAATGCTAACAGTGCGGCAGTTCAACTGAACAAACTGATTTTTTTTTTCTCTTAGCCCGCTAAATTTCAATTTCTTATTTGGATGGAAACAACCTGATGACCGTTGGCCATTGCTTGCGTGATCGGGGACCTAGACTAAAAATAACTTTGACAACGTGACGCGAAGCTTAGAATAGATTTGAAAAGATTATCATGGGCCACGAGGATGTGTTCTCTCATCTCATTTTCTCTTGCTCAGCACGTACGTTTCTGAACTACCTTTTAACTCATAGACGTTTGAGTGAACGCTAATTTGGGAATAGGCGATACCAATTTGTGCGTAGTATTGACATGTTCGCTTGAGATGCCACTATAATATGGAAATATCAGGGTTATTTAAAAAAAAAACATAAGAGGTTTAGGCTGGCAACGATTGAGGGAATTTGGAGTTCTGGCACATGTCGAAAAATATCTCCGAATTTTATTCCTAAGCTGAGTGAACAAATGCGATTTTTCAACATTTGAGGATTTTTCCTTGAAGGAGGCTTAAGACAAGTTATGGCCTAATTTTGATAACTGAGTACTTTGACTCTAGAAAAAGTATCGGGAAGTTTTGGTTCTTTTTGACACGCGAACGCAAATTAAGTTCAGATTTCGTTCGTTCGACCAATTTGGCCATAGTCCGGGCGAAATTCGTTCTTCTCGATTTTCTCGAATTTAAGGCCTGTCAAGCGGAAAAAAAACGTTATCACACTTCATATCAATTTGTGCGTAGTATTAACATGTTTGCTTGAGATGTCTCTGTAATATGAAGATATCAGTTTTCCTTGTGTCTTAAGTCGTTTTTAATCGCCATGTTTCGTCCTTTCAATTTGCAGCTCAGTTTTCAAAGGAAACATAGCTGAATAGCTATCAAGTTCCCCTAGTAACAGATGACAAACTTGCCCAGTCGACCCCACTTAATCCCCTTTTGTCATCTTTTGTTTACATCTCTAATCTTTGATCGTAATTTTCACACACAACATTAGTCTTAAAATAAAGAGATCAGGAATCCCACACTGCTTGTTAGTCTTGACACTTCTTCTGGATGGTCCTACGTTTCGTAAAGTTTTCATTACAAGGACGAATTTCCAGTTTTTCCGCTCGATGAAATTTTTGCTAAGTAAATAATTATGAAGCCTACCCCTGACAAATGTAGCTGGGCATGCGCTGTTTTCAGTCTGTACAAGTTCTGGCAGGTATTGGTAGTAAGAACTTGAACTTCCTAAACGTGACTTTTCAAATTTACAACTGTCAATTTCGTATTCAATCATTTTATTATTAGGCCTATTTAAGTCAAGGCAAGCACTGGACAGACAGCATTCAGTTCTCCACAACGTTCATTCTAGCGCAGTAAGTGTTCTTGTTGCTAGAGTTTAAGTTATATTTTTCAATAGACCTTTTTACCGATACGGCGGCCATCTTGAATTCCGAGGAAATTATGGGATGCCCAGGGGGCAGATGAGAAATAATTAAAAAGAATACTGTGGCGTGATAACTTTAAACAATAATTTTTCGATAACCATAGGAACAACTGCTAAATATCGTGACGGAAAGATGTAACGCTTGTAATATTTGTTATGGAGTATGAGAGACAAGCAGTAAAAATTTATCCTGAAAGCTGTGTATACGATAAATTTTCCAGCGATTGCCCCCTCGGCAGCCCATAATTTCTCAGTCAAAACAATAGAATTCAAGATGGCCGCCGTATCGGTAAAAAGGTCTATTGTCTTTAATTCCATGCCCCCAGCTCTGGGCAATCCGGAGGAAATTTTAGTAGTTTCTTTCTCGGACCACTCCTTTTGGTTTCGCAAAATACAATAGCTTGGCATGAAACATTGTAACAGAGAACTCAACCAGAATCAAATAATCAAAGGATTGCCTTTACTTTTGGTTTCTCTGTTAATTCTGACAGGTTTTCTGTCTCGCAAACCTTTTGTTAGAGGGACAGTTTCGTAACAAAAAAGGGGGTAGAATTTACATTGACTTACATTATATTTACAACTTTTAGACCTGTGTGAAGCAGAAAACCAAAAATATATAGTTTATCCCTGGAATATTGCAGCCTTTTCAAGTACTCTTTGTTTTCACCCGATCGAGTTACGCTCGATCCTTAACAGAGCTCAGTGACGGTTTGATTTTTTTTTGGAAGTTACCTTTCGTTTGAGCCTTTTGCTTATCATTTTGGGGACTCTTGCCGTACAAGGAGCACGCCTTGAAAACAAACTGGAGAACCCCTTGCATGTTGGCGCTAAACGGGCAACCAGTAAGTATTTCTTTGCATTGATGACAAACGGGTTTGCTGTTTGTTTTCTGTTTATGTGTGTTTTAGCATACGACTGAAGTTGCGTTTGGACACTGAAGTCTGTTTTCTTGTAAACACCTAAACTATCCGTTTCTGTTTCTCAGATCTATGTGCCGATAGAAATGGGGTCTGTATTGAAGGCGTTTGTGTACAGGGAACCTCATTCTGCGGCTGTGGAGGTTATCCAAAAGTGTGCTGTTGCACGGACTGAGTATGTACGAATTTGATTGTAAACCTGACCCTTGAGTAAAATGTTCCTAGTATCATTAAAAGTATTCTTTCCATGTTGACCGTAAGGGAATGGTTATCGTAGATATGACAACAAATACGCACAGAACTATATCAATTAGCTAAATATTCCTGGTGTATATTTTTTTTTTCACTTTCTGACATTGAAATATAATAAGTGACTGTATGTGCTTCTCGCACCTGTAGTTTTACCACTGTTGCTGAAAGTAGATAAAGATGTATTTAACAACATGGATGTAAAACATGGAAAATATCTTATGAGACATAAAAATTATTAACGTGCAATCATAGAGCCGCTACTGATAAACGGAAGCAAAATTTACAACTGTTTGAAAAAAATCACAGTTTTTGTTTCTTCTTTCAGTACCCAACAGCTGGGCCCCGCTGGTGATCCCAATGTTGACAGCCTTATATTAGTAATTTAATCATTAATTAACTTGTAAATGCGAAAATTGCTAGCAACCATTGAAAATAAATCAAATACATAATTAACCAGACTGTAATTTAAGCATAAAAACACTGAATAAAGGCTGAATCATCCGAGATTGCTGGTCTTTGCCCTTTTTTATACCAAAGGAAGGACACGTAGTTGATACTGGTAGCCCAAAGAAAAACGGGAAACAGAAGTAAACTGTGTGCTGATAACACCATTGCATAGTCACACTGTATTAGTAAATACAATCTCATCAAAAGATTTCTGTATCCTTCTACAAGGGCACACAACGCGCGAGCCAATTTGTCAGAATTTATCTGGGACCATCATCACCCAAGCTAATTAACAAATATTAAGCATTGTTAAAAGTATTGTCTAGTTGCAGGTATGTCTATATCTTATCCTTTTTCCAGCATTCCTCGGAACGTTCCCTGCAACATTTTGCTTCAATAAACATCAGATAATTTTCAGGACAAGAAAATGCTTGTTAGTCTCCTCAGTCTAATTTCACTTACCAAAAAATCCTGCACTGCAAAAACTGAGGCAAAAATCGCTCAAGGCGAGTCATCGAACGAGTTAATGCTTTCTATCACATTGGTTCTGTGCTTTACTTAAAAGAATTCTTGCACAAGCTGTTGTCTACCAAAACAAATCATGCTCAAGCAAAAGACACAAAAAACAGGCCAAAGCCCATGGTAACCGAGAGTTTGCTACAAATCAGGCTGATTTTTGCTCTTCTGTGGCAATCTGCCTTGATTTGACAACACATACCCACAAGGATTCGGGTTTGGAGGCTGATAGTCAGGCACCCTTAAGTAGCATCCTGTATTATTTCGGAGGGGGTGGGGTTGCTCTGTTTTGGAAACCCACGCCAGTTGAATTGCCAGACTGGTAGAGGGGTGGGAGAGGTCAGTTTCAATTAAGACCTTGCTTTAGAGTTACGCCAACAGTTTGCAGTGATGAAAACTCTGACTGACCGGGAAGATAAGGCAGTGAAGTGCAAGTGTGATCATCACAGTTGAACTGTACATGACTAGATGACGAACGCACAGTTTATTCAAGTAACTAGTGTTTCTATACTTCCACTCTATCTCAAACAATTTGTTTTAACGCCAACTGCAAGAAAACATAGGCACGCAAGGCGTGCTTGAGTTATTTTTTATGAAGTCTCGGAGATAGGAACATTCATGGAGCTGTTTACAGTAATGATTTGGTTAATTTGACAAGTCTTTTTGGTTGCTATGTACAGCAAGAGAGAAACTGGGAATTTATGATATACATGGTAAGATACCTAACTAGTAAGCCATAAAATGCTTGACTGAACAAACTACAACTACAGTGATCAGACGCGTCTCCAGATTAATGTAGATACCATCTTATCTTCTAACAGGCAATTTGATTCGTTCTTTGATACAACCCACACTGTGATTGGTGTGACACGGGCACATACATAACTCCACGTCACTCACCGATCTCATAGCCCTTTCAACCTCCAAGAGGAATTTTTGCTCAAAAATACTCAAGTTAAGAGATCTTTTCGCATTCTATACAAGTCGTAAGTTTACCCTTTTTACACAACGACACTACTTGACCGAAACTAGGAAGAAAGAGAAAAAAAACCTCTCCGACACGTTAAAAGTCTGATTTAAATAAGTTGCACTTTAACTTGACGCCACGCAGTCTTCAAAGAACATTTGAACAGTTTTCATACTTTTACCTTTAAAAATATCGGACGGAAATGAATGTCGCATGCTCGTAGTTACATGCCAAACACTATCTTTCTCTGACTGATTATCCAATTGCGAATGATTATCAAACCCGCCAACAAAATCCTCTTCGTAACCCACAGAAGACGTCGAAATAAGCCCAATATATGAATACGTCCTCCTCTCTTATGGAAGAAGAAATATGGCCGTTCTGAACTATATCGGGATCAGATCTTCTCATATACCATTTACCTTTACAACAAGAAATTCGATTGGCTGTTTATAGTAGATCCAATCTGATTGGTGTGACATACATACATCTCTCACTGACTCACTCGCCCATTGACCCGACGCGCCGACTATAAGAGGTTTTTTTTTTACAAAAAAAAAGCTCAATAAGTGTCGATTAGCAACCATTATGTACAACTTTTAAATTGATTAAGGATGATTTTGAAGTGAAGTTTGAATTAATTTTTTTTCTATGTTTGCTTATACTTTACAGTACTTTTGCTGCTACTTTACACTAAAAAAAACAATAAAGGCTACATATACTACTTACATTTTAACAGAGCTATTAACACTACTTACAGTACAAGACAACTTCTTTACCCTACTTACTATAAAGAATCGATCTTTAACAATTTTTGAAAGGAACTTAACCTCCGTAACAGCAATACATGTAATTTTTAAATTGCATATCCTGTAATTAATCTAGCAATTAATCCAGCAATATATCATTGTTTTCTAATACCTTTTAAAAGCATTAACAGGACAGCAAAGAAAATGCGAAGAAGCATCATAAAAGAGAACCAGAAACTTGCTTTTTTGCAACAGACATCATGAGCTATTCACCGTTTGTCATGCGCGCTCAAGAAGCTTCGTCCGGCATCTTGTGAAAATGTGACTACTTCAGTGACAGTTTGTGTGAAGTAATGAACTTCCTACTCAGTCTAGCGAAATGTCGTCATCGTATACAGTAGATAGCGTTCAATGTGAGATAATAACTATGTGAGATAATATGATAACTATGTGAGCGTTCAATGTGAGATAATAACTACAAAAAAAGACGATGAAGTTGATTTTTCATCCAGCGTCTTCACAATGCTTTCCGGGTCGCTTAGCGATCTACAAATCTCAACTTGACTTCCCTGTCAGGCTTAAGAACACCAGTACTCACTGGTTTTACTTCATTAAGAGACTCAATCCAGAAGCTCCGTGACACCTGAAGGAGACAAACAGTGGTGAAAATATTAACCAGAACACAACTAAAGGCCCACCCAAATTAAAGGAGTACGACATTTCAGGCTAGCCTCCAGAGCCAAACACTTAAAAATACTGTCAGTTTTCCGCAGACCTCCTGCGCCTGGTTGTTCCCGAGTCGAACATCAGCAATATGGCGAAAGGAAAACGATAACAATTTCAACTGTCAGCAAACTCTTTGCTCGGGCAATACATGTAGATGTTGCCGAAAGAAAGCACTCTTCTCCTCCCATTATTCATTCTCTGAAGAGATTTTACCCGTACCTGAGACAGAATAAGACGCATTTCCAGTTCAGCCACACGCCGCCCTGTTAAACAAAAGAAAAAAACTCTTAAACATATATTGAACTGCAATACACCTCAATATCGCGTTCACAGTAGATAACGATGGTAACGTGGGGAAATATCGCAACCAACTAGTGAAATATGAACTTCACTGGTGAAATATGGATTTTATGTTGAACTTATAAAAATGATATAGCATTTTGTGCAAGTTGAATGATGTAGGGTATACGCATATATTTGCCGCTATAATGCGTCAAAGTTACGGCGTTCTTTTAAGAAGGCTCCTTCTTCTTAACATCACCATTATACCTACGTAGCTGAAATTTTGTTCCAATAAAATTAGGGTCAGCAAACCTTAAACCAAAAAACCAAAAACCAAAAACCAAAAACCAAAAAATTTCACGCCATCAATCTCTTAACATATTTAAGGTACAAATTCCACACAACTGAGGAAAATGTGCTGCCTTTGTTATTATATCTCCAAATGGTTAGACGTTCAAGTCTTCTGGTATAGGAACTTACTACTAGTAATACCTACCGGTACAGTGCCAACGAGGAAAAACTGTCGCAATTGCGTGGGGAATGGAAATTACGAAGTAACTGGACTGCGACATTAAACTGAATCATTGTTGAAAAAAGCACTGGAAAACTCACATGCTATTTTTGTTGTGTAGAATGTATACAAGAACGAAACGTTTAAGGTAGATTGGAGTTGAAATATCTCTGTCCTTTGCATTGCGTGAGACAAAACTGAAACTGTAACATTGTTGATAGGAATTAGCATGAATTCACTGTAATGTGCCATGTTTGTGTTTTAAACACGGAGCGAGCCTATAAATGGAGGCTGAGTGACTCAGCCGTCCATCACAAATCGGAATACTCTGCTTTGATTGGCTTATTCACCCAGGCGTGTCGTACTCACGCGAAATTCGCACGAAGTAATATTTCAGGCGACCGCACAAGGGAAGGTTTTTCGTTTGTTTGCTTTCTTTGTAAAAAGGTCAGCGAATACAACAAGAATGGCATCTACAGAAGAAGAATTTAGACACGTATCGTACTTCATATACATGCATTTTAACTTCTTGGTTTTGTTGTTTCACTTGTGAAAGCATATTGATTGTTTTCGAGTTGTTTACTCAACGTAAATGCCGTGTTTTAGCCAACAAAGTGCAAACCGCTGACCTTTTATAGGCTCGCTCCGTGTTTAACATGTTCTACCATTAGAAGGATAAGGTATACGTCTAAACAAATATCTTCCGCGGAATCTGAAAACGGTAAAATTTTGATATCCACGTGAAAAAACGAAACTAGTCTTACCACTATGGCCCTTATAATGATTTACAACTAACAACATACACAAAAGAGGAAGCATTATAAATTCTCGTGAGCGGTTGCTTCGGTGCACGCACTTCATCAAGTGGACTTTGGACCTAAACACTTGATATCGGATTTCCAATGCAGCTTAGCTAAGCTCCCTGAAATTTTGGAATAAAAAGACTATCCAAACTGATTTTTAAGCTCCCTGAAGCTTGACTGATAGTGGCTTCCTGGCAAACAGAGCTTGGACTGTTTTTCGCTTTTGGCCACGCTAATGCTAAGCACAAACAACCGTACAAACTAACAGCGACATGACGTGTCTATACTTG
This sequence comes from Micromussa lordhowensis, assembly GCA_964020085.1. Taxonomy (NCBI): domain Eukaryota; kingdom Metazoa; phylum Cnidaria; class Anthozoa; order Scleractinia; family Lobophylliidae; genus Micromussa; species Micromussa lordhowensis. The sequence continues at coordinate 12,413,232 of OZ026606.1, forward strand.
TGACTCGTTGGTCGATCAAAGTTTGTAATTTTGAGCACACTAGCTCGATTAAAATGAGGCTTTATACCCCCTCTGATTGAGTTTATAGTGAATATATCTAATATTTTTTTTTCCTTTTTTATGGCACGCTGGCCGACTTTGTCACGACAACTATTGACAGTTCTTTTGGCAAGACAATTGATTGTTGTTAATGGCACGCTCGCCGTGAATGTCAAATTTGAAATTTTGAGCACACTAGCTTGATAAAAAAAAGCCTTTATACGCACTCTGATCGAGGTTATAGTGAATAGTTTCAAGTGGTTTTGTTTCTCAAATGGCACGCTGGCCGATCTGGTCAAGACAATTGACTTTTTGTGACTGGCTGCCTCGCTGGGCGATGTTAGCCTCTTTTCTCACTTCGCAAGTCGCACGATGGCAGAACACACCAGAAAATGACCATGAGGTCGATTTGGTCAAGTGATCACCGATCATGATCCTCCTGATGTGATTGGTTTAGATAAAAAAATACCGCGATGCCATTGGCTAGCTCGAAACAATTACCAATGATGTCACTCTTACATTACCTTATGCTTACACTTTTTCATTCGAGATTTCTTCTGCCTGTACCAAAACTCGCGCATCGGCTCTATAATGCTGCCGCCTCGTCACCCTCGCGTCCCCGCGAGGGTGACTCGTTGGCAATAAACCGTAGGCCCCGTATCCTGCATCTTCAGTGTGTTACATGATTAGCAGGGGACGTTAAAGAACACACACACTTATCGCAAACAGTAGGGCATGTGATCCCGGTTTGGCCTTGTCTCACGGGTTCGTGCTTTGCATAGGGTTAACCTCATTGTCCCTTTGCCTCTTTTACAGGATTGTCCAAGAAAAATTGCTGTCTAACATAACAGCTACACGTCCCTACAAGAAATACGGGAGTAGTCCGTCCCCACACAAACGTGTATTGTTATTCTCTACCAGTTCTATATCGTCAGTAATTTTTGGCGTGGAGAGAATACCTTACTAATGTAGCAGTGATTTTGCCGTCAGTGTGTATGTACTTACCAACGCACATCCTGGTGCCAAATCCAAAGGGGAGCGAAGCAAACGCATGATATGGTGACTTGTGCGAATCATCCCTTAGCCACCGCTCAGGTTTGTACTCCAAGGGATCTTCGAACAATTTTGGATTACGACCCATGACATAAATTGGGGTACGTATCATTGTCTGTCCAAGAAATAAAAGACAAATTTATAAAATGATCATGATCTTGGTTCGATTTTAAGGCCCGTATAGAGTATAGCGAAAAACTTCCGCACTTTCCCTTTTTGGTGGCACGAGCATACACAAGCAACTGTTGCATTTCACGTCTCGCAAGAGTTTGATCAACACCTTTATACAAGATTTGTCGAACACGCATTAACAGTTCTTTGCAAACATCTAGAAGTCTTCAGATGCCTGTGGAAATCTTCGAAAATGTTCGGACGTCTTCGGTGATTTCAACAGGTTGTTTCGGTGTTAAACTTTCCGAATTTTGGACTCGAATTGAATCCAAAGTGACTATGAGGAGCCTTCGGAAATCTTCCAAAATTTTCGAACGTCTTTGGTGAGTTTAACAGATTGCTTTCGGTGCTAAACTTTCCGAATTTTGGACTCGAATTGAATCTGAAGTGACCTTTAAAATCACTTAGAGTCACCCATGCTGTCTCGTAGAAAGGAGAAAAAAAGCAAACGAAAAATATCGAGAGGAAAAAACAGCGCCGAAAAACAGAGTTTGAGTCGCAATTGTCAACTCTCATTTATTTCCTCCTCTTGCATTGGTTGACGAGTTAAATATGATTTCCAGTTCGTACTGCGAACATTCGAGAGTTCTGTTGCGTTTTTTGTTTTGCTTCATGTAAGACATCACAAAATGTAAACATTTTACAACTGCTTACATGAAGTAAATTCAAAGTTTCAAAATAACCGCCATTATGGATGTTACGTTTTATATCAACTTCTTTAATGAATTCACGAATGAATCGACATACACTTCTCAAAATTCAGAAATGTGCGGCAATTTACGCCCGCCCGAGAGTTCTTCTGAGCAACAAAAACTCAATAACAAAATGTCACGTGATCAAAAAACGTGATGACAAGTCCAAAGTCCTTATGTAACGCAAAAACTACACGTGACAAGTTCAAGTCCAAAAAAATATCCGTTACACACTCCCCCCTTGACCAGCTGATTTACTGGTCAACTAATCTTCGGATACAGTCAGCATTCAAAGCTGCTTCTCGTCTCGTCCGTCTGACTCCGTTCTGCCTCCGTTCCACGGACGCCTGCTCATCATTAGTCACGTCCTCTCGTACTTCCAAGGGAAACAGTCTTTGAACTGGCCTCTTAACTGTCATGACTCTCCCGGTCTTCGTGATGACCTTGACTACTGCTGCTCTGACATTATCATCCGTGCCAGGGATCAATTGTTCAACCCTTCCAAGTCTCCACTGACTACGGGGTAGGTTGTCTTCGAACAGAGTGACAACATCTCCAACTGAGAGAGAAATACTGCCTTCTGGTCTGCGTCTCTGACGATGCAGGTTCC
>OZ026606.1:12428296-12440796 GCA_964020085.1 Micromussa lordhowensis
AGTGCATCCCGACGCCCGATGATTTCCCTTGCAGAATAAACAACTTAATTCCTTGCCTTCTCCAGTCAACAACGCACTCGCAGTTCCATTTCCTGAGAAGGGTGGTTTCTTTGAGGGTGGTTTATCTGATGGTCGGATTCCAGAACGCTCGCGGGCCTCTACTTCGGATTTTACGGCAATTAAAACAGAGTTCAGTTCCCAGTTTTCCTTGTGCTTTCTACTTACTATCAGCTTCAACTCATCCGGTAGTTTTCCATAAAAATCGGCCGGGTATCAACAAGGCACCATACTGCGCTGAATCGACTCCAAGGGACTGTAATCCTCTAACTTGAATTTCCACCCTGTCGAGGACCGCTCGAATACCTTTGATGTCTGACATCGCATTTACCGGTTTCAACTTCAGTAACGACTCCATGTGCGAGTTAATAATGATTTGCTTTTGTGCGAATCTTTCTTTCAATACCTCCAAAGCCGCATCATAGTTAGCCGAAGTAAGCTGCAATCCTGAAATAGCCATTGCTGCACTCCCTTCTACCAGACTTCGCAAATAGGTAAATGTTTCCACTGTGGAAATGGCGCTGTTCTCGTGCACCGCCACACAAAACGAGTCCCACCATTCCTGCCAACGCTTTGGATCCCCGTTAAATTTATTTAACGTCAGTTTTGGCAGCTTGGATTTATTTCCATTTGATTTTGTCTGCTGATGGGTTTCTTGACTTTGCGGATTTCCTTGTTGATCGTGCACGACTTGACAACTCTGTAATTTTACCAGTGCTTCGTGAATTTTCCCGCGGAAATTTTCAGACTCCTCAATTTCGCTTTCAGTATCGCCATCTTCGACTGCAGACAAAATAGATTCATCGAGTGCCTTCAAGGTCACCAGCTTTTCATTCAAAGTAATGTTAAGTCGAGTTATCCTGTCTTTTGCGCTCCTAGATCCATCGTATTCCGTTAAAACTTCATCCACGCTTGCGAGAACCTTCTTCGCATGTACACGTTGTCCTTCACGAATCTTCCTGTTTTTCGTCAATTTTCCCGGCATTTCCTCCACAAATCCGGCTCGGTTGGACCACTTGTTACGTTTTATATCAACTTCTTTAATGAATTCACGAATGAATCGACATACACTTCTCAAAATTCAGAAATGTGCGGCAATATTTACGCCCGCCCGAGAGTTCTTCTGAGCAACAAAAACTCAATAACAAAATGCCACGTGATCAAAAAACGTGATGACAAGTCCAAAGTCCTTATGTAACGCAAAAACTACACGTGACAAGTTCAAGTCTAAAAAAATATCCGTTACAATGGATGCGAAGCGGTCAAAGCTTATGCTCCGTTCTTTCTCATATTACTTGATGAAACAACTTCGTAGCTGTAAAAACCAATGAAGCTGTTGGAAAAAGAATTTGAAGCCCTCAAAGATAAGGTATGTGAATCATAACGAGTAAGATCAAATCGCATTCCATCGAGGGGGAACTTATAATGTTTATAAACATTGGGGTACTGAGACTGCGCAGTACGGACTGGAAATGATCTTTAAGGAAAGAGAGGGAATCTTCGTGGTCTGAAGACAGATATAAAAATATTTCACTGTCCACTACAACAGAGTCTTGGGTCAGTAAAGAAATTCAGTTGTTAGACTGACTTACGTTTGGCGGTATCCGGTAGCCTTTGATGACAATGTCTTCTTTAGGAATACGAGCGTTTTCCCAGGCGGCAGGAAACATCCTGGTGCAAAGAAAATGAAGAAAACTTAGTTTAACTAAACCATGAATACCATTACATAACACAGATTGTACAACTAAATGATGTTCATCGCGGATTTGAAAGCATCACCAAGGAAGGCAGAGATCCACCAAGGTTTTCTTCGACCCTGATATACAGAAGACTCCCACCCCCCCCCCCCCCAAAAAAAAAAAAAATTTCACCTTCTTTCCATTAAAAAAATCTCCCCTCCTCCAAACCAATGAAACCCCGAATGTTTTAAGAGGGCCCACAATAATCGAAGTGGTAACCCTGTATAAATAATTTGAATTATTACTGCTGTTGTTCCAAATTAAGCGTTTATCCAACAATAGTACAACTGTCACGTACTGAATAATCAAACTTGCGGTGCCAACTACAAAGCTCTTGCTACTTTGGCCACTGGTCGCATATAAATTTTATTTGCTTATGGCTCTATATTTCTTAACTGTTTACTATTTTCATTTAGTTTACCTATCAATTGTATTTAAAATGCCCAGTATAGTGTAAATAAAATAATTGAATTGAAAAGTAACTTCTCAAATTTTCTTCGTTGCCAGGACATCTATGGAAGACGCACGCATCTTCATTTTCAAGCGTTGTCAATTTTTTTTCCACAGGCAGTACACCCCAAAGGGAAAAAAAGAAATATCCGCAAGAATAACGAGGACACTGCTGTGCAAATAAGTGCGCAATTATGTTTATCTCGTGTGAACAGTGTATTTACATCAGTGATAATGTAGCAGGTAAATCAGTACCGTACCTTAAAGTTTCCTTGATGCATCCTTTAAGAAACGGCATTTTCTGTAACGTGGCAGGCGCAGCAAGTTCGTCCGGTTTGAGAACTGAGTTTACCTCCTCATAAAGCTGTTTTTGCACGTCAGGATTTCTTGCAAGCGAGTACAACGTCCACAGGATCGTGTTTGAGGTCTGCAAAATAGAACTACATGAATAAATCTCTCATCAGAATTTATTGCAAGTTAAAGAATTGGTTCATGCTTAGCGTGCGTATGTCGAGTTATGGATGCACACGGCTGCACCTCGAGGAACTCTTACGCTTCTCTCGTGCTCTCCAAACTTCCCAAGTGACCTCCGCGATACCGGTACGATGCTCTAATTAACCAACTGAGCTACATGTATCAAGCCACACATTGCTTGGAAAATTTACTGCGATAATCATTCTTCACTTTCACCTACAACCGCAGTTTGTATTGATCATGAATTTCGTCATAAGATTGTCAAAGTAGCTGTGGCTATTGCTTTTGGATCCGCAGACTAGTTTGACAATGTTATGACGAAAGTCATTGTCAACAACAGGACAGACGCATGCCAGCAATTTGTTTTTTTACAATAACAAATCGTCAAAATGTCCGCTTTCGGCGCTCGTTGCGTCCCAAATTCATGTGTACAATTACGCCCATGGCTCTACCAATCAAGTCTGATATGCCGCTAAAGCATACCAAAAAGGTACAATTAGGTATTTACCTCACCTGATCATGATATCGCGCCCAGTTATCAGGATTGTGACTAGGATATCAGGAAAGTCAGACACTGCTTCTGATTGGCTAATTGTGAATTTGGGGTCAGTACTGAACTAGATACCCCCATAAGCCTTGTGGTTTTCTGGAGGTCTCCTAATTTAAATTACTGGCCCTGGTTGTTCGAAAGGTGGATATCCACCATATAGCATGGTTTGTTTATGATAGTGTTATTCAGCCTTTGAACAATGAATCGGGGCCTGTAATTGATAAAATAGTCATTTCTTTAAAGCAAATAAATGATAATGAAGATGACAGACCATGGTCATTATGATGATGATGATGATAATGAGGAGGAGGAGGAGGACAAGGATGATGATGACGATGATGATGATGACGATGATGATGATGATGATGATGATGATGATGATGATGATGATGATGATGTTGATGATGATGATGATGATGATGATGATGAAAGAGTTGAACTCTTATAGCTAGCTTAAGAAAAGAGAGGCATACTCATACCGTTTCCACAGCTGCCATCAATATTTCAACCAAGTTTGCCGAAATTTCTTTAGAACTTATGTCATCTCTGCTGATCAAAAATGTCAAGAATTCCGCGGAATCTTCATCGTTTAAGTCTCCACTTCCCAGCTTGTCTCGAATTTCATTCAACCTCTTTTCAATACACATGTCGCCAAAGTTGTGCATGATATCCATACAATCATAGAACTCTTGAACTACCTTGAACCGGTAATACTTGTCAATCCAAACAGGAATGACCAAAGCCTTTAGGATTTGATGAACCAACTGTTCAACAGCAGCAATAAATTTTGTAGCTTCCACTGAGGGTGACTTGGCAAAGGACCCAAATCTTGTTTCAAACAGGACTGTGCCAATCGCTGGAATTTTTAAAAGACGACACATTATTAAGACATATCATTATTGTTAACAACATATACATTATTATGGGTTTGAAGGAGCTTTTTTGCCTTCTTTTGGATGGTTGATGCTATTTTTTTTCACTGGTGAGCTCTAACCTAAAAATAAAAAAGTAATCAAAATAATCTAATGTGTAAATTAAAATGTATACGTGATTACAAATGCAATTCACTCTAGATATATTCATTTTCTGCGTTTTTAATGTTAACAGAGGGAGGGGGGGGATGGTTAACTCCTCACATCAACATTTTTTGAAAGAGTAACCAGAGCCTGTTTTTGAGCTAACATTACTGTGTTCCTACACAATGAAGCACATGAATTAACTCACATTCCAAAGACCATTTGAATAGTTCTTGTTGAATGTTGGGAACTATGCCATAAGCATCTCGAGTGTTCTTCATCTGGGTTAACAGATCAGTTGTTACGTCATTCAATTGCTGTGAATATTCACCAATGACTTTGGGTTTCAACATCTTCATGTTCAAGATGCGGCGAACCTTGTACCACTCTTCTCCTTGCCTGCATGGTTAAAAAAACAATTTGCAGGTATTTAACGAATGACATAAGCCAGCTTCGGGTTGTTCAGTGTCACAATCTCATTTGCAGCATCATGTTTTGTATATTACGTGCATATGTTATGCCCTTTGAAAGGTTAAGTCTGTATTAAGCCACATTTTTCCGTCTCCAGGCTACTGGAGCTTTATGCACCTGTATCCTAGTTTCTCTAGCATTAACCAGCAATACAGAGAGGTGATGAGCAGTCTCAGTTTCAAAGCCATGCCTGGGGACATTGTGTTAATTATTCTTGGCCAAAATTCTAACATCGCAGTACCGCTCTCCACCAGGGGTACAAATGGTACCAGCAAATTGAATACTTCAGAAGTAACCCAAGGACTTTAGGAGGGGTGGGGTTGCTCTGTTTTGGGAACCCATGCCAGTTGAATTGCCAGACTGGTAGAGGAGTGGGTGAGGTCAGTTTTCTTTTTCATTTCAACAACAAATGTAAGACCTTGCTTATTTGAACTAAGACCTTGCTTATATTTAGGTAAGGGTTATCAGCCAAAGCCGAAGGTTTGATTATTCTGGATATATCAAAACCCGAGTCTAATAATTGTTTTATTATACATTGAATGAACGCAAAAATTTGGAAGTCATGTTTCTACTTCTTCACTGACAGCAAGCAACACAAATCGCACGAAGTTGATATGATTACCCTTGAAAATCATGCACTGCGGTCACACATGACATGATAACCCGTGACCTTGACATGATTACCCGTGACCTTGACATGATTATTGTATTATTATATTTCAGACTTACTATGAAAAATCTGATTGGTCGAGAGCATTCAATCAATTCACAATAGCTTATGAACTTGACATGATAAATGCAATATCTGCTGCAGATATTGCATTTATCATGTCAAGTTCAATGTCTGCCTGGTTACTAAGTCCCTTGGAGTGTTCTCCTCAGAAACAAAATGGCTGAACGCTTCGCTTCTGTTTCTGAGTATGAATTATTTGAAAAATGTATAATAAAACAATTATTGAATTTGGTTTTCGCATGATATCATGAATTATCAAAACCTTGTGTCTGTGTTATCTTCGGCTTCGGCAGATAACACAGACCTCGGTTTTGATAATTCATGATATCATGCTCAACCTCATCCAATAATTGTTTATAATCTGCAGTTATGACGTCAAAAGCGCTGATTTCGAAAATTCACTGTAGGTTTTCGGCCAATCAGAAAAGGGTTAGACAGTTGAATGTATAATAATGTATCTAATCGGTAACCAGTGTAATTCATAACTAAAAGGCAAATGTAATGAAACTCTTGAGAGCCCCTTGCTTTGTCCAACTACAAATGTAAGACCTTGCTTATTTCCACTTAGACCTCGCTAGGACCTTGAAAGTCAGACACCCTTAAGTAGCATCCTATATTATTTAGGAGGGGGTGGGGTTGCTTTGTTTTGGAAACCCATGCCAGTTGAATTGCCAGACTGGTAGAGGAGTGGGCGAGGTCAGTTTCCTTTTTCATTTCAACTACAAATGTAAGACCTTGCTTATTTCCACTTAGACCTCGCTAGGACCTTGATAGTCAGTCACCCTTAAGTAGCATCCTACATTTTTTAGGAGGGGGTGGGATTAATCTGTTTTGGAAACCGTTTTGTTCAAAACTGTTTCGGAAACTGTTTTGTTCAAGCGGAGGGCTCCTAGGGTTATGGTTTTGGAATAATCAATTTAAAATACATTAAAATACATTATTGGTAGCTGAGCTGAGCTGTCTTAAGCCCTGTAATAGGATAACAGGGATACAGGAAGGTTTACTGTGACCTTATTCTTCCAGCTCCCCCATAGTCAAGTCACAACCTCAAGGGGCAGGGGCAACGTCGAGGGCAACCTCAAAAAGCAGACGCCCATGGTAACCGAGAGTTTGCTACAAATCAGGTTGATTTTTGCTCTCACCTGCAGTAATGAAAACTCTGACTGACTGAGAAACCTAGGCAGTGAAGTGCAAGTGTGATCATCACTGGCAGTTGGGCTCAATTGCCTTGAGTCATGTGATACATATAGCTTACAGTAGCTGTCATATCACAACCTTGCACCCAGAGTCTTTGTTGCCATTGACCTTCGGTTGTGAAGCGAGCAGCCCCATAACATTCTGGTTGAATTGCACATGACTAGATGATGAACGATAAGTTCATTCAAGTAACTAGTGTTTCTATACTTCCACTCTATCTCACAATTAATGTTTTAACGCCAACTGCTGAAAATCGAGCCTGTAATAGTAATAAAGCGCTGATTTTGAAAAATCACTGTAGGTTTTCGGCCAATCAGAAAAGGGTTAGAGAGTTGAATGCATAATAATGTATCTAATCGGTAACCAGTGTAATTCATAACTAAAAGGCAAATGTAATGAAACTCTTGAGAGCCGCTTGTTTTGTCAGACTTGCAGAGTAAGGAACAAACACTCCAGGAATGATACAGATCTTATTAGCGGAGCTCCGGCGGCCCGAAGGGCCGCCAAGCGGAGCCCCATAACCATATAGGAAAAAGAAACCCATGTATGGATTTTCTCATGGTTAATCATGGACAGCGGTATTGCTCGTGGGCGCGTACGCACGACGGCGACGACGACGGTGGAGTCGCGCAAGATGGCGGCCATAAGGGGACCTCTAAACCAAAAGGAGGCTTAATTTTTCGCGTGCTTTCTGGAGCTCAACGCGGCTACACAATATGCTAGGTCAGCTAAAGGAGTAACGTTTGTCGTGTTTACGTGGAAACTGGAAGATTTCCAAACTGGAAGATTTCTGGCTAATTTATTTAACTACAACTAGTACTACGCAATAGGGTAAATGCAATGATAAAACCTTGGAACAATGCTCAAATGTTAACATCATTCAGATAATATTTTAGCCCAATAGCTTTTGGCAATTCTTTATTAAACAATCAAAGTAATTTTCACAATTTCCTCTGATAATGTTTTGATTTTTTAATCCACTCGTTTGACTTCTGGATTGAAAAAAGCAGTTCATTTCAGTTGAAAGAAAAACTAAACACCAAACAATACGCAGAAAACCTTGCAGCAAAGTTACAAAACTGAACTCAAAATTCAACCTTATCCTGGATAAGCCTAATCGGGCTACAGGAGCTCCGCTTTTAGGTTGACCTAAATCTATATATTAGACATGGTAAGACTGGCCTTAACCCACAACTCCACAGGGCGAGGGTCAGGACAATCTCTTGAATCAGACCAGATGGAATTCCCCCCAAAAATCCCCACATGCAAAAGTTTGACCACAAAAAATAAACAGAAAAAATAAACAGATTCGGACTTAGAAGAAGAAAACAACTGCCATTTAGTGGCACAAAAAACTTATAAAGCTGACAGATGAAAGTTACCCCGACCCACCCTTCCCACTCTGGACCGGTCCCAAAATCAACACCCATGCATAAAATTATGTCCAATACACGGACTACATGATATACGCCAGAGTAATTAAGAGATCTTAATTATTACGATTGATTCACAGTCTACAACAACGTACAATAAACAGCAAAATACACTTACAAGCTGAACACTCCGTGAGCTTGCTTTCGGTCCTCCTTGTACTTCATCCAAATTGGAAACAGTGGTTCTCGTTGTGGATATTTTCCTTCGTTACGAAACAAGTATTCTATGTCGTCTGGATCAGAGATTGTAATGGTGTCATAATCAAGGATCTTCTCTCGATAAATCTCCCCATACTGCTGAGCTCGATCTTGTTGAATCTGATGTATTCTCGTGTGACCTTTGTCACGGATGTAGTCGAATAGCGTCCCAACGAAAGGCAATCCCTTCGGACCTGGAATTTCCTTGTATGGTTTCACCTCCATCTTTTCCGCGGCTCGCGTTTGTTGTAAGCGAATTGAACTGTGCTGACCAACTCTTCCAGACTTTTTATATTTCTGGAGACCTCGAAAGGCGAGAGATGGACGGATAGCAAACTTAAATGCCATGGCAATCGGTTCGTTCAGTCTGACTGTTCGCACGTTCAGGTCATACCGTCATAACAAGCTGCAGTTAACCGAGGAGAGATGGTGATGAGCAAATATAGCTATACCCGGAAATAATATAATTAGCGTGGAAAAGGTGGACGTGTAATGTGAAACGTGGCACTCAAATAAATTTTGAGGATACCTAGCCTGTGTACAGCCGCCTCAGTTTCTGGAGATGAGTGCTACGCGTGAATACAGGGAACTGGAATAAATAAAATCTAAATAAAAAGGAAAAGAAAGAAACTTGATAAGAGGGTATGTAAATAGTGCACTAAATGTTGGAGGTTAGATGAGTTGGAGTGTGCTGTGTTTCAGAGGTCGCTCCCTCAATTTTACCACTAACCTTTATGTTAATTTTATATCCATACACATTCCCACCCTAACATACACTACTCTCCTTTTTACCCGCTGATCACGAGATTTCTCATCAGTGGAGTGAGAACCCACATTCATGGGATTCCATATATCAACACCAAAAAAAACCACAAAGTTTGCAAGCGAAACTACTGACTACTTAATACAAAAAGACCATAACGGTTTAGAATATTGGTCACGGTACTTGAGCCTGTCTTTTGCGTCTTGAGAAATAGAATGTTATTTACAGGGTTACATAACGGTGGCGTGACACTCGGTAACTCACTATTAAATTGAGAGTCGCACATTATCTTCCTGCACTCTCTAGATCTGCAATAATGGACAAAAAGTAACATATAAGGCGTGCTTATAACGTTTTGCAAAGAACACTCACCGAGAAGAACCACCATATTAAAGGAGCGGGGATGTTTACAAGAACATTTGAACTAAATCTCTAAAAGAGACCAATCTGGGCGTGGTGCAATATCTTTCTTGACCTTCTCCTTCTTGTGTATGGTATCATACTTGTGTATGATACCATACACAAGTAATAAGGGTCTTAAATGAAGTTTTTAAGACATTGCTATGGAATGCTTTCATCTACGGAGAAACACTAACGATTTCATGTCAGATCAATCTAAGCCATCAGCACAGTATGAAGGCATATTTCTATACGTGCAGCTTTAAGATACTGCTGGCAAATTAAAAGATAGGCACTGTCCTTCGTGATACCAAAGCATTCATTGCACGCCGCCGCAATAAGCGTTCGCGCCCGTTTACGTGGGAGTGTTTCCCAGTGTTTTAACGTTTTATGTCAGTTATGTACGTTTTCTATAAACCTGTGAAAAGTGTACAGAAAAAGTATCAATTGAAGTATCATTTATTCCGGGGGTAACCCTGCGATGGATCAGCATCCCATCCAGGGGTGAGTAGAAATACTCCTAGTCGCTTACATGCTACGCAAACCGGAGATTATCGGCAGCGGCATGGATGCCACTGTTAGTTTATTATCTGCAATCGAACCCTGTTTTTACAACATGGACAACGCGAAAAACTACCAAAAGTGTTCACATGCATTCAACAACAAGCTTCTTGTATTAAATTGGTTAACTTAAAAGAAAATGTCTGCATAATCATTACGAGGTGGAGGCGGCGTCCGTAGGACGCGTTTTACATCGATTGTTCAGTTACTGTTACAATGCACTTTTGTTTATTGGCGGAAAGATCTTGAAATTTATTTAGCGTCAAAAAGGGTCGAAATAAGGGCCCAGTTAGTTGGGAGGTTTCTGTTATGTTTGCACCTAAAGCAAAGGGCGTAATGTTTAATATTAAGTCTGGCCCTCTTAAGTTTGTCACATTCCCGACCCCAGAGCCTTCGGTTTCTTGAGGGTGCGCCTTCGGTCATGTGCAGAAGAGAAGGGATCTGGGGTCGAGAATGAGTCTGTCAGAAAGGGCCAGAACAGGAGTAATATGACATGTTAATAACATCAACGGATAATGGAAATACGGGATGATCGATCACAAGAGGCAAAGAAAAATTCTTTAACCTGGGTGGGATCAACCCACGCATGATCATGCTGCGAATGACATCACTGTTGCATTGCAGACTGAGCTATGAGGCAGACAGTGATAGGGTGCATGTTGCGTCACTGGGGAGTAGAGAATTAACTTTCAGGTAGATTAAAGCGTTCGAAAACAAGCGCGAGTATTTGGGCTTCCTCCTGTTGACCCTCATGTTTCACGATTGCTCACCCAAAATATTGAAGGCATCTTATTGGCGGAGGAACGTGTACTCTGCCATCTTTTCTCCATGGGCCAGTCAATGTGAAACACTTGTCTCAGTCATTGTTGCTAAATGCCTAGGAAGAGGTGTCCATGGCCTCAGTCATAATTTTTTTCTGGCTACGGCCCTGATTTTGAAGTTAAGATGAATTATTATTAATTTGGTTTTGTTTTATTTTATGTGTTACCGTCATTATTTATTCTATGTTTGCTTTTATTATCCAAATGCACGTCGTAGAGTAAATATCACGCGGTATTTGTACTCCAGAGGACGGCCAGACAGGTTTTCTCGCAACGCGCAAGCGAAGAATTGGATTGAAGTTACGAAAAAAATGGCGAACAATTTAAATTATCTTTCTGAAGACGAAGAGTCGGAATGACTGGCGACTATTGATCCAAGTTTATTAGATAAATGAAACGAAGAAAAGCAGTTAGACGACACTGAAATTTCATCACTTCAGTATATTCAGTGAAGAAAATAGAAACGCGCCAATTCCGTTCCGCTTCGCATACTTCTGTCACGCATTCCCTGTAAATTTGGCGTGTTGGATAATAAATCTCTCATTCGACGTTTTGTTGTGTAGTATCGCTGAGAATTTTTACTTGTTGTTTGTATTTTGACTCGACCTACGTGCTCGTCAAAATACGGCACAACTTATAAAAATATTCAGCGATACTACACAACAAAACGTCTAATAAGATGTATATACTTAACAGTACTTTTGCTGTTACTTTACACTACAAAAGATACAATAAAGGCTACATACAGCTATTTCAAAAAAGGTTGCTCTTGTGATCCATGATGCATGATCCATGTTTCATAGCCCGCAATGCATTATGGCAGCAAGCTTAGTTTAAAATATGCCTGTTAAATACAAATTCATTATGCGTGTTCCTCGGCGACAAGATCGACGTTGCTTAAGCTCCCTATTATTTATTCCCTGCTTGAAATTCCCGCTCACAATACGAATCTACGTTAGTGCGCCGCGGGCTATGAAACATGGACCATGCATCACGTATCATGGATCACAGGAGCAACCTTTTTTGAAATAGCTGTATACTACTTACATTTCAACAGAGCTATTAACACTACTTACAGTACAAGACAACTTCTTTACCCTACTTACTATAAAGAATCGATTTTTAACAATTTTTGAAAGGAACTTAACCTCCGTAACAGCAATACATGTAATTTTTAAATTGCATATCCTGTAATTAATCTAGCAATTAATCCAGCAATATATCATAGTTTTCTAATACATTTTAAAAGCATTAACAGGACAGCAAAGAAAATGTGAAGAAGCATCATAAAAGAGAACCAGAAACTTGCTTTTCTATTCTTGACTTGTAGTTTAACTTTGTAATAAATTCAGCCCAGTCAAGATTCCTTTCATTTACCTTGTGATAATGTAGATAATAGTTACCAAATAATAAACAGAACTTCAGTTTCCTAAGATTGCTATTACCCTTTACACGGCATACCAAACAATAATTCGTAGTTTGCCGGGGATATTGAGGTGTCATGCATCTCATTGAACCAGTTCAACAACCGATTGTGAAAACAAGTTGTTGTACTACAGTTTTGAAATGTATGAAGAACTAAGCCAGGCTCACCCCAGTAGAAACATATATTATTGTTTGTAATTCCATAGAGACGAA
>OZ026606.1:12450796-12463296 GCA_964020085.1 Micromussa lordhowensis
GAATCTTCATCGTTTAAGTCTCCACTTCCCAGCTTGTCTCGAATTTCATTCAACCTCTTTTCAATACACATGTCGCCAAAGTTGTGCATGACATCCATACAATCATAGAACTCTTGAACTACCTTGAACCGGTAATACTTGTCAATCCAAGCAGGAATGCCCACAGCCTTTAGGCTTTGATGAAAGAACTGTTCAACAGCAGCAATAAATTTTGCAGCTTCCACTGAGGGTGACTTGGCAAAGGACCCAAATCTTGTTTCAAACAGGACTGTGCCAATCGCTGGAATTTTTAAAAGATGACACATAATTAAAACATGCTATCAGATATTATTATGGGTTTGAAGGAGCTTTTTTGCCTTCTTTTGGATGGTTGACGCTATTTTTTTAACCAGAGCCTGTTTTTGAGCTAACATTACTGTGTTCCTACACAATGAAGCACATGAATTAACTCACATTCTAAAGACCATTTGAATAGTTCTTGTTGAATGTTGGGAACTATGCCATAAGCATCTCGAGTCTTTTTCATCTGGGTTAACAGATCAGTTGTGACGTCATTCAATTGCTGTGAATATTCACCAATGACTTTGGGTTTCAACATCTTCATGTTCAAGATGCGGCGAACCTTGTACCACTCTTCTCCTTGCCTGCATGGTTAAAAAAACAATTTGCAGGTACTTAACGAATGACATAAGCCAGCTTTCTGTTGTTCAGTGTCACAATCTCATTTGCAGCGTCATGTTTTGTATATTACGTGCATATGTTATGCCCTTTGAAAGGTAAAGTCTGTATTAAGCCACATTTTTCTGTCTCCAGGCTACTGGTTCTTTATGCACCTGTATCCTAGTTTCTCTAGCATTAACCAGCAATACAGAGAGGTGATGAGCAGTCTCAGTAAATTCAAAGCCACGCATGGGGACATTATGTTAATTATTCTTGGGCAAAATTCTAACATCGCAGTACCTCTCTCCACCCAGGGGTACAAATGGTACCAGCCAATTGAATACTTGAGAAGTAGCCTAAGGACTTGTGTCACATCCTACATTTTTTAGGAGGGGGTGAGGTTGCTCTGTTTTGGGAACCGTTTTGTTCAAAACTGTTTTGGAAACTGTTTTGTTCAAGCAGAGGGCTCCTAGGGGTATGGTTTTGGAATAATCAATTTAAAATAATTACAATACATTATTGGCAGCTGAGCTGAGCTGTCGTAAGCCCTGTAATAGGATAACAGGGATACAGGAAGGTTTACTGTGACCTTATCCTTCCACCTCCCCCATAGCCTAGTCACATCCTCAAGGGCAACCTCAAAAAGCAGGCCAAAGCCCATGGTAACTGAGAGTTTGCTACAAATCAGGTTGATTTTTACTCTCATCTGCAGTGATGAAAACTCTGACTGACTGAGAAGCCAAGGAAGTGAAGTGCAGGTGTGATCAAGTTGGGCTCAATTGCCTTGAGTCATGTGATACATATAGCTTACAGTAGCTGTCATATCACAACCTTGCACCCAGAGTCTTTGTTGCCATTGACCTTCAGTTGGGAAGCGAGCAGCCCCATAACATTCTGGTTGAACTGCACATGACTAGATGATGAACAATAAGTTCATTCACGTAACTAGTGTTTCTATACTTCCACTCTATCTCACAATTTGTTTTAACACCAACTACTGAAAATCGAGCCGGTAATAGAAATAATAATGATAATAATAACAATAACAATAACAATAACAATAACAATAACAATAATAATAATAATGATAATAACTTTATACTGCGCAAATTTCATAAAATGTTCAAATGTGCATGACAAGATTAAAGTGCCCATAACCCCAAATTCTTTTTTTGGCTAAGATAAACTTAGAAACACACAAAAAAAGAATTTGCCAAATTTCTCACTTTGTGACTTTTTAAGGGCTTTCAAAATTAACAGAATTTGGTGAGGGGTTTGGGTATATTCCTGGGTTGACGTCACATATTCATTTACATAGCATTAACTCTTTATAAACATGCATGCAAAACAGTCTGTGACATCAACCCAGTAATAGACCCAGGCTCCTCGCCAGCTCGGTCATGTATCAAATTCCAGCTACTTTATGTTAATTTTTAAAGCCCTTAAAAATATCAGAAACCGAAAATTTTGGCAAATTCTTTTTGTGTGTTTGTCTATAAGTTTCATCTTAGCCAAAAAACAATTCTGGCGTTATAGGCACTTTAAAAACAGAATAAAAGGCTAAAAAGCTAAACTTACAATTAAAAAAGTAAACTTACAATAATACATGTAAACACAACTATGATAAAATGCATGGCAGAAAAGGTGAGTATTTAGCTTGGCTTTAAAATACCAACTGTGCTGGAGCTTCTTATGTCAAATGGTAACGCATTCCAAAGTTTTGGTGCAGCAAAGGTAAAAGAACGGTCACTTAGTGTAGCTTAAATTTTGATTTAAAATGCAGATAACTAAGTAAAAGTTCATCGCTAGAATTCCTTAGATCATATTTGGATGGGAGCCTAAGAGGAATAAGAAACAACAAATAAGTAGGTGCTAAAAAATTAAGAATCTTAAAAGTAATCAAAAGTATTTTAAACTCAATTCGTATAGGTAATCATACGGTTTCGAGTTCAATTTGGAATGAATTTGCACGAGTGAGTTTTTCAAAAACCTGAAATTTCACGAGCCGCTTCGGCGACTGGAATTTCAGCTTTTTGAAAAACTTACAAGTGCAAATTAATTTCAAATTGAACGAGAAAAACCGTATGATTACTTACTAACTAATACAAACATGAAAAAATTTGCGCAGAAAAATTACCGGAAGATGTTTCTCAAAGCCATTTTTTTCGCATCCCCGAAAACTTTTTTCAGAGTTTCCGTACAAAATTTTTGACACTGCTTTACATGATATCATTGGCCTACGAAATTTCTCATTGTCTTTATGCCAACCATCATCCAGAATTACATTGTGTTATTCGTACTGGTGCTACACTTTTTGCACTGGTGTTACACTTTTTGTATTGGTGTTACACTTGAACTGCACTGCTCTCAGCCAATCAGAATCGAGTAACTTTTTCATGTGTATTATTATGTATCCAATCGGTAACCAGTGTAATTCATAACTAAAATTATACTCGCGTTGGTTTGTCAACTGTTGGAATTAATGAATAGTTTTGTAATGAGAGAAGAAATTTATGTGCATAATTACATGTTTCAACAGCAAGGAGGTTTATATTGAAGTCACCCATAATAAAAATGGGTTTATTTAAAGCGCTGAACTTTTCCAGTGTTTCATCAAAATAGTCCAAGAATTGTTGTGGAGAATTATGTTGTCTATACATCACACCACAGATGATGTTTGGCTGCCGAGAAAGATGAAATTCAATCCATAAAGCTTGGAATGCCTCATTGGAAGTCGCTAGTAAGGACCGGGCTTTAATAAAATCCGAGTATCGACACCTGTCGAAAATCGGGTTGGAAATTCGTCCGTGAGTGAAGGATTTGACCAGCTCGAAAGAGCTTCTGCCAACCACACGCACCAGTGATTTTGCGCGCGTGAGCGAAAATGACGTCAATGTTTGTAAACAGATATCTTCGCTATACACGAACTACATGATATACACAGTAAAGAGATCTTATTACGATTGATTCACAGTCTACAGCAACGTACAATAAACAGCAAAACACACTTACAAGCTGAACACTCCGTGAGCTTGCTTTCGATCCTCCTTGTACTTCATCCAAATTGGAAACAATGGTTCTCGTTGTGGATATTTTCCTTCGTTACGAAACAAGTATTGTATGTCGTCTCGATCAGAGATTGTAACCGTGTCATAATTAAGGATCTTCTCTCGATAAATCTCCCCATACTGCTGAGCTCGATCTTGTTGAATCTGATGTATTCTCGTGTGACCTTTGTCACGGACGTAGTCGAATAGCGTCCCAACGAAAGGCAATCCCTTCGGACCTGGAATTTCCTTGTATGGTTTCACCTCCATGTTTTCCGCGGCTTGCGTTTGTTGTAAGCGAATTAAACTGTGCTGACCAACTCTTCCAGACTTTTTATATTTCTGGAGACCTCGAAAGGTGAGAGATGGACGGATAGCAAACTTAAATGCCATGGCAATCGGTTCGTTCAGTCTGACTGTTCGCACGTTCAGGTCATACCGCCATAACAAGCAGTTAACGGAGGAGAGATGGTGATGAGCAAATTTTGATCGTTTTCACGGTCACGCAATAAAACAATGAATCGAAAACTATCCACTGGAAAAAGCTAAGAAATTGTGATGTTATGTGCGTTTCCCCAAACTTCAGATTTTCGTCGAAATGTTTCGCAGAAAGTAACGCGCAGCTAAATACAGGAATTGCACCCTATTAATAAAGAGCTAACCATTCCAAGTCAGCGCTAACTTAAGCTGTTTAGGCTAATCGGCGTGCTGTTAAGGCTAACCAAAGTGATATTTAGGCTAACCGGAAAACATTTTAGCGTGGTGCAATTCCTGTATTTAGCCGCTTGTAGAAAGTATGAAAACGCCATGTTGGTGTACCTCCATGGTACACCAATATGGCGGCCGGAAAATAGTGTAAACATCTGGAACTTACTTTGGCTTTCTAGGCGACTGATTATCAGTACTGAAAAACAAGTATTTACATAAGCACTTTTCCTAATGCTCTAGCTTCTAACAGGGCTCAAAATCATGAGATAAGTATATATTTTTCAACAAATTTGATCGTAGCTTTGTGTCACGCACCTCCATAACCCGGAAATTCAAAATGCTCTGGTTTCCAAACGAAGCACGCTATTGAGCTGTAAAGCTGTAAACAGATATACATATGTCACCTCTTATACCTGATGAGAACGAAAACTTTGGTGGATCTTTAGTTTAAGATTTTAGAAAGTGATGACGTCACGTGAAAACGATCTATACCCGGAAATAATATAATTAGCGTGGAAAAGGTGGACGCGTAATGTGAAACGTGGAACTCAAATAAATTTTCAGGATACCTAGCCCGTGTACAGCCGCCTCAGTTCAGGAGATGAGCGCTACGCGTGAATACAGGGAACTGGAATAAATAAAATCTAAATAAAAAGGAAAAGAAAGAAACTTGATACTTGGGGCCCCACCCAAACACAGCCTCTTTTTATAGTGGGTCATAACCGGGGGACTGAACACTCGGGAACGCAACAGGAACGCAACAGGACTGCGCGGGTAAATCGCTGGTTGGTTTACGACGAAGGAAAAGAAACGAGAAACTGCTGGTGGCAGGTTAAGTTATTATTGGAAGGAATAGATCGTTTTCACGTGACGTCATCACTTTCTAAAATCTAAAACTAAAGATCCAACAAAGTTTTCATCCTCATCAGGTATAAGAGGTGACATATTTATATCTGTTTACAACTTTACAGCTCAATAGCGTGCTTCGTTTTGAAACCAGAGCATTTGGAACTTCCGGGTTATGGAGGTGCGTGACACAAGGCTACGATCAAATTCGTTGAAAAATATATACTTATCTCGTGATTTTGAGCCCTGTTAGAAGCTAGGGCATTAGGAAAAGTGCTTATGTAAATACCTGTTTTTCCAGGACTGATAATCAGTCGCCTAGAAAGCCGAAGTAAGTACCAGATGTTTACGCTATTTTCATGGAGGTACACCAACAAGGCGTTTTATATACTGGGCTCTGTAAATTTCTGCGAAACATTTCGACGAATATCTGAAATTTGGGGAAACGCACGGGGCTAAAACTTGGAGAAGTGTCTTCCTTTTTTATCTTCTATAACATCACAATTTCTTAGCTTTTCCCACTGGATAGTTTTCGATTTATTTTTTCCTTGCGTGACACTGAAAACGATCTATAAAGCTGATACTATTTGTCTATTTCACAGTTTAGTCCATTTCCTCCGAATCATCGAAATTACAAAGTTCGATTAATTTTTTTATTGCGTGACAGTGAAAACGATCTATAAAGCTGATATTGTTTGTCTATTTCACAGTTTAGTCCATTTCCTCCGAATCATCGAAATTACAAAAAAAAATCATAAAAGAAATTTGCATTTCAAAACTGGTTCGGTGTATATCATGTCTAAAAAAAATTAAACATACCAGATTACCAAATAGTGCCGAAACTCTTCACGTGTCACGAGGTGAAACAAAAACGTTTCTCAGTCGCCCAAATATAAAACGTCTGTGCACTTACGGTGTTGAGCGTTCAGATCTACCCGCTTGCTAATAGTCTAACTGGTGTTATACCTTGAACTACGACAGAAGGTGGTGTAATTTCAATGGCTTGAAACGTTCTTTCCATCTTATCTCAGAGGTAATTTTACAAGAGAAACCGTTCACGATCATCTCTATTTTATTGCAAGCATCATTTAACTCTTAGGAGAGGGTCCTTGAAGGTTGGGGGTGGGGTGGGGGAATAACCAATCACATTTCCCAGCCTATTTTCATTTCCCAGCCCATTTGTCCAGCACTCGAATCCCATTCCCACAAGCAGAATTTAGAAACAATCCCAGAGTCATACATACCAGCTCTTTTCCGGCTTCTCATCTGCAAAATTACGGCTTCTCAATTCGACCCAGCAAAAACCCAGGATTTGAGAAGATGCTCTAAGATGATGGGATCAGACTGTACTAAAACGCACAAGCAGGGAAGTTATATATAGCTATCAGATAGGTTACAAGCTCCTGTCACTTTACATTCCTGTCATTCCTGCCTGCACTGGACATCTGTCATTCGACTTGCAAGTGCTCTTATTCTTCCAAGCCTGGTTGGTCAGATGATGCTCTGTGTTTCAAGAGCGCTGTCTTGCTCTTCGTCACAGTCATTGTCACTGTCGTTTAGTCACTGTCATTGTGTCACTGTCACTGTTGATGTCACTGTATTATTCACTGGATTATTCCCCGGTGGTTGAAGATCAAAGACATCTCAGGGCCAGGTTATTCAAAGCCCGATTAAGATAACCCAGGATAAGCGAGAATTTTGATTAAAGTTTTGTAACTTTTGGTTGAGATTACCTGCTTTTATTTTCCAAGAGGGCACGGTAACGAATCCTGCAATCTGATTGGTTCTTAGCGCGGTCCGGATTTTCCTATCTCTGACCACGGTCACGGTAACGGCGGGAAACAGCGCGGGTGAAATTGTCATGTTCAGCTAGGTTTCGTGAATGAACTAGCGGTAATCGTCGATCTTTCCCTTTTTACACTTCCATGGACGATTAATCAACGGAAGTTTACCTCTGGCCACTTTTAAATAGCAAGGAAGGTCACTGTAAGTAGATTTAATTGAGTATTTTGTAGCTCTGAGAGTTTGTGTGGTTGGTTGTAGCTCGGCGTTGTAATGGCGCGTAATTCTGTGTTTTTCACCGCACAATTTTAAGCTAACAGAAGTCAAATGCAGTCGAGTTTAGCCTCTCTGATAGTTGCTGTATTTAAGAGAAATTCTGTAGAATATACTTAACGAATTTCCTCGCTTTCTGCTACTCAATTTACGGTAAAAAGGTCTGATTTCGGGTGATCGCAACGACTGATAGAGATTGTGCTTGTAGTGCAACTTCAGTCAAACTGCGCGAAATTTCACTATCGGAAAAATACTTAACTGGTGAATTAGATGCAACTAACATAAAAGCAATTCAAAATAAATCTGTTAATACATCTTTCTTTGGGTAGTGTCTGAGTTTACTCGCTCGTTCGTTCGTTAGATTTTTTACGATGGTTTGTAGACGGCACGTAAACCAATTCAATAACAAAGTTGTGTAAACCCAATTGTAAGCCAAATTAGCGCAGGAAAAAAAAATAAGTTATTTGCCGGCTTAGGGTCGGTCCGTATAGTGAAAAACTGTGACCTCCGGCTTGAAAATGCTGCCCGAGGCCGCAGGCCGAGGGCAGCATTTTCAAGACCTCGGTCACAGTTTTTCACTATACGGACCTCCCAGCCGGCAAATAACATATATATATATTGTTTGGTCTTCTGTTTTGAGTTTGAAAAATCTCAAACTACACAAAACATAACCAATGAAAATAATTTTAATACAAGCAAAATAAAATGGATACTTCGGTTAACTTTTAATCCCGGCCACATGTGAATAAAGTAGACAGACACATTCCACAGATGTACATCTCACTGAAGACATTCCTGCGCGCTGCTGGCTATGAGTCACGCAAACCTCGCCGGTCTCACATGATGCGGACGTGACTGCTTTTCCAAGGAATTTGCTGTGCTGCGCCTTGAACTCGTGAAGTGCTTTTAAGCCAAATAAGCAAAATCCCCTAAAGCTTCTTGTTTTCTTTCATTTTGTTACAATGTTTGCATATTTTACTCAGCTTTACTCATAGTTTGCTTACGACTTTTTGCATGTTGTAATTTATTAAGTAAAGGCTGTGGGGTCTGAGCTTGGTTGATGAAACTTTGGTTAATTAGCAGGTAATGAAAGAAAAGCTGCAGTTAAAACCGTGGCTGTCCCGTCTAACTACTAGCTAAGCTACCCCAAGGTACTATTATTTTAAAAGATCGGGTCGATCCACATATCTGTACATAACATCTTCAAGCTGTTTGTTCATTCTTTCGCGATGATAATCTAAATATGGAATCTCATTCGTAATCATTCTATTGCAAGTTCCATTCAGCTCTTTGGAAATATTTGCTTTCAATGCATAACCCTGCACTAGTCTACCAGCGTATGGTTTGGTCAGGAAATTCCCTTCCCGCAGGCAAGATCTTTTTATGGATTCTAACTCTTTTCGAAACTCGGCGAGATCGGTGAAGAAATCAGAACCTTCTTCTTTTATCATTTTCCAAAGCGTTTGATTAAAAACATCGTATAACAGCACATCACCCCAATTCCATTCCCGAATTCGTTCTTTCGCTTTGCTTGAAAGTTCTTGTTTATCTTTCTCCCTCCTCTCGTTGAGTTTGAAGTACAAAATGTCATGGATCATATTTTCCAGCAAAAACGCCGCTTTAGGAGAATCAGCGATTCGTCGAAGTATTCCATAAGCATGACTAGGTCGAATTCTTTTTGTAAGAACCATATATAACTTCTCACCACAGTTAAATTGCTGTGATATTTTGCATCAAGACCCAGCTCAAATAGCGCGGGGTTCCTTATCAAATTTATAGAACTAGTCTTTTGTTTAGAGTCCAAGTTTTCAAGAAGACTCCTTCCATCTTCAAGAAATTTCTCAAGAGGGGACGACTCGTTACGCAATTTAAGAAAACGTTTCTCAAGATGGAAAAAGTTGAAAACCGATTCAAAATGCTGAGTTGGTTCTCTCAACATTGTGATGTATTGTGTTGTTTCCTTTGGGAAGAGCCAGTTCATAGGAAGCTTGTTGTATCTGGCGTGATTGCAGAGGATGTTTGGTGCTTTCCAGACTGACTGAGCGAACCTAGGTACAAAGGGAGAAGGCCAGTAAAAAGATTAGCTTTTCGAATTTGATGGTACGGCGAACTGTAGATCTCTGGTATCAGCATAACGGTTTAGAATATTGGTCACGGTACTTGAGCCTGTCTTGTGCGTCTTGAGAAATAAAATGTTATTCACAGGCTTGCATGACGGTGGCGTGACCCTCGGTAACTGACTATTAAATTGAAAGTCACGCATTATCTTTCTGCACTCCCTGCAATAATGGAGAAAAAGTGGCATATTAGAATTTTCAAGGCGTGCTAATAACGTTTTGGAAAGAACACTCACCGAGAAGAACCACCATATTAAAGGTGCGGGGATGTTAACAAGAACATTTGAACTAATAGCAAACAATGATGCAAGGCTGATACTACGTAGAAAGCTTAACGGGGCAACGACATGATAGAGTCCAAACTGAAAGCCAAATTCCAACCGTAGACAGCTGTTTCGACCTTGTTGGGTCTCGTCAGCACGGTGTAGCAAGCTATGAAGTGATCAGCTGGTTCACTGACATCAATATACTCACTGAATGCAGATGGTGATGACCTCAGATGAAACTCAAATCCAAATTTTTGCAAATTGGCCAATGTCACATGCAAAACGCGTGACAAGGGACAATAGGAAAAATCCAGAATATCGCGTCGTTGCCGCGATAGGGAAACTGCGGACAGACAAAAACTGTCCCGCAGGAAAATCATGGCCAAACCATGTTAAAAATGAGCAGCATATCGGATCTGAAAAGACCTACGGCCCCCCAAAAAACTGGACAGTTTAACATAATGGTGCAAAGGACCGCAAACGAAAATGCTGCCTGTTAACGTAGGATCTGCGTAAACAGGCAGTATTTTCGTTTGCAGTCCTTTGCACCATTATGTTAAACTGTTCGAACTAAACCTCTAAAAGAGACCAATCTGGCCGTGGTCCAATATCTTTCTTGACCTTCACCTTCTTGTGTATGGTATCATACTTGTGTATGATACCATACACAAGTAATAAGGGTCTTAAATGAAGTTTTTAAGACATTGCTATGGAATGCTTTCATCTACGGAGAAACATTAACGATTTCATCAGTGTCAGATCGATCTCAGCCATCAACTCAGTGTGACGGCGTATTTCTATTCGTGCAGCCTTATGATACGCTGACAAATTAAAAGATAGGCTCTGTGTTCTTCGTGATACCAGAGTATTCATTGCACGCCGATCCGATAAGCGTTCTCGCGCGTTTACGTGAGAGTGATTCCTAGTGTCTTCACGTTTTATGTCAGTTATGTATGTTTTCTATAAACCTGTGAAAAGTGTACAGAAAATGTATCAATTGAAGTATCATTTATTCTGGGGGTAACCTTGCGATTGACCAGCATCCCATCCAGGGGTGAGTAGAAATACTCTTACTCGCTTAAATGCTACGCAAACTAGAGATTATCGCCAGCGGGATGGACCTTATGACAACCAGAGCGCTATCCCGATTAACCTGAGTGTGATTTTACCAGTGACTTATCGATTGAGTGACCAAAGATTTATTACTCAAAGACTTGCTTCACTCATAAATACGACAAGGTAACTATGAACAACCGGGTAAAAGCATGCACGACAATCCTTAGCCGTATTGTGTGGTACGTAGTCCCGGCATCATTGTCTGTTCAAAGCTCACGCGAAGTCTCAACGCAGTGGAGAGTAGTGTCATGGGTAGTGTTATGTAAAGCGCGTGGGTTGTCAACTTCAGGAAAATCCGCTTCGCAGGATTGGCTATTTCTAGGCCTCCGGGACTTCCGAAATCGGGAGTGATCTAAAAATAACTTTGGAATGAGGCCGATATGGTGGATCAGCTCTCTTCTCTTTCATCATCTCTGAAATGAATTCCCTCAACCAAATGCAAAATGCCTTAACCTTATTATTCGTCTCAGTCGACAACGCTTTTGTTGGCCAACTTTCTGGAAACAAGTGTCCGGGGGGGACTCTCATATAAAAAAGGAAGGGGATGCTCGTCAAAAATTTTGGAAAGAGTCCCTAAGAGGTACCAAGATCCTGTTTCGTGGGCGTGGCTTGAAATGTTTTTCACCCCTAAGAGGTACCAATTCGAAAACAACTCAATATTTAACAATTATTCCATGAGCGTGCGTTGGATATGAGATGGTAATGGAATAATTGTTTTATTAAATTCTCAACCTTCAGTTTTGCTAAATTTTCTAAGAAACGACCGGAAAGTGATGCGGCTTCCCAGCGCCAAAAATTTTATGCTGAGCGACATTTGCCGCATTCATTTCCATATGAGGTCAAACGTAGGTATCATGGCTGGTAACCGAGATCTAGTGAACCAATCAGAAAGCTAGAATTGCATTATCCGAGGTTGAGAATTTAATAATTCCTGTTATCCATGTTTTGCTCAGTACCCTTAAAGGCACCGAAAAAGCTCCCGCTGTGGACCCTTTGGGATTGAAAACACTACGAGGTACCAAATCCCTAAAAGATACAACAAGCACCACAAGTCCTTATTATATTTTAAATTTAGCGCTAGCTATGTCGTCGACTCGACCTCTCGTCCATACTTTTGCCCTGAAGTGTATGTTTTAACAGCACAAGAAGAGCATTTAAAGAAAAAATGCTTTAATGCAAAAAGAGATCGTAGTTGCATCTGTCAGCTGACTAAGGACGCATAAATTACGACACACTGATACATGTTCCTGTTCATGCATGCACATTCTTATACATTGTGTACATAAATTATTATCACAGTTCGTTCATTGTCTAAAATCCACACGCGTCATTGGTTAAAAATGATCACGTGATTTCCCGTTACCTAGCGACATCAAAGTGACAGAGTGCGTTATTACAATAACGCATAAAAACTGTGCAGTGTTCTTCAACTTGTTTGGGCGGGAAGCCATTGTAAGTCTATCGCCAGCAGTGAACCCAAATTAAATATTAAAAGGGTTAGAGACTATTGGTTTGTGTTTTGTTTTCAAATACACGTACTTGCTTACTGTACAATGAACTCGAAATTTTCAATACTGCACTCAGCTTCGCATTGTGCAGTATTGAAAATTTCTCATTCATTGTACAGTAAGCGTGTGTGTGTATTTAAAAACAAAACACGAACTAACAAAACACACACTCTCAAC
>OZ026606.1:12468296-12470796 GCA_964020085.1 Micromussa lordhowensis
ACCCCCAAGATGGGACGATGTGACACCAGTCCTTGGTTGACTTCTCGAGTGTTCAATTTGCTGGTACCATTTGTACCCCTGAGTGGAGAGAGGCACTACAATGTCAGAATTTTGACCTAGACTAATTAACACAATGTCCCCAGACATGCCTTGATAGGGTTACAGGATGTCCTGCTCGCCCTCCCCTCCCCCCCCCCAAAAAAAAAAAAAACAAAAGTCGAGAAATCGTCGCGTCACGCTCGGACCCAGTCCCTTGCACCACTTTGCACGGGTGGGTGAATTGTGATCTTCTTTGGGGGGGGGGGGGTGGGTCTGGGCGGGGGCGTGGTGCTCCGGCGGCTGAGGGCTGACGCCATCGGGGATTCGTCAGCGATTCCTCAGCGTTTGGGGTGCAACGGTGGGGGATGGACGGAGTGTTTGCCGTGCTGCTGATGTCGGTCAACTTACGCTGACGCCATCCGGGGGTGGAGCTGCCAGCCAGCTGCACCCGTGGTTGCAGCTCCTTTTTTCTAACCCCTTGCTTGATTTCTTTTGGTATGCAACAGCTTGTGCAAGAATTCTTTTAAGTAAAGCACAGAAGCTATATGGTAGAAAGCATTAACTCGATCGATGACTCCCCTTGAGCGATTTTTCGCTCAGTTTTTGCAGTGCAGGATTTTTTGGTAGAAATTGACCTCCTTCCCCTTTAAAGTGAAATTAGACCGAGGAGACTAACAAGCATCTTCTTGTCCTGAAAATTATCTGATGTTTATTAAAGCAAAATGTTTGCAGGGAACGTTCTGAGGATTGCAGAAATTTCTGATGGATAAGATATAGACATACCTGCAACTAGACAATACTTTTAACAATGCTTAATATATGTTAATTATTTGTTGATTTATTGGTCCCAGATAAATTCTGACAAATTGGCTCGTTGTGTGCCCTTGTAGAAGGATACAGAAATTTACAATTACCTTATTGAGGGACATAATTTGGTGAGATTGTATATACTAATACAGTGTGACTATCTAATGGTGTTATCAACACACCACGCTACTTGAGCAAACCCCACTGACTCCTGTCTTCGGTTTGTGAGCGTAAATTGTAAAGCTTTAAAAACTGAACAAGCAGAGATACATGTACAGTGTACTTCTGTTTCCCGTTTTTCTTTGTATCGAGGGGTACCAGTATCAACTACGTGTCTTTCCTTTGGTATAATAAAAGGGCAAAGACCAACAATTTCGGATGATTCAGCCTTTATTTCAATGTTTTCATGCTTAAATTACAGTCTGGTTAATTTTGTATTTTATTTTTAATAGTTGCTAGCAATTTTCGTTTTGCGTTTTGCGTTTACTTAGCTTTTCCATATAATCGTTTGATTACTAATCTAAGGCTGTCATCATTGGCACCATCAGCACGGTCCAGCTGTTGTGTACTGAAATAAAAAACAAAAACTGTGATTTTTTCAAACAGGTGTATATTTTGCTTCCGTTTATCAGTAGCGGCTCTATGCTTGTACGTTAATAATTTTTATGTCTCGTAAGATATTTTCCATGTTTTACATCCATGTTGTTAAATACATCTTTATCTACTTTCAGAAACAGTGGTAAAACTACAGGTGCGACAAGGACATACAGTCACTTATAATATTTCAAAGTCAGAAAGTAAAAAAAAAATCCACCAGGAATATTTAGCTAATTGATATAGTTCTGTGCGTATCTGTTGTCATATCTACGATAACCATTCCCTTACGGTCAACATGGAAAGAATACTTTTAATGATACTAGGAACAGTTTACTCAATGGTCAGGTTTAAAATCAAATTCATACGTACTCAGAGCGGGCAACAGCACCTGTGTGGAAAATCTCCACAGTCTTGAAACCCGCAGAATATAGTTCTCGGTGGACAGGACTCAATCCAACAGAACCCATTCATTTGGGTACATAGAGCTGAGAAACAGAAACGGGTTGTTTAGGTGTTTACAAGAAAACACACTTCAGTGTCCAAACGCAACTTCAGTCGTATGCTAAGACACAGATAAACAGAAAACAAACAGCAAACGCGTTTGTCATCAATGCAAAGAAATACTTACTGGTTGCCCGTTTAGCGCCAACATGCAAGGGGTTCTGCAGTTTGTTTTCAAGGCGTGCTCCTTGTACGGCAAGAGTCCCCAAAATGATAAGCAAAAGGCTCAAACGAAAGGTAACTTCCATAACGTTTCTGCAACAAAAACAAAAAGAGAGTCGGTGAGCTTCGAAAATCAAAGCGTCACTGAGCTCTGTTAAGGATCGAGCGTAACTCGATCGCGTGAAACAAAGAGCAATTGAAAAGGCTGCAATATTCTAGGGATAAACTATATATTTTTGGTTTTCTGGTTCACACAGGTCTAAAAGTTGCAAATATAATGTACGTCGATGTAAATTTTACCCTCTTTTTGTTACGAAATTGTCCCTCTAACAAAAGGTTTGCGAGACAGAAGGACGGTCAGAATTAACAGAGAAACCAAGAGTAAAGTCAGTCC
>OZ026606.1:12475796-12498296 GCA_964020085.1 Micromussa lordhowensis
TTTCCTAGTGTTTATTTTAAAATCTTTTTAAATTTCATTTGTAGGTAGGTTTTTCTGATCAACATGTTTTTGTCTTAAGTCAGCACGTACGTATTTGAACTACCTTTTAACTCAGACGTTTCAGTGAACGCTAATTTGGCAATATTTCGATACCAATTTGTGCATAGTACTAGGTTATCTAAAAGATAGTAATGCTGCTGCACATTCTGTTGATAGTGACATATTTTAAGCAGTGATTTGTCTGTCTGCGTGTTCCAAGACTTACATACAGTAACCTTTATTTCTCAAAGTAGTGTCAACTTAAAATCCGCCCTCAGTTGTATGCGTTAACTTCACGCATGATGACGCATCGATGGTGACGATGACTTTTTCTTAATATTTTCACT
Organism: Micromussa lordhowensis; assembly: GCA_964020085.1. Lineage (NCBI taxonomy): Eukaryota > Metazoa > Cnidaria > Anthozoa > Scleractinia > Lobophylliidae > Micromussa > Micromussa lordhowensis. The sequence continues at coordinate 12,476,183 of OZ026606.1, forward strand.
ATAAAACAACCACTCGAAGCAAAACATCAAGCTTATTTTGATACTTGTTGTTGCGATGTGTAATGTTTTTACTTGGAGGCCCTGTAGCGTAGTATATTGACTTTCGATTTCTTAGCTGTGATATCGACATCTCGTTCCGAGTGCCTACGAAACACTTATTTCGGTTAAATTACGTTACTTTGCTGTTGAGATTGAATTGTTTTCCCAGTATGATATAAGTGAAAGCAAGCAATTTGCTAATCAGTACAAATGACTAATAATACAAGGTCGTTAAAAGAGTCATACCCGTCTGTCCTCAAACAACGCGCAGCAGTCTATTGTTTATTTTCGGCTGTTGTTTTCATTAAAATGCAGCTTTTTCAGCGCCCCCTCAAAAAAAAAACACTAGAAGAAGAACCCAAGCTGAGTTTAATACATGTTTTAGAACAACATAAAAGGATCACGCTGGCGACGATTGAGGGAATTTGGAGTTATGGCACATGTCGAAAAATATCTCCGAATTTTATTCCTAAGCTCAGTGAACAAAAGCAATTTTTCAACATTTGAGGATTTTTCCTTGAAGGGGGCTTAAGACAAGTTATAGCCTAATTTTGACAACTGAGTACTTGGACTCTAGAAAAAGTATCGGGAAGTTTTGGTTCTTTTTGACACGCGAACGCAAATTAAGTTTAGATTTTTAATTTGCAGCCTTTGTGTTCGGCCAATTTGGCCATAGTCGGGGCGAAATCAGCTCGTTCTTTTTGATTTTCTCGAATTTTAAAACCCTTCAAGCGGAAAAAATCTCACCTTTCATATCTACCTAACCGCTAGAAGTGGACGAAAATGAGAAAAATCGATTTTTCGACTTCTGCCGCTAAATGTAAATTTTACACTATTCTTAGTGACATTTGCTCTAAAGTGTTTTAATTTCATGGTCACGTTTTGTCTTCCTGGAGCTCAATAGAAGCGTAACCCTACTTCATATCCTTTTGTCGTCCTCTTTTAACAGCCGTGTGGGTGGTCGTTAGTTTCCTGGCCTCCAGTACCAACATTAGCCTTAAAATTACATGAAATGAAAACTACTAATATAAAAAATACTGTTATGAATATTTACGTAGCTAATGGCTCTCGTTTTTAACTATTACTTATTACGTACATGTATCACTTCTGGTTACTTGAAATAACCAGTTTCCTACTAACAAACGACTTGGTTCTTTAAAACAAACCGAATTTTAAAACGAATTTTAAAATTAGTTTTATTTGCAAAAGTTACAGAAATGTGGGTCTAATGGGTGTAGCTTTGAAAAAGAAAGAACAAAAAAAATAGAAAATAAAACATTTGTAAGAACTCTAATATTATATATTCATGTCTAATATTGTATTTTCTTGACCTTCTTGTATTTCTTGACTTGGCAATAGCGTATCCAGCGGCGAAATGTAATCAGGTTTGGAATTTTTCATAGTGCTTTAAGATGTTTTCTAAAATAATATTTTAGCTTTTTAAAATTTCTTGTTGAAAAATTTAAATAGACTTGAAATTGATCTGATGCTTTATGTGTTCAAAGCGGCGGCGGGCTAATTTTGTAAATATGGAACTGGTTTTTAAAAAGGATTATTTTAACTCGGGTTACAATTGCCAAGAAGGCCGACGCACACGCGCTGAGCTCTAAGGAAGGCTTCTTAAAGACAAACAATCGATGAGTGAAAACAAATGGTTATGTTTGTTCATGATGGAAATTTTAAGAAACGTATCATTTAAATTACCTGCAGCAACCATTCTTGCTTTCCTAGTGTTTATTTTAAAACTCTTTTTAAATTTCATTTGTAGGTAGGTTTTTCTGATCAACATGTTTTTGTCTTAAGTCGTCAGCACGTACGTATTTGAACTACCTTTTAACTCAGACGTTTGAGTGAACGCTAATTTGGCAATATTTCGATACCCCTTTGTGCGTAGTACTAGGGTATCTAAAAGATAGTAATATATATAATGCTGCGGCACATTCTGTTTATAGTGACATATTTTAAGCAGTGATTTGTCTGTCTGCGTGTTCCAAGACTTACATACAGTAACCTTTATTTCTCAAAGTAGTGTCAACTTAAAATCCGCCCTCAGTTGTATGCGTTAACTTCACGCATGATGACGCATCGATTGTGACGATGACTTTTTCCTAATATTTTCACTATAAAACAACCACTCGAAGCAAAACATCAAGCTTATTTTGATACATGTTGTTGCGATGTGTAATGTTTTTACTTGGAGGCCGTGTAGCGTAGTATATTGACTTTCGATTTCTTAGCTGTGATATCGACATCTCGTTCCGAGTGCCTACGAAACACTTATTTCGGTTAAATTACGTTACTTTGCTGTTGAGATTGAAGTTTTCCCAGTATAATATAAGTGAAAGCAAGCAATTTGCTAATCAGTACAAATTACTAATAATACATGGTCGTTAAAAGAGTCATACCCGTCTTTCCTCAAACAACGCGCAGCAGTCTATTGTTTATTTTCGGCTGATGTTTTCATTAAAATGCAGCTTTTTCAGCGCCCCCTCAAAAAAAAAACACTAGAAGAAGAACCCAAGCTGAGTTTAATACATGTTTTAGAACAACATAAACGGATCACGCTGGCGACGATTGAGGGAATTTGGAGTTATGGCACATGTCGAAAAATATCTCCGAATTGTATTCCTAAGCTGAGTGAACAAAAGCAATTTTTCAACATTTGAGGATTTTTCCTTGAAGGGGGCTTAAGACAAGTTATAGCCTAATTTTGATAACTGAGTACTTGGACTCTAGAAAAAGTATCGGGAAGTTTTGGTTTTTTTTGACACGCGAACGCAAATTCAGTTTAGATTTTTAATTTGCAGCCTTTGCGTTCGACCAATTTGGCCATAGTCGGGGCGAAATCAGCTCGTTCTTTTTGATTTTCTCGAATTTTAAAGCCTTTGAAAACGGAAAAAAAGTCTCACCTTTCATATCTACCTAACGGCTAGAAGTGGACGAAAATGAGAAAAATCGATTTTTCGACTTCTGCCGCTAAATGTAAATTTTACACAATTCTTGGTGACTTTTGCTTTTAAGGCGTTTTAATTGCATGGTCACGTTTTGTCTTCCTGGAGCTCAATAGAAGCGCAACCCTACTTCATAGCCTTTTGTCGTCCTCTGTTAACAGCCGTGTGAGTGGTCGTAAGTTTCCAAGCCTGCAGTTCCAACATTAGCCTTAAAATTACTTGAATGAAAACTACTAATATAAAAAAATACTGTTATGAATATTAACGTAGATCTTTAAAAGACTATCGTTTTTAACTATTACTTATTACGTATATGTATCACTTCTGGTTACTTAGAATAACCAGTTTCCTACTAACAAACGATTTGGTTCTTTAAAACAAGCCGAATTTTAAAATGAATTTTAAAATTAGTTTTATTTGCAAAAGTTACAGATATGTGGGTCTAATGGGTGTAGCTTTGAAAACGACAGAACAAAAAAAATAGAAAATAAAACATTTGTAAGAACTCTAATATTATATATTCATGTCTAATATTGTATTTTCTTGACCTTCTTGTATTTCTTGACTTGGCAATAGCGTATCCAGCGGCAAAATGTCATCAGGTTTGAAATTTTTCATAGTGCTTTAGGATGTTTTCTAAAAGAATAGTTTAGCTTTTTAAAATGTCTTGTTGAAAAATTTAAATAGACATGAAATTGATCTGATGCTTTATGTGTTCAAAGCGGCGTAGGGCTAATTTTGTAATTATGGAACTGACATCTCTTCGTTTTTAAAAGTATTATTTTAACTCGGGTTACAATTGCCAAGAAGGCCGACGCACACGTGTTGAACTCTAAGGAAGGCTTCTTAATGACAAACAATCGATGAGTGAAAACAAATGGAAATGTTTGTTCATGATGGAAATTTTAAGAAACGTATCAGTTAAATCGGTTGTCAACTGAGACTACATGCAGCAACCATTCTTGCTTTCCTAGTGTTTATTTTAAAATCTTTTTAAATTTTATTTGTAGGTAGGTTTTTTTGATCAACATGTTTTTGTCTTAAGTCAGCACGTACGTATTTGAACTACCTTTTTCTTTTATAGTGACATATTTTAAGCAGTGCTTTGTCTGTCTGCGTGTTCCAAGACTTACATACAGTAACCTTTATTTCTCAAAGTAGTGTCAACTTAAAATCCGCCCTCAGTTGTATGCGTTAACTTCACGCATGATGACGCATCGATGGTGACGATGACTTTTTCCTAATATTTTCACTATAAAACAACCACTCGAAGCAAAAAATCAAGCTTATTTTGATACATGTTGTTGCGATGTGAAATGTTTTTACTTGGAGACCGTGTAGCGTAGTATATTGACTTTCGATTTCTTAGCTGTGATATCGACATCTCGTTCCGAGGGCGTACGAAACACTTATTAACAACAATTCGCTCTCTAATAATATAGTATAAATAAACACAAGACAAATCTGGCAGTAAATGGGACTATGGACACTGGGTGCTCCCTGGGATAGCAACGAGAGTGGGTGGTAGCAACACACCCTGGTCGATACTTGGGTGGTTAGCGGACACACCCTGCGAGCAAAGTGGGGCGGTTAGCGGACACAAACCCCAAGCACAATGACAAAGTGGGGCGGTTAGCGGACACAAACCCCAAAGCAGAAACTCAGGTGGTTGGCGGACACACCCAGAGATAATGAATGAGGGGACAAAACCCTTAGGCGGTAGCGGACACACCAAGTGAAAGAATTGGGGTGATAGTACACTCACCCAGAGAAGGAAGCCCCCCAACTTAGCTATTTTTAGGTAGCTGAAAGAAGGTGGGGTAAGGGACCCACCCAGCCTGACGCAGGCGATAGCTAAGTGGAAGGTGTGCACCCAAATTATGCCCCAAATACTGCCAGGTACGTAGGAAAATAATTATTACTTTAACTTTAAGAAGGTCTGCATTGTCCTGTACTTGGATCCCAGACTTGGAGTGGGGTACTATGAGTGGCAGCTAGCTGGGCCGGAACTGCGAGGAGTATGGAAGCAGGTGTCCTGATGTATTGCGTGTAGCAATTGCTAGACCAACGACCCAGGGTTTGGATGAGCCAGGGGGGCAAACCAGCCTCTGCAGCAGTAGTTGCAGCCCCAATGCGGAAACTGTGAGATGCATAGGACTCTGTAGCGAAGCCTAAGCGTTGGAGTTGGGAGCGCAAGACCGAGGTGACTTTGTCCCTGGTAAGAAATTGCCCTGTGGAGAAGAAGTAAAGAGGAGTGGAATTGCCGGGAAGCTGGTGAGCCAAAACACTTATTTCGGTTAAATTACGTTACTTTGCTGTTGAGATTGAATTGTTTTCCCAGTATGATATAAGTGAAAGCAAGCAATTTGCTTATCAGTACAAATGACTAATAATACAAGGTCGTTAAAAGAGTCATACCCGTCTGTCCTCAAACAACGCGCAGCAGTCTATTGTTTATTTTCGGCTGATGTTTTCATTAAAATGCAGCTTTTTTAGCGCGCCCCTTAAAAAAAACACTAGAAGAAGAACCCAAGCTGAGTTTGACACATGTTTTAGAACGACATAAACGGATTACGCTGGCGACGATTGAGGGAATTTGGAGTTATGGCACATGTCGAAAAATATCTCCGAATTTTATTCCTAAGCTGAGTGAACAAAAGCAATTTTTCAACATTTGAGGATTTTTCCTTGAAGGGGGCTTAAGACAAGTTATAGCCTAATTTTGATAACTGAGTACTTGGACTCTAGAAAAAGTATCGGGAAGTTTTGGTTCTTTTTGACACGCGAACGCAAATTCAGTTTAGATTTTTAATTTGCAGCCTTTGCGTTCGACCAATTTGGCCATAGTCGGGGCGAAATCAGTTCGTTCTTTTTGATTTTCTCGAATTTTAAAGCCTTTCAAACGGAAAAAAAGTCTCACCTTTCATATCTACCTAACGGCTAGAAGTGGACGAAAATGAGAAAAATCGATTTTTCGACTTCTGCCGCTAAATGTAAATTTTACACAATTCTTGGTGACTTTTGCTCTTAAGGCGTTTTAATTGCATGGTCACGTTTTGTCTTCCTGGAGCTCAATAGAAGCGCAACCCTACTTCATAGCCTTTTGTCGTCCTCTGTTAACAGCCGTGTGAGTGGTCGTAAGTTTCCAAGCCTGCAGTACCAACATTAGCCTTAAAATTACTTGAATGAAAACTACTAATATAAAAAAATACTGTTATGAATATTAACGTAGATCTTTAAAAGACTATCGTTTTTAACTATTACTTATTACGTATATGTATCACTTCTGGTTACTTAGAATAACCAGTTTCCTACTAACAAACGATTTGGTTCTTTAAAACAAGCCGAATTTTAAAATGAATTTTAAAATTAGCTTTGTTAGCAAAAGTTAACGAAATGTGGGTCTAATGGGGTGTAGCTTTGAAAAAGAAAAAACAAAAAAACATAAATAAAAATAAAATATTTGTAAGAACTCTAATATTATATATTCATGTCTTGTCTTGACTTTCTTGTATTTTCTCGACTTGGTCGCGTAAACAAGCGGCGAAATGTCATCAAGTTTGGAGTTTTTCATAGTGCTTTAGGATGTTTTCTAAAAGAATATTTTAGCTTTTTAAAATTTCTTGTTGAAAAATTTAAATAGACCTGAAATAGCCCAATTTCGATATATTAAAATTCAGCCTAAAACAATAGACCTCAGTACGAGGCTCGTGGGAATAACTACAGAGTTTGTGGGGTTTATTCCCACGAGCCTCGTGCTGAGGTCTATTGTTTTAGGCTGAATTTTAATATATCGAAATTGGGCTATTGATCTTAGGCTTTTTGTGCTCAAAGCGGCGTAGGGCTAATTTTGTAATTATGGAACTGACATCTCTTCGTTTTTAAAAAGTATTATTTTAACTCAGGTTACCATTGCCAAGAAGGCCGACGCACACGTGTTGAACTCTCAGGAAGGCTTCTTTATGAGAAACAGTCGATGAGTGAAAACAAATGGAAATGTTTGTTTATGATGGAAATTTTAAGAAACGTATAAGGAAAATCGGTTGTCAACTGAGACTACATGCAGCAACCATTCTTGCTTTCCTAGTGTTAATTTTAAAACTCTTTTTAAATTTCATTTGTTAGAAGGTTTTTCTGATTACCATGTTTTTGTCTAAGAGAACACATCCCCCATACATGGGCCTCTTCCCATGATAATCATTTTTAATCTAATTTAAGCGCGTGGTCAAGCTGCGAGGCTATTTTAGGAAAGACACCTGAATGGCCTAATCTTAACAGATCAATTAACGCAAAAAACTTTTCGTCGGGATTTTCGAAGTACATTTATTAAGGGCAGAGGAAGAATAATTCTAACTCTCCGACGCTTTGAAAGAGATCTTTTTCTGTGTAGGCGCGGACATCCCTGTAAATATTACAAAGCAATTTCCAAATTAAATATGCAAACATTTGCACCGGGATTTTCGGACCGAAAGTTCTAACAAACGGGAAACAAGTATTGAGCTGTCCTGCGCTTTGAATAACCTTTCCAAAGAGATGTTTTTCGATTTAATCCGTTCCGTACTTTTCGAGAAACGACTTTCGTGCGTGTTTATTGGAATGCGATCCTAGTCAGCAGTAAATATTACACAGCACTTCCGATATTAAATAAACAAAGATTTGCATCGGGTTTTTTTTTTGAGTGAAAGTTCTAACAAACGCGAAGCAAATATTCTAACTGTCGTGCGCTTTAAAATACCTTTCGAAAGAGATGCTTTTCGTTTCAATATCCTTTCGGCACTTTTCCGAGAAACAACTTTCAAGCAGGGAAGAAATTCGAGTCTTGGCACTTTGTGTTAATCATTCATTATTCATGCTGGGGAATGACACGACTTCTATTTTACGGCTCCGGAGAAGCACGCACAAATATTCCTGCCCAGCTCTGAAAATGATTTCCAATGCTAACAGTGCGGCAGTTCAACTGAACAAACTGATTTTTTTTTTCTCTTAGCCCGCTAAATTTCAATTTCTTATTTGGATGGAAACAACCTGATGACCGTTGGCCATTGCTTGCGTGATCGGGGACATAGACTAAAAATAACTTTGACAACGTGACGCGAAGCTTAGAATAGATTTAAAAAGATTATCATGGGCCACGAGGATGTGTTCTCTCATCTCATTTTCTCTTGGTCAGCACGTACGTATTTGAACTACCTTTTAACTCATAGACGTTTGAGTGAACGCTAATTTGGGAATAGGCAATACCAATTTGTGCGTAGTATTGACATGTTCGCTTGAGATGGCACTATAATATGGAAATATCAGGGTTATTTAAAAAAAACATGAGAGGATTACGCTGGCGACGATTGAGGGAATTTGGAGTTCTGGCACATGTCGAAAAATATCTCCGAATTTTATTCCTCTGAGTGAACAAATGCGATTTTTCAACATTTGAGGATTTTTCCTTGAAGGGGGCTTAAGACAAGTTATGGCCTACTTTTGATAACTGAGTACTTTGACTCTAGAAAAAGTATCGGGAAGTTTTGGTTCCTTTTTCACACGCGAACGCAAATTAAGTTTAGATTTCGTTCGTTCGACCAATTTGGCCATAGTCGGGGCGAAATTCGTTATTATTATACCAAAGAAAAGACACGTAGTTGATACTGGTACCCCTCGATACAAAGAAAAACGGGAAACAGAAGTACACTGTACATGTATCTCTGCTTGTTCAGTTTTTAAAGCTTTACAATTTACGCTCACAAACCGAAGACAGGAGTCAGTGGGGTTTGCTCAAGTAGCGTGGTGTGTTGATAACACCATTACATAGTCACACTGTATTTGTATATACAATGTCACCAAATTATGTCCCTCAATAAGGTAATTGTAAATTTCTGTATCCTTCTACAAGGGCACACAACGAGCCAATTTGTCAGAATTTATCTGCGACCAATAAATCAACAAATAATTAACAAATATTAAGCATTGTTAAAAGTATTGTCTAGTTGCAGGTATGTCTATATCTTATCCAGCAGAAATTTCTGCAATCCTCAGAACGTTCCCTGCAAACATTTTGCTTCAATAAACATCAGATAATTTTCAGGACAAGAAGATGCTTGTTAGTCTCCTCGGTCTAATTTCACTTTAAAGGGGAAGGAGGTCAATTTCTACCAAAAAATCCTGCACTGCAAAAACTGAGCGAAAAATCGCTCAAGGCGAGTCATCGATCGAGTTAATGATTTCTACCATATAGCTTCTGTGCTTTACTTAAAAGGATTCTTGCACAAGCTGTTGTCTACCAAAATAAATCATGCTCAAGCAAGGGGTTAGAAAAAAGGAGCTGCACCCACGGGTGCAGCTGGCTGGCAGCTCCACCCCCGGATGGCGTCAGCGTCAGTTGACACTCGGTCTATCCAGGGCGCAGAAAAGAATGATGCAGAGAGAGACTGGGAATGAGTACAGAGAAAAAAGGAAGATGGCGGCTCACGGTGAGACAGAAGATCCGGGCGAGTTGGAAGATCTGCAAAGTATCCTTAGTCTCGCTGACGATGCAGAGGCCGAATTTCTGGAAGATGTAATGCTCAAAGAAGCCGAACCTTTTGAAGTAAAGGAAGTCATATCTGTTCTCCAGAGGTTTATCGAGCTGCGAAGAACGTGAATCAAGGTTCGCTTTTGAAATACTGTGCCAAATTGACATTGATAGTGCGACTGTAGATCGACTAGGAACATTTGTTAGAGAGCTGAATGATGTACTCCTTAATTGCTATAAATCTGTTGATAAGGTTAAGAGCCAGCAATTAAAAATGGTGACGACGGAGAAAGCCGGCATTTACCAGGCACAGATTTGAGAGGCATGGCAACATCTTGTTGGAGTGCCACCATCCAACAACGAAGAAAGTAATGTTGTATTCCAACATATTCTGCAGCATATCTGTTATGCAATTCTTCGCCGTTCGATTAGCCAGTCAGTGAGTGTCGGTCATGTAGAATCACAGAAAGACAAGGTTGCAGGTGAGGTTGAAAGAGCTGCAATTAGGTTGGGCCATCAAGAGAGCTAGGGACACCATTCTGTCATCTCCAACTACAATCAGCATTAAACATTCATGTAATGATAGCACACAGTTTGGAGTGGGCAAAGAATATTTACTGAAACTAATTGACCGCCTTGGGAAAGATGAGCTCCAGGAACCAGGGAAGTTCATGTTTATGCCCAAATTGGCCGCCATTAGCACATAAAAATAATAAACAAAAAATTCACGTTTAGTTTAAGTCGAAGTATTTGTTTGGACACCTTCCTTTATTGATATAGACCAATATTATCTGAAAGCAAGTTTGGTCTCGTCATAGTTCGTATTTTCGCGAGACTTAGTTGAGCAAAAAAAAAACAATTGCACCCATGGCTCTACCAATCAAGTCTGATATGCCGCCAAAGCATACCAAAAAGGTACAATTAGGTATTTATCGCACCTGATCATGATATCGCGATTAATTATCAGGTCTGTGACTAGGATAATAGGACAGTCAGACACTGCTTCTGATTGGCTAATTGTGAATTTGGGGTCAGTAATGAACTAGATACCCCCATAAGCCTTGTGGTTTTCTGGAGGTCTCCTAATGCCCTGTTTAAATTACTGGCCCTGGTTGTTCGAAAGGGGGATTAATCCAGCAGATAAAGCACTATCCAGTGGATAAGAGGGTTTGTTTATGATACTGTAATCCAGCCTTTGAACAATGAATCGGGGCCTGTAATTGATAAAATAATCATTTTTTTTTAAAGCAAATAAATGATAATGAAGATGACAAACCATGGTCATTATGATGATGATGATGATAATGAGGAGGAGGAGGAAGACAAGGATGATGATGATGATGATGATGATGATGATGAAAGAGTTGAACTCTTATAGCTAGCTTAAGAAAAGAGAGGCATACTCATACCTTTTCCACAGCTGCCATCAATATTTTAGCCAAGTTTGCGGAAATTTCTTTAGAACTTATGTCATCTCTGAATTTCATTCAACCTCTTTTCAATACACATGTCGCCAAAGTTGTACATGATATCCATACAATCATAGAACTCTTGAACTGCCTTGAACCGGTAATACTTGTCAATCCAAACAGGAATGACCAAAGCCTTTAGGATTTGATGAACCAACTGTTCAACAGCAGCAATAAATTTTGTAGCTTCCACTGAGGGTGACTTGGCCAATCGCTGGCATTTTTAAAAGATGACACATTATTAAGACATATCATTATTGTTAACAACATATACATTATTATTAAGAACTGGATCATTGGATAATACAATTCCAGACTTTCATTGGCTTAGCCATCATGGTATATGAGCCATTATACCATGATCTACAAAAATGGCGTGCGTATGCATGATTTTTTGGGCCTTTTTGTTATCATTGTAGTCTAGTTCTTTAGTTTTTGGGGGCGTTTTTAATAAAACAATTATTTCACTCGCGCTTATTGGATATGACTGAGATGATTATAGCCAACTCGGCGCTAAGCGCCTCGTTGGCTATCTATCATCTCATATCCAACGCGCGCTCATGGAATAATTGTTAATTATGACCTTGAAAGTCAGGCACCCTTAAGTAGTATCCTAGGGGGGTGGGGTTGCTTTGTTTTAGAAACCCATGCCAGTTGAATTGCCAGACTGGTAGAGGAGTGGGCAAGGTCAGTTTCTTTTTTCATTTCAACTACAAATGTAAGACCTTGCTTATTTCAACTAAGACCTTGGTTATTTCCACTTAGACCTCGCTAGGACCTTGATAGTCAGTCACCCTTAAGTAGCATCCTACATTTTTTAGGAGGGGGTGGGATTTATCTGTTTTGGAAACCGTTTTGCTCAAAGCTATTTTGGAAACTGTTTTGTTCAAGCGCAGGGCTCCTAGGGGTATGGTTTTGGAATAATCAATTTAAAATACATTAAAATACATTATTGGTAGCTGAGCTGAGCTGTCTTATAAGACCTATAATAGGATAACAGGGATACAGGAAGGTTTGCTGTGACCTTATTCTTCCAGCTCCCCCATAGCCAAGTCACAACCTCAAGGGGCAGGGGCAACCTCAAAAAGCAGGCCAAAGCCCATGGTAACCGAGAGTTTGCTACAAATCAGGTTGATTTTTGCTCTCATCTGCAGTGATGAAAACTCTGTGATATCATCACTGGCAGTTGGGCTCAATTGCCTTGAGTCATGTGATACATATAGCTTACAGTAGCTGTCATATCACAACCTTGCCACCAGAGTCTTTGTTACCATTGACCTTCAGTTGGGAAGTGAGCAACCCCATAACATTCTGGTTGAACTGCACATGACTAGATGATGAACAATAAGTTCATTCAAGTAACTAGTGTTTCTATACTTCCACTCTATCTCACAATTAGTTTTAACGCCAACTACTGAAAATCCAGCCTGTAATAGTAATAATAATGATGACAACAATAATAACAATAACAATAATAATGATAATAACTTTATAATGCGCAAATTTCATAAAATTTTCAAACGCGCATGACAAGATTAAAAACAGAATAAAAAGGCTATAAAGCTAAACTTACAATTAAAAGTAAACTTGCAATAATACATGTAAACACAACTATGATAAAATGCATGGCAGAAAAGGTGAGTATTTAGCTTGGCTTTAAAATACCAACTGTGCTGGCGCTTCTTATGTTAAATGGTGGCGCATTCCAAAGTTTTGGTGCAGCAAAGGTAAAAGAACGGTCACTTAGTGTATAGCTTAAATTTTGATTTAAAATGCAGATAACTAAGTAAAAGTTTATCGCTAGAATTCCTTAGATCATATTTGGATGTGAGCCTAAGAGAAATAAGAAACAACAAATAAGTAGCTGCTAAAAAATTAAGAATCTTAAAAGTAGTCAAAACTGATTATTTTAAACTCAATTTGTATAGGTAATCATACGGTTTCGAGTTCAATTTGGAATTAATTTGAACGAGAAAAACCGTATGATTACTTATTAATAATACAAACATGAAAAAATTTGCGCAGAAAAATTGCTGGAAGATGTTTCTCAAAGCCATTTTTTTCGCATCCGAGAAAAGATTTTTTAGAGTTTCCGTACAAAATTTCACTGCTTTACATGATATCATTCCTACAAAATTTCTCATTGTGTCTCTGCCAACCATCATCCAGAATTACGTTGTGTAATTCGTACTGGTGTTACACTTTTTGCACCGGTGTTACACTTTTTGCACTGGTGTTACACTTGCACTGCACTGCTCTCAGCCAATCAAAATCAAGTAACTTTTTCATGTGTATTATTATGTATCTAATCGGTAACCAGTGTAATTCATAACTAAAAGGCAAATTTAATGAAACTCTTGAGAGCCGCTTGTTTTGTCAGACTTGCAGAGTAAGGAACAAACTCTCCAGGAATGATATAGATCTTATTAGACATGGTAAGACCGGCCTTAAGCCACAACTCCACGGGGCGACTGGGTCAGGACAATCTCTTGAATCAGACCAGATTTGTTTAACCACAAACAATAAACAGAAAAAATAAACAGATTTCGGACTTAGAAGAAGAAAACAACTGCCATTTAGTGGCACAAAAAAGTTATAAAGCTGACAGATGAAAGTTACCCTGACCCACCCTTCCCACTCTGGACCGGTCCCAAATCAACACCTATGCATAAATATGTCCAATACACGGACTACATGAGACTACATACGCCAGAGTAATTAAGAGATCTTATTACCATTAATTCACAGTCTACAACAACGTACAATAAACAGCAAAATACACTTACAAGCTGAACACTCCGTGAGCTTGCTTTCGATCCTCCTTGTACGTCATCCAAATTGGAAACAATGGTTCTCGTTGTGGATATTTTCCTTCGTTACGAAACAAGTATTGTATGTCGCCTGTAACGGTGTCATAATCAAGGATCTTCTCTCGATAAATCTCCCCATACTGCTGAGCTCGATCTTGTTGAATCTGATGTATTCTCGTGTGACCTTTGTCACGGACGTAGTCGAATAGCGTCCCAACGAAAGGCAATCCCTTCGGACCTGGAATTTCCTTGAATGGTTTCACCTCCATGCTTTCCGCGGCTTGCGTTTGTTGTAAGCGAATTAAACTGTGCTGACCAACTCTTCCAGACTTTTTTTTTCTGGAGACCTCGAAAGGTGAGAGATGGACGGATAGCAAACTTACATGCCATGGCAATCGGTTCGTTTAGTCTGACTGTTCGCACGTTCAGGTCATACCGTCATAACAAGCAGTTATTTATTTACCGAGGAGAGATGGTGATGAGCAAATATAGCTATACCCGGAAATAATATAATTAGCGTGGAAAAGGTGGACGTGTAATGTGAAACGTGGCACTCAAATAAATTTTCAGGATACCTAGCCCGTGTACAGCCGCCTCAGTTTCTGGAGATTAGTGCTACGCGTGAATACAGGGAACTGGAATAAATAAAATCTAAATAAAAAGGAAAAGAAAGAAACTTGATAAGAGGGTATGTAAATAGTGCACTAAAATGTTGGAGGTTAGATGAGTTGGAGTGTGCTGCGTTTCAGAGGTCGCTCCCTCAATTTTACCACTTACCTTTATGTTAATTTTATATCCATACACATTCCCACCCTTACATACACTACTCTCCTTTTTACCCACTGATCACGAGATTTCTCATCAGTGGAGTGGGAACCCACATTCATGGGATTCCATATATCAACACCAAAAGAAGCCACAAAGGTTGCTAGCGAAACTACTGACTACTATACTTAATACAAAAAGACCACAACGGTTTAGAATATTGGTCACGGTACTTGAGCCTGTCCTGTGCGTCTTGAGACATAAAATGTTATTCACAGGATTACATGACGGTGGCGTGACACTCGGTAACTGACTATTAAATTGAGAGTCACCCATTATCTCCCTGCACTCCCTGCAACGTTGGAAAGAACACTCACCGAGAAGAACCAGCATATTAAAGGAGCGGGGATGTTTACAAGAACATTTGAACTAAATCTCTAAAACAGACCAATCTGGGCGTGGTCCAATATCTTTCTTGACCTTCTCCTTCTTGTGTATGGTATCATACTTGTGTATGATACCATACACAAGTAAAAAGGGTCTTAAATGAAGTTTTTAAGACATTGCTATGGAATGCTTTTATCTACGGAGAAACGCTAACGATTTCATGTCAGATCAATCTAAGCCATCAACACAGTATGAAGGCATATTTCTATACGTGCAGCTTTAAGATACGCTGACAAATTAAAAGATAGGCACTGTCCTTCGTGATACCAGAGTATTCATTGCACGCCGCCGCAATAAGCGTTCGCGCCCGTTTACGTCGGAGTGTTTCCCAGTGTTTTAACGTTTTATGTGAGTTATGTACGTTTTCTATAAACCTGCGAAAAGTGTACAGAAAAAGTATCAATTGAAGTATCATTTATTCTGGGGGTAACCCTGCGATGGATCAGGATCCCATCCAGGGGTGAGTAGAAATACTCCTAGTCGCTGACATGCTACGCAAACCGGAGATTATCGGCAGCGGCATGGATGCCACTGTTAGTTTATTGTCTGCAATCGAACCCTGTTTTTACAACATGGACAACGCGAAAAACTACCAAAAGTGTTCACATGCATTCAACAACAAGCTGCTCGTATTAAATTGGTTAACTTAAAAGAAAATGTCTGCATAATCATAACGAGGAGGAAGCGGCGTCCGTCCTGTTAATTATGACCTTGAAAGTCAGGCACCCTTAAGTAGTATCCTACATTTTTTTGGAGGGGGTAGGGTTGCTTTGTTTTAGAAACCCATGCCAGTTGAATTGCCAGACTGTGTAAGACGTTGCTTATTTCAACTAAGACCTTGGTTATTTCCACTTAGACCTCGCTAGGACCTTGATAGTCAGTCACCCTTAAGAAGCATCCTACATTTTTTAGGAGGGGGGTGGGATTTATCTGTTTTGGAAACCGTTTTGCTCAAAGCTATTTTGGAAACTGTTTTGTTCAAGCGCAGGGTTCCTAGGGGTATGGTTTTGGAATAATCAATTTAAAATACATTAAAATACATTATTGGTAGCTGAGCTGAGCTGTCTTATAAGACCTATAATAGGATAACAGGGATACAGGAAGGTTTGCTGTGACCTTATTCTTCCAGCTCCCCCATAGCCAAGTCACAACCTCAAGGGGCAGGGGCAACCTCAAAAAGCAGGCCAAAGCCCATGATAACCGAGAGTTTGCAACAAATCAGGTTGATTTTTGCTCTCATCTGCAGTGATGAAAACTCTGTGATATGATCACTGGCAGTTGGGCTCAATTGCCTTTAGTCATGTGATACATATAGCTTACAGTAGCTGTCATATCACAACCTTGCACCCAGAGTCTTTGCATGTTGCCATTGACCTTCGGTTGCGAAGCGAGCAGCCCCATAACATTCTGGTTGAACTGCACATGACTAGATGATGAACAATAAGTTCATTCAAGTAACTAGTGTTTCTATACTTCCACTCTATCTCACAATTAGTTTTAACGCCAACTACTGAAAATCCAGCCTGTAATAGTAATAATAATGATGACAACAATAATAACAATAACAATAATAATGATAATAACTTTATAATGCGCAAATTTCATAAAATTTTCAAACGCGCATGACAAGATTAAAAACAGAATAAAAAGGCTATAAGGCTAAACTTACAATTAAAAGTAAACTTGCAATAATACATGTAAACACAACTATGATAAAATGCATGGCAGAAAAGGTGAGTATTTAGCTTGGCTTTAAAATACCAACTGTGCTGGCGCTTCTTATGTTAAATGGTGGCGCATTCCAAAGTTTTGGTGCAGCAAAGGTAAAAGAACGGTCACTTAGTGTACAGCTTAAATTTTGATTTAAAATGCAGCTAACGAAGTAAAAGTTTATCGCTAGAATTCCTTAGATCAAATTTGGATGTGAGCCTAAGAGAAATAAGAAACAACAAATAAGTAGGTGCTAAAAAATTAAGAATCTTAAAAGTAATCAAAAGTATTTTAAACTCAATTCGTATAGGTAATCATACGGTTTCGAGTTCAATTTGGAATTAATTTGAACGAGAAAAACCGTATGATTACTTATTAATAATACAAACATGAAAAAATTTGCGCAGAAAAATTGCTGGAAGATGTTTCTCAAAGCCATTTATTTCGCATCCGAGAAAACTTTTTTCAGAGTTTCCGTACAAACTTTCACTGCTTTACATGATATCATTCCTACAAAATTTCTCATTGTGTCTCTGCCAACCATCATCCAGAATTACGTTGTGTAATTCGTACTGGTGTTACACTTTTTGCACCGGTGTTACACTTTTTGCACCGGTGTTACACTTTTTGCACCGGTGTTACACTTTTTGCACTGGTGTTACACTTGCACTGCACTGCTCTCAGCCAATCAAAATCAAGTAACTTTTTCATGTGTATTATTATGTATCTAATCGGTAACCAGTGTAATTCATAACTAAAAGGCAAATTTAATGAAACTCTTGAGAGCCGCTTGTTTTGTCAGACTTGCAGAGTAAGGAACAAACACTCCAGGAATGATATAGATCTTATTAGACATGGTAAGACTGGCCTTAACCCACAACTCCACGGGGCGACTGGGTCAGGACAATCTCTTGAATCAGACCAGATGAAATTCCCCAAAAAATCCCACATGCAAAAGTTTGACCACAAAAAATAAACAGAAAAAATAAACAGATTTCGGACTTAAAAGAAGAAAACAACTGCCATTTAGTGGCACAAAAAAGTTATAAAGCTGACAGATGAAAGTTACCCCGACCCACCCTTCCCACTCTGGACCGGTCCCAAATCAACACCCATGCATAAATATGTCCAATACACGGACTACATGAGACTACATACGCCAGAGTAATTAAGAGATCTTATTACCATTAATTCACAGTCTACAACAACGTACAATAAACAGCAAAATACACTTACAAGCTGAACACTCCGTGAGCTTGCTTTCGATCCTCCTTGTACGTCATCCAAATTGGAAACAATGGTTCTCGTTGTGGATATTTTCCTTCGTTACGAAACAAGTATTGTATGTCGCCTGTAACGGTGTCATAATCAAGGATCTTCTCTCGATAAATCTCCCCATACTGCTGAGCTCGATCTTGTTGAATCTGATGTATTCTCGTGTGACCTTTGTCACGGACGTAGTCGAATAGCGTCCCAACGAAAGGCAATCCCTTCGGACCTGGAATTTCCTTGAATGGTTTCACCTCCATGCTTTCCGCGGCTTGCGTTTGTTGTAAGCGAATTAAACTGTGCTGACCAACTCTTCCAGACTTTTTTTTTCTGGAGACCTCGAAAGGTGAGAGATGGACGGATAGCAAACTTACATGCCATGGCAATCGGTTCGTTTAGTCTGACTGTTCGCACGTTCAGGTCATACCGTCATAACAAGCAGTTATTTATTTACCGAGGAGAGATGGTGATGAGCAAATATAGCTATACCCGGAAATAATATAATTAGCGTGGAAAAGGTGGACGTGTAATGTGAAACGTGGCACTCAAATAAATTTTCAGGATACCTAGCCCGTGTACAGCCGCCTCAGTTTCTGGAGATGAGTGCTACGCGTGAATACAGGGAACTGGAATAAATAAAATCTAAATAAAAAGGAAAAGAAAGAAACTTGATAAGAGGGTATGTAAATAGTGCACTAAAATGTTGGAGGTTAGATGAGTTGGAGTGTGCTGCGTTTCAGAGGTCGCTCCCTCAATTTTACCACTTACCTTTATGTTAATTTTATATCCATACACATTCCCACCCTTACATACACTACTCTCCTTTTTACCCACTGATCACGAGATTTCTCATCAGTGGAGTGGGAACCCACATTCATGGGATTCCATATATCAACACTAAAAGAAGCCACAAAGGTTGCTAGCGAAACTACTGACTACTATACTTAATACAAAAAGACCACAACGGTTTCGAATATTGGTCACGGTACTTGAGCCTGTCCTGTGCGTCTTGAGACATAAAATGTTATTCACAGGATTACATGACGGTGGCGTGACACTCGGTAACTGACTATTAAATTGAGAGTCACCCATTATCTCCCTGCACTCCCTGCAACGTTGGAAAGAACACTCACCGAGAAGAACCAGCATATTAAAGGAGCGGGGATGTTTACAAGAACATTTGAACTAAATCTCTAAAACAGACCAATCTGGGCGTGGTCCAATATCTTTCTTGACCTTCTCCTTCTTGTGTATGGTATCATACTTGTGTATGATACCATACACAAGTAAAAAGGGTCTTAAATGAAGTTTTTAAGACATTGCTATGGAATGCTTTTATCTACGGAGAAACGCTAACGATTTCATGTCAGATCAATCTAAGCCATCAACACAGTATGAAGGCATATTTCTATACGTGCAGCTTTAAGATACGCTGACAAATTAAAAGATAGGCACTGTCCTTCGTGATACCAGAGTATTCATTGCACGCCGCCGCAATAAGCGTTCGCGCCCGTTTACGTCGGAGTGTTTCCCAGTGTTTTAACGTTTTATGTGAGTTATGTACGTTTTCTATAAACCTGTGAAAAGTGTACAGAAAAAGTATCAATTGAAGTATCATTTATTCTGGGGGTAACCCTGCGATGGATCAGGATCCCATCCAGGGGTGAGTAGAAATACTCCTAGTCGCTGACATGCTACGCAAACCGGAGATTATCGGCAGCGGCATGGATGCCACTGTTAGTTTATTGTCTGCAATCGAACCCTGTTTTTACAACATGGACAACGCGAAAAACTACCAAAAGTGTTCACATGCATTCAACAACAAGCTGCTCGTATTAAATTGGTTAACTTAAAAGAAAATGTCTGCATAATCATAACGAGGAGGAAGCGGCGTCCGTAGCACGCGTTTTACATCGATTGTTCAGTTACTGTTACAATGCACTTTTGTTTATTGGCGGAAAGATCTTGAAATTTATTTAGCGTCAAAAAGGGTCGAAATAAGAGCCCAGTTAGTTGGGAGGTGTCTGTTCCGTTTGGACCTAAAGCAAAGAACGTAATGTTTAATTTCAAGCCTGGCCCTGTTAAGTTTGCACATTCCCGACCCCAGAGCCTTCGGTTTCTTGACAGGGTGCGCCTTCGGTCATGTGCAGAAGAGAAGGGATCTGGGGTGGAGAATGAGTCTGTCAGAAAGGGCCAGAACAGGAGTAATATGGGCTGTGCTGACTGGGGTGCATACCCCTGGCAGGTTCAACCATGTCAGAGTGGTCTTGAGTGAAAGTCCTGACAAAAGCAGTCCAACAGTTTCCTGATCTGTAAAATCAGGTTAGGTACAGGGCCAGCAACCATCTCCCATAAAAACCAGCTCGCTACAGAAACCACTTCAGTAACAAATGCTATCCGGGATCGGACTAGTGCGACCTGCGACATCCTTGATGAGAGGTTCCTCCATTGGGGTGAAGCGACAATGACTGCTCCAAGTTAAAGCCAAAAGGAAGCCAGATGTCGATCGTTTTCGGAACTGGTCGGTCCACGAACAGACCAATTTCGATATATTAAAATTCAGCCTAAAACAATTGACCTCAGTACGAGGCTCTGGGGAATATTTACAGAGTTTGTGGGGGTTTAAATGATAATAACTTTATAATGCGCAAATTTCATAAAATTTTCAAACGCGCATGACAAGGTTAAAAACAGAATAAAAAGGCTAAAAAGCTAAACTTAAAATTAAAAGTAAACTTACAATAATGCATGCAAACACAACTATGATAAAATGCATGGCAGAAAAGGTGAGTATTTAGCTTGGCTTTAAAATACCAACTGTGCTGGCGCTTGTTATGTCAAATGGCAACGCATTCCAAAGTTTCGGTGCAGCAAAGGTAAAAGAACGGTCACTTAGTGTATAGCTTAAATTTTGATTTTCTGCAGAATGCTCTTGATGCAGGATGCAGGAAGGAGTTGAGAAGAAATTACGGCAAGAACAGGCTGCCTTTCGAACAGGAAGAGGGACAACTGAACAGATTTTCATCCTTAGCTACATCTTAGAACAGAGTGCTGAATGGCAAACACCCTTGTACATAGGTTTCATCGATTTCAAGAAGGCCTTTGATAGTGTGAGAAGAGACAAACTCTGGAACATTCTCAGGCATTATGGCATTCCTGACAACTTCGTCGACATCATACAAGAGCTTTATGATGGAAGCACCAGCTGCGTTGTTGATAACGGACGAACATCAGATTGGTTTCCTGTAGAGACAGGAGTCAAGCAGGGCTGCGTTATGTCTGGCTTTCTCTTCAACATCATTATTGACTGGGTAATGAGGAACACCACCAATGCAAGGAGAGGCCTGAGATGGAAGTTCACAACGGTCCTAGAGGACCTTGACTATGCAGATGACATAGCCCTTCTCTCCAGCAGACACAAGGATCTTCAAGAGAAGAGCAGCCGCCTCCAACAGGTCTCAAGGTATACCACTGACACAATTTCCATTGATGGCTTAGAAGTTGAAGACGTCAACTCCTTCATCTACTTAGGTGCCACTGTCCACGGAGCCGGTGGGTCACATGAAGACATCACGCGCAGGCTGTCAATCGCAAGAAGAGCATATGGCACTCTAAATCCTGTCTGGAGGTCTAAGACATACAGCAAGCACACCAAGCTGAGAATCTTCAAGAGCTGCGTGACTTCTATCCTCCTGTATGGCGCTGAGATGTGGAGGGTTACAGCAACAGATATGGAGCGCCTGGACGTTTTCCATCGAAAATGCCTAAGAAAAATCCTTATACAATTTTAACCAGAGTAACGTTTTTATTTCTTAATATGTTTCCATCACCTGGTTACAGGACCATTTTAAAAAAAAAAATCCTTGGCATATTTTGGCCATACACCATATCCAACGGTGATCTCTACGAAAGAGCCAGAGAGAGTCCCATCTCAGAAACTTTGAAGGTTAGACGATGGAGATGGATCGGTCACGTGTTAAGGAGAGAGAAAGATAACAACTGTAGAGTTGCGCTTACCTGGACCCCTGAGGGCAAGAGAAAGCGTCGAAGACCAAAGACTACATGGAGGAACACTATTGAGAGGGAACGGAAAGAACTAGGATGGACTACCTGGAATGTAGTGGAGCAGGTAGCTAAAGACCGTGAATGATG
>OZ026606.1:12500796-12523296 GCA_964020085.1 Micromussa lordhowensis
TTCCTTTCATTTACCTTGTGATAATGTAGATAATAGTTACCAAATAATAAAGAGAACTTCAGTTTCCTAAGATTGCTATTACCCTTTACACGGCATACCAAACAATAATTCGTAGTTTGCCGGGGATATTGAGGCGTTATGCATCTCATTGAACCAGTTCAACAGCCGATTGTGAAAAGAACTTGTTGTACTACAGGTTTGAAATGTATGAAGAACTAAGCCAGGCCCACCCCAGCAGAAACATATATTATTGTTTGTAATTCCATAAAGACGAAGTTCTTTCTTGGTAATTAATGTCATCGTCACAGCTGATTAACAACTTTTCAGAGCGGTTTCAGTTGAGTGTAGCAAGTATTTCTCATTTCGGTTGGTTTTGCGCTAGCTTCAAAACCTCGCGACACTTTGTCATCCAATCAGAATTAAAACCAAAACAAATCGTGACTCGCTCGCGCACGTTTTCCGGCGCTTTTCGTCAGCTACATGCATTGACGAGCTTTCATTGGTTTACTGGATTGCCTATGAAGTTTGTGATTGGCTAGATTGATTGCTTTGGTTTTACGACGTACATTGGAAATATTCCCTACTAAGCTGTTTACGCTGTCCAGCTGCCTGTCCGCCATATTTAATACACCGAAAAGCCTGACGTAGAGTATTCAAACTACTCAAAACGTTAACCTTCGGAGACATTCTAACGAAAAAAACATAGACACGACAATTATTATCTTTAGAACAGTTTCCACACTACGCCGGAGAAATTTGAAAACGCAGCTTTATTTCTACGGTTAGGCCTTAGCCGCCCACCGTCCACACTAATCCGTCCGTTTTTCGAAAACGCTCTTCAAACAGGAGGAATATGAAGACGCCGCCTTTTCGTTTTCGAGTGGACGGAAAGCACTTTGAAAACGGAACTTTACGAAAACGATTGCTTCACGATGATCATGTGATTTCCCTTACCGAGGTTTCCTCAAACACAAATCAAAAATGACCGGTGATTGTTGCGTTTTCAAATTCCTCCGGCGTAATGTAGACAGAAAACATGTGATGCGTTTTAAGGGTGAAACCTCTGTTTTCAATTCCTCCGGCGCAGTGTGAGCGGTGCCTCGAAGTCTAATGCGACCACACTTGATACCCAACAAGACAATCATATTGCCTCACCATGCGACAGTCGACATATTATCAAGAATTATCAGTCAACAAATTTGTAAGAAGGTCCTTGCAATCTACATGTATCATCTGTACATACACAACTGAGCTATTCACCGTTTGTCATGCGCGCTCAAGAAGCTTCGTCCGGCATCTTGTGAAAATGTGACTACTTGACAGTTTGTGTCAAGTAATTAACTTCCTACTCAGCCTAGCGAAATATCGTCATCGTATTCTGTAGATAGCGTTCGGAATGTGAGATAATAACTACAAAAAAGATGATGAAGTTGATTTTTCATCCAGCGTCTTCACAATGCTTTCCGGGTCGCTTAGCGATCTACAAATCTCAACTTGACTTCCCTGTCAGGCTTAAGAACACCAGTACTCACTGGTTTTACTTCATTAAGAGACTCAATCCAGAAGCTCCGTGACACCTGAAGGAGACAAACAGTGGTGAAAATATTAACCAGAACACAACTAAAGGCCCACCCAAATTAAAGGAGTACGACATTTCAGGCTAGCCTCCAGAGTCAAACAATTAAAAATACTGTCAGTTTTCCGCAGACTTACTGCGCCTGGTTGTTCCCGAGTCGAACATCAGCAATAACTTACAACGATAACAATTTCAACTGTCAGCAAACTCTCTGCTCGGGCAATACATGTAGATGTTGCCGGAAGAAAGCACTCGTCTCCTATTCCCATTATTCATTCTCTGAAGAGATTTTACCCGTACCTGAGACAGAATAAGACGCATTTCCAGTTCAGCCACACGCCGCCCTGTTAAACAAAAAAAAAACTCTTAAACATACATTGAACTGCAATACAACTCAATATCGCGTTCACAGTAGATAACGATGGTAACGTGGGGAAATATCCCAACCAACTAGTGAAATATGAACTTCACTGGTGAAATATGGATTTCACGTTGAACTTATAAAAATGATATAGCATTTTGTGCAAGTTGAATGATGTAGGGTATACGCATATATTTGCCGTTATAAGGCGTCAAAGGTACGGCGTTCTTTTAAGAAGGCTCCTTCTTCTTAACATCACCATTATACCTACGTAGCTGAAATTTTGTTCCAATAAAATTAAGGTCAGCAAACCTTAAACCAAAAAAACAAAACCAAAAACCAAAAACCAAAAAATTTCACGCCATCAATCTCTTAACATATTTAAGGTACAAATTCCACACAACTGAGGAAAATGTGCTGCCTTTGTAATTATATCTGCAAATGGTTAGACGTTCAAGTCTTCTGGTATAAGAACTATAAACCGTATGTCCCGTATCCTGCATCTTCAGTGTTACGTACATGATTAGCAGGGGACGTTAAAGAACCCACACACTTATCGCAAAGAGTAGGGCACGTGTTCCCGGTTTGGCCTTGTCTCGCGGGTTCGTGCTTTACATAGGGTTAACCTCATTGTCCCTTTCCTCCTTTGACGGAATTCTCCAAGAAAAATTGCTGTCTAACATAACAGCTACACGTCCCTACAAGAAATACGGGAGTAGCCCGTCCCCACACAAACGTGTATTGTTATTCTCTACCAGTTCTATATCGTCAGTAATTTTTGGCGTGGAGAGAATACCTTACTAATGTAGCAGTGATTTTTCCGTCAGCATGTATGTACTTACCAAGACACATCCTGGTGCCAAATCCAAAGGGGAGCAAAGCAAACGCATGATATGGTGACTTGTGTGAATCATCCCTTAGCCACCGCTCAGGTTTGTACTCCAAGGGATCTTCGAACAATTTTGGATTACGACCCATGACATAAATTGGGGTACGTATCATTGTCTGTCCAAGAAATAAAAGACAAATTTATAAAATGATCATGATCTTGGCTCGATTTTAAGGCCCATATAGAGTATAGCGAAAAACTTCCGCACTTTCCCCTTTTGGTGGCACGAGCATACGCAAGAAACTGTTGCATTCCACGTCTCGCAAGAGTTTGATCAACACCTTTATACAAGATTTGTCGAACACGCATTGACAGTTCTTTGCAAACATTTAGAAGTCTTCAGATGCCTGTGGAAATCTTCGAAAATGTTCGGACGTCTTCGGTGATTTCAACAGGTTGTTTCGGTGTTAAACTTTCCGAATTTTGGACTCGAATTGAATCCAAAGTGACTATGCATGAGGAGCCTTCGGAAATCTTCGAAAATTTTCGGACGTCTTCGGTGAGTTTAACAGATTGCTTTCGGTGCTAAACTTTCCGGATTTTGGACTCGAATTGAATCTGAAGTGACCTTTAAAATCACTTAGAGCGACCCATGTTGTCTCGTAGAAAGGAGAAAAGAAGCAAACGAAAAATTAAT
The DNA here is from genome assembly GCA_964020085.1 of Micromussa lordhowensis. Taxonomy (NCBI): domain Eukaryota; kingdom Metazoa; phylum Cnidaria; class Anthozoa; order Scleractinia; family Lobophylliidae; genus Micromussa; species Micromussa lordhowensis. The sequence goes on from OZ026606.1 coordinate 12,504,260, forward strand.
CGAGAAGAAAAAACAGCGCCGAAAAACAGAGTTTGAGTCGCAATTGTCAACTCTCATTTATTTGCTCCTCTTGCATTGGTTGACGAGTTAAATATGATTTCCAGTTCATACTGCAAACATTCGAGAGTTTGTTCGCGTTTTTTGTTTTGTTTCATGCAAGACATCACAAAATGTAAACATTTTACAACTACTTACATGAAGTAAATTCAGAGTTTCAAAACACAAACGCCATTATGGATGCGAAGCGGTCGAAGCTTATGCTCCGTTCTTTCTCATATCACTTGATGAAACAACTTCGTAGCTGTAAAAATCAATGAAGCTGTTGGAAAAAGAATTTGAAAGGCCTCAAAGATAAGGTATGTGGTTCATAACGAATAAGATCAATTCGCATTCCATCGAGGGGGGACTTATAAATAATGTTTATAAACATTGGGGTACTGAGACTGCGCAGTACGGACTGGAAATCATCTTTAAGGAAAGAGAGGGAATCTTCGTGGTCTGAAGACAGATATAAAAATATTTCACTGTCCACTACAACAGAGTCTTGGGTCAGTAAAGAAATTCAGTTGTTAGACTGACTTACGTTTGGCGGTATCCGGTAGCCTTTGATGACAATGTCTTCTTTAGGCATACGAGCGTTTTCCCAGGCGGCAGGAAACATCCTGGTGCAAAGAAAATGAAGAAAACTATGGAAGACGCACGCATCTTCATTTTCAAGCGTTGTCAATTTTTTTTCCACAGGCAGTACACCCCAAAGGGAAAAAAGAAATATCCGCAAGAATATCGAGGGTACTGTTGTGCAAATAAGCGCGCAATTATGTTTATCTCGTGTGAACAGTGTATTTACATCAGTGTCTATTGAGGCAGGTAAATTAATACCGTACCTTAAAGTTTCCTTGATGCATCCTCTAAGAAACGGCATTTTCTGTAACGTGGCAGGAGCAGCAAGTTCGTCCGGTTTGAGAACTGAGTTTACCTCCTCATAGAGCTGTTTTTGCACGTCAGGATTTCTTGCAAGCGAGTACAACGTCCACAGGATCGTGTTTGAGGTCTGCAAAATAGAACTACATGAATAAATCTCTCATCAGAATTTCTTGCAAATTAAAGAATTGGTTCATGCTTAGCGAGCGTATGTCGAGTTATGGATGAGTGTTGGTAGGTAGAGTTCCGGACTAGCGAGCAGAAGGTCGCAGGTTCAAATCCCGGCCGGATCAACACTCAGGGTCTTTAAATAACTGAGGAGAAAGTGCTGCCTTTGTAATGACATCTGCAAATGGTTAGACTTTCTAGTCTTCCCGGATAAGGACGATTAACCGTAGGCCCAGTCTCACAACTCTTCATAATTAATTGTGGGAAGTAAAAGAACCCACACACTGTTCGAAAAGAGTAGGGGACGTAGTTCCCGGTGTGGTGGTCTATCTGTCATCTAATGGCTAAATGCTCGGAGATATTAGCTGCATAAGCTACTCTAAAATGCGAGGGTAAAGAAAGTAATGTATGGATGTACGCGGCTGCACCTCGAGGAACTCTTACGCTTCTTTCGTCCTCTCCAAACTTCCCAAGTGCATCCATAACTAGATATACGCACAGCTAAAAGCATGAACCAATTCTTTCATAACAAAGCGATAACAACTTGGGCGCATGTTTTATTTGTGATTAACTACAATGTTCTCACAATTCACAGTAAAGCAAACATGCCACAATCTGTTGGAGCAACAGTTGAACGAGAACGCTTCATCTGGTTCCTAAAATTGTCAATAAAAATGCGCTTTTTGGACTTAATGAAAATGTAGGCAAACTAAGTCAAAATTAAAGTGAAAGTGAAGAATGATCATCGCAGTAAATTTTCCAACTTAAGCAATTGTAAAGAAGAAGCCTGAAATATTCAGAGCTTCCACGGGATTCGATCCCGTGACCTCCGCGATACCGGTACGATGCTCTACCAACTGAGCTACGCGTGTATGAAGCCACACATTGCTTGGAAAATTTACTGCGATGATCATTCTTCACTTTCACCTACAACCGCAGTTTGTATTGATCATGAATTTCGTCATAACATTGTCAAAGTAGCTGTGGCTATTGCTTTTGGATCCGCTGACTAGTTTGACAATGTCATGACGAAAGTCATTGTCAATAACAGGACAGACGTATGCCGGCAATTTGTTTTTTTTGCAATAACAAATCGTTAAATTGTCCGCTCTCGGCGCTCGTTGGGTCCCAAATTTATGTGTCTGTCTGCTTAATGACAATGAAATACTAGCCAATGAGCGCGCAAGAATTTCTGCAGTTATTATAAATAGAGATATTTACCATGATGGCTCAATAGGAATTAGATAGGACCAGCGATACCTTTTAATAAAGAGCTCCAAGTCCGCACGGTGAGTTGCGGCCGGGCTTTTCCCCTTTCAATTTATGCCCCAAGCATGAAGCGCGCGCGCAAATTGAAAAAACAAAAACCCAACAACTACAAACAACAACAACAACAAAACAGTAAAGACCGAGGAGTTTCGATTTGAACTGCATGTAAATTGTTTCAGTTAAGATTTTTTTTAAAAATGCTCAAATTAGCCGCGACAGTTTACCATATCTTTCCCATTTGAAAGTCCACATCAAAAAAGGAAGTTCCACGAAAAAAATATTTCGATTTTTGAACTGCATGTGCATTTTTTCAGTTATGATTTTTTTAAAAAAATGCCCAAATTAGCCGCCATTAGCACATAAAAATAATAAACAACAAATTCACGTTTAGTTTAAATCGAAGTATTTGTTTGGAGACCTTCCTTTATTGATATAGACCAATATTATTTGAAAGCAAGTTTGGTCTCGTCATAGTTCGTATTTTCGCGAGACGTAGTTGAGAAAAAAACAATTGCGCCCATGGCTCTACCAATCAAGTCTGATATGTCGCCGAAGCATACCAAAAAGGTACAATTTAGGTATTTATTATCCAACTCTGCTTCGTAGAGTACAAATATCGCGCGAAACGAGTACAAATATCACACGATATTTGTACTCGTCTCATTCCTCCCGGCCGCGTGAAGTTCAAAACCTTTTGGGAAAAGAAATCGTTGGATAATAAATCTCTTATTAGACGTTTTGGTGTGTAGTATCGCTGTTTATAACCCACCCATTAATTTTTGATTGATTTTATTGGCTAGTTTACGTCACGTGGTATAAATCTCTGGACAGTTATCACGCAATAACCCCCGCCCGAGTCGATATTTGTCCTCCGATTTTTTCCGTCGAAGAGAAAAATAGTCAGCACAAGAATTTCAACTTTTCTTTTCTCTTATTTAATGTGGAAGGAAACCAAGCTAGTGTTACTGAGTCTAGCGATGGTGATATTAAAAAGCTGATGGCAAGTGCTGTTCCGGAATAAGTACATAAAAGTCACCAAAATACGCTGTCAAAGTCTTTGAAGGTGGATAGAGTCACGAGTAGACTTTTAATATTTAGTCCTACGTAGACTTAAACCGATTCATTTTATATTACAAAATAAAGATTTAATACAATGTAATAACTAACTATAAAATAAACCAACCGTTCACGTCCGACTTAAGCGTGGAGGAAGGAGAAAAAAATTCCAGTCGCACTTAAAATCATGGAGCCGGCAGAATTATCAACCATGTTGAAACCTTTTTTACGCAGAAGCCAGAAAATTCAGTGGAAGGAAAACCATGCAGTCGCAACACTGTGAAAGCCAATTCGTTCCGGGCTGGACAGATTTTTTTCCGGTTCCCTTCAAAGAAAGCCGTTTGCCATTACATGTATTTGGGATAAGTATTCAAGCCAGCAGACGAATCCATCACTGAAAGATCTTGCGCGACAGGGATTGATTTCTTTCACAAAGCACCAGCGTCCAATTTCCGGCGAAGACCTTGAAGTCCTCTATGCAGCAAATCAGCTTGGCCTGAATGCTCCAGAAAGTTTTGCAAATTCATTCTCCACTTCGGAAAGAGAGGCTGTGAAAACCAACGCGAGATGAAACCCGGTGACCTTTAGCTCAAAACAACAACAACCGGCTGAAGTACTTCATCTCAAGCGAGAGAGCGACGAAAAATCAGTCCACCTTCAAGTGCTACAGATTTTACACATTCTGTGTTTCACAGATGTAAATTCTGAGACTGGAATACATTTCTTTCTAGTCAAGTTTATGAACAGTACGTCGGAAAATATGAACCAAAAGCGCCAAGTTTTCGAGTTTTTGATCCAAGGGGCGTTACGAAAATTAATTTCACATGACAGCTTGTCAAATTTGGTCCAATCATAGTGGAGATAAGGTTAGTTAAACCAATCAAATTTACGTTGCTCCCTCACGTCAATCACGCGAATTCGCCATCAGATCACCAATGGCTTTTTTTACCAAGTTTACGAGCGGTTTTTTGCGAACTGAAAATTAATGGGAGGGTTATAAAATAAATAAACCCCTTTCTGGCTTGCTGGTATGTCGGCTGATAATGTCCTTGGCTGAGAGATTGTCCTCAAAATTTCACATTTGCCCTCGAAGTTTCGCTTCTCGGCCAAATGTTCATATTTCGGAAAATCTCTCAGCCGCGGACATTATCAGCCGACATACCAGCCGCCTGAAGGGGTTTATTTACTAAATATTTTTACTCGTTGTTTGTATTTTGACTCGCCCTACGGGCTCGTCAAAATACCGCACAACTCGTAAAAATATACAGCGATACTACACACCAAAACGTCTAATAAGATATATTTATCGCACCTGATCATGATATCGCTCAGGTCTGTGACTAGGATATCAGGACAGTCAGACACTGCTTCTGATTGGCTAATTGTGAATTTGGGGTCAGTACTGAACTAGATACTCCCATAAGCCTTGTGGTTTTCTGGAGGTCTCCTAATACCCTGTTTAAATTACTGGCCCTGGTTGTTCGAAAGGTGGATATCCACCATATAGCGTGGTTTGTTTATGATAGTCTTATCCAGCCTTTGAACAATGAATCGGGGCCTTGATTGATTAAATAATCATTTCTTTAAAGCAAATAAATGATAATGAAGGTGACAGACCATGGTCATTATGATGATGATGATAATGAGGAGGAGGAGGACAAGGATGATGATGACGATGATGATGATGATGATGATGATGATGATGATGATGATGATGATGATGATGATGATGATGATGATGATGATGATGATGAAAGAGTTGAACTCTTATAGCTAGCTAAAGAAAAGAGAGGCATACTCATACCGTTTCCACAGCTGCCATCAATATTTCAACCAAGTTTGCCGAAATTTCTTTAGAGCTTATGTCATCTCTGCTGATCAAAAATGTCAAGAATTCCGCGGAATCTTCATCGTTTAAGTCTCCACTTCCCAGCTTGTCTCGAATTTCATTCAACCTCTTTTCAATAAACATGTCGCCAAAGTTGTGCATGACATCCATACAATCATAGAACTCTTGAACTACCTTGAACCGGTAATACTTGTCAATCCAAGCAGGAATGCCCACAGCCTTTAGGCTTTGATGAAAGAACTGTTCAACAGCAGCAATAAATTTTGCAGCTTCCACTGAGGGTGACTTGGCAAAGGACCCAAATCTTGTTTCAAACAGGACTGTGCCAATCGCTGGAATTTTTAAAAGATGACACATAATTAAAACATGCTATCAGATATTATTATGGGTTTGAAGGAGCTTTTTTGCCTTCTTTTGGATGGTTGACGCTATTTTTTTAACCAGAGCCTGTTTTTGAGCTAACATTACTGTGTTCCTACACAATGAAGCACATGAATTAACTCACATTCTAAAGACCATTTGAATAGTTCTTGTTGAATGTTGGGAACTATGCCATAAGCATCTCGAGTCTTTTTCATCTGGGTTAACAGATCAGTTGTGACGTCATTCAATTGCTGTGAATATTCACCAATGACTTTGGGTTTCAACATCTTCATGTTCAAGATGCGGCGAACCTTGTACCACTCTTCTCCTTGCCTGCATGGTTAAAAAAACAATTTGCAGGTACTTAACGAATGACATAAGCCAGCTTTGTGTTGTTCAGTGTCACAATCTCATTTGCAGCGTCATGTTTTGTATATTACGTGCATATGTTATGCCCTTTGAAAGGTAAAGTCTGTATTAAGCCACATTTTTCTGTCTCCAGGCTACTGGTTCTTTATGCACCTGTATCCTAGTTTCTCTAGCATTAACCAGCAATACAGAGAGGTGATGAGCAGTCTCAGTAAATTCAAAGCCACGCATGGGGACATTATGTTAATTATTCTTGGGCAAAATTCTAACATCGCAGTACCTCTCTCCACCCAGGGGTACAAATGGTACCAGCCAATTGAATACTTGAGAAGTAGCCTAAGGACTTGTGTCACATCCTACATTTTTTAGGAGGGGGTGAGGTTGCTCTGTTTTGAGAACCGTTTTGTTCAAAACTGTTTTGGAAACTGTTTTGTTCAAGCAGAGGGCTCCTAGGGGTATGGTTTTGGAATAATCAATTTAAAATAATTACAATACATTATTGGCAGCTGAGCTGAGCTGTCGTAAGCCCTGTAATAGGATAACAGGGATACAGGAAGGTTTACTGTGACCTTATCCTTCCACCTCCCCCATAGCCTAGTCACAACCTCAAGGGCAACCTCAAAAAGCAGGCCAAAGCCCATGGTAACTGAGAGTTTGCTACAAATCAGGTTGATTTTTACTCTCATCTGCAGTGATGAAAACTCTGACTGACTGAGAAGCCAAGGAAGTGAAGTGCAGGTGTGATCAAGTTGGGCTCAATTGCCTTGAGTCATGTGATACATATAGCTTACAGTAGCTGTCATATCACAACCTTGCACCCAGAGTCTTTGTTGCCATTGACCTTCAGTTGGGAAGCGAGCAGCCCCATAACATTCTGGTTGAACTGCACATGACTAGATGATGAACAATAAGTTCATTCACGTAACTAGTGTTTCTATACTTCCACTCTATCTCACAATTTGTTTTAACACCAACTACTGAAAATCGAGCCGGTAATAGAAATAATAATGATAATAATAACAATAACAATAACAATAACAATAACAATAACAATAATAATAATAATGATAATAACTTTATACTGCGCAAATTTCATAAAATGTTCAAACGTGCATGACAAGATTAAAGTGCCCATAACCCCAAATTCTTTTTTTGGCTAAGATAAACTTAGAAACACACAAAAAAAAAATTTGCCAAATTTCTCACTTTGTGACTTTTTAAGGGCTTTCAAAATTAACAGAATTTGGTGAGGGGTTTGGGTATATTCCTGGGTTGACGTCACATATTCATTTACATAGCATTAACTCTTTATAAACATGCATGCAAAACAGTCTGTGACATCAACCCAGTAATAGACCCAGGCTCCTCGCCAGCTCGGTCATGTATCAAATTCCAGCTACTTTATGTTAATTTTTAAAGCCCTTAAAAATATCAGAAACCGAAAATTTTGGCAAATTCTTTTTGTGTGTTTGTCTATAAGTTTCATCTTAGCCAAAAAACAATTCTGGCGTTATAGGCACTTTAAAAACAGAATAAAAGGCTAAAAAGCTAAACTTACAATTAAAAAAGTAAACTTACAATAATACATGTAAACACAACTATGATAAAATGCATGGCAGAAAAGGTGAGTATTTAGCTTGGCTTTAAAATACCAACTGTGCTGGAGCTTCTTATGTCAAATGGTAACGCATTCCAAAGTTTCGGTGCAGCAAAGGTAAAAGAACGGTCACTTAGTGTAGCTTAAATTTTGATTTAAAATGCAGATAACTAAGTAAAAGTTCATCGCTAGAATTCCTTAGATCATATTTGGATGGGAGCCTAAGAGGAATAAGAAACAACAAATAAGTAGGTGCTAAAAAATTAAGAATCTTAAAAGTAATCAAAAGTATTTTAAACTCAATTCGTATAGGTAATCATACGGTTTCGAGTTCAATTTGGAATGAATTTGCACGAGTGAGTTTTTCAAAAACCTGAAATTTCACGAGCCGCTTCGGCGACTGGAATTTCAGCTTTTTGAAAAACTTACAAGTGCAAATTAATTTCAAATTGAACGAGAAAAACCGTATGATTACTTACTAACTAATACAAACATGAAAAAATTTGCGCAGCAAAATTACCGGAAGATGTTTCTCAAAGCCATTTTTTTCGCATCCCCGAAAACTTTTTTCAGAGTTTCCGTACAAAATTTTTGACACTGCTTTACATGATATCATTGGCCTACGAAATTTCTCATTGTCTTTATGCCAACCATCATCCAGAATTACATTGTGTTATTCGTACTGGTGCTACACTTTTTTATGGAGCTCCATTTCCGCCAAAACTCGATCTTTGTATTCGGTACTCGACTTGCTGTATTTTATGCTACCTTATACAATGCGACATCCAACTGTGTTGACTTTGTGGTTGAACTTTTCGATTGTACATGGTACTTTTTGTTTTTCACATTCAATATCACGAAATTGGCATACCAAATTGACGATTTTCTGCTTCTTTGACAGAAATGGTCAACTACGCAACTTTCGACTTTCGATGTTGTGTTATTCGGCTTCGTTCGACATCCTTCCGCAATCCATCGAGAGAGGGCATCGCGGGCGCAGCTAATCTCCACCCCTATCCCTACGGTAGCTGTCGAAATGAACCCTCCAGTGGAGTGGAGTAGAGAGAATCATCCCACCCTAGACGGTCGCATCTTTGTCCTTTTCAACATGGCGGTTGCTGGGTCTCGAACTTAGTGGGTTTCCATTCAAACAAGTACAGTGTAATACAACATTGAAAAGGTAAGGGAATGAGGTAAATACGTATTTTTATTGTCGTACATTGTGCTTACCTGCATCGCATTGTTCATAAATAAAAGATAAATAAAGAGATATTTTGATACCTTCGGAGATGGTTGATTGGTTTGAGATACTTTGTACTTGCGTTCGTTTATGCCATGTCAGTATGATTATTGGGTTATGCGTTGAAAATACTTGTGAAGCAGTGGTATGTTTCAATTTCAAAAACGACTCAAAACATGACGTTCCTCCGTTCCTGAAAGCTTAAATTTAATTAGAAAATCTTTCTGGAAAAGGTCAACTGTCCTGGAAAATGTTACCGTGTAAATTATTTTGTATTCAACAGATGTCGGCGGACATCTCCTACTTGTGTGATGCTATAAGAGATATCATCAGTGATATTGACAGACTTGAAGTCACTAGGGGTCCCTCAAATGACCTTCAACCAATAATCGGTAAACTTGATTTAGTGCAAAGATTAGCAGTTAGCCTGGATGTAGATGAAGTGGTTGCAGAGGATGTTGGGTCTGCATATAGGAAGTTAGTGGAGACCGAACAAAGTAATCACGTTGGATACCAAGCCCCTTTAAACTGTGGTGGAAGACAAGGAAGACCATCTTTTGAAATAAGTGAGGAGCAGCTACAATTTTTGCTTGAACAAGGTTTTAAAGTAAAACAAATAAGTAGCATTCTTGGAGTTAGTTCCAGAACAGTTGAGAGAAGGATGTCAAGCTTTGGTTTGAGCATATCAGGTCGGTACTTAATATGCAACTGTACACAAAATACGTATTCAAATTCATAGGTATCAGGGCTTTTTCACCAACTAGTACTGACCCTTGGCAAGGCTGTTGCCTAACAAATATTTCAAGGAGCCAAGAATGGAAAAAGCCGAGAAGTTAGGATCCCAACAGGTAATGTTGGGAGCTGCTGCAAAAACTTTAGGAGCCCAAATCATTTTCTTGGGTGCCCCAGGCTGCTTGGCTCCTATAAGGCAGCAACCTTGCCCTTGGTAATTACAAGAGCGACCTGCTGTTATGCTCCTGGGAAAAGTTCAAAAGAAAAATTTTTCCTCTAAAAGATGCATCAAGTATATTTTTGGTAAGGTAGGGCCTGGAGGGGAGTAGGTTAAAATAAGCTTCTAGTTTGTATCTTCTGAATAATTTTTTATTTAATGATAATTTCAGTGTTTCCAAAGCAGAAAAGAAAGTAGGTTACAAGTATAAAACCTACAAGAGAAAGAAATATATTGAACTGTGAGGTTCTTTGGGCTTCACAAAATTTTTTTTCCATGCCTGTTTTCATACACTTACCAAACCTCATCAAAGTATTTCTAGTTGTAAATAGATGGCCCAGGACAATTAAAAAGGGTATACTTGTAAATGCTGTTCTTTTCCTCAGGTATGTATAGTACTATAGATGACAGCCAGTTGGATGAACTTGTTCGGGATGCTTCAAATGAGCATCCTGGTATTGGGATTCGAATGCTTAATGGTTACTTAAAGAGCAAAGGGTTCCGTATTCAGCGTGAAAGAATACGATCATCACTGTTGCGAATTGACCCAATTGGCCTAGTAGAAAGGTGGAGAAGAACTGTCAAGAGGAGATGCTACAATGTGAAGTATCCTCTATCTCTGTGGCACATAGATGGAAATCACAAACTTATAAGGTACTCATTGATATCCCATTACCTAATTTGTATTGTGGGTTGGTTAGCCATTAGGCAAAAAGCTTGACAGGAATAACTCATTTCTATGCAGATACATTTTATCTGAGGGCAAAGTTAGCACAGTGTACTCATAAAGGGAAAAAATTGTGTTAACGATGTTAAAAGTAGAAGTATATTATCTTTCAAATAACTTTATATATTGAAAACATGATAATTTTCAGAAAGTTCTCTAAATCTATTGTGGTCACTTTTTACAACATAACAATTTGTTTTTCCTATAGATGGAGGATTGTCATCCATGGTGGAGTGGATGGATACTCAAGAATACCAGTTTATTTGAAAGCCTCTAACAATAACAAAGCAAGCACTGTGTTAACATGTTTTCAAGAGGCTATTTCAGAGTTTGGTCTACCCTCCCGGGTACGTTCTGATAAAGGTGGGGAGAATGTGGAGGTGGCAACATTTATGCTCAATCATGTCCAGCGGGGGCCTGGCAGAGGAAGTATGATCACAGGTACATAATGCTTTGTAACTGTTTGTAACTGTTTGCAAAAAAAAAGGTTCCCAATATATGTGCCCATTAGTCAGTAATATTGTGCACAGTTTATCGAGATGACAAGGTTAGGATTTCAAGGGTGTACAGTAGTAAAACCACTCACATATAATTAGAGATAAATAGATAATAAATACACACCAACATGCTTCCTTGTGGCATGATTGATTGATTGCTGACTTTCAGTATGTCATTTTTTAAAATTAAAATTCAGGAAAGAGCACTCACAACCAACGGATCGAACGGCTTTGGCGAGATGTGTTTGGTGGATGTCTTTTCCTTTTCTATGATCTGTTCTACTCATTAGAAAATCAGAATATGCTAAATCCTGATGATGAAAGGCACTTATGGTGCTTGCATTATGTGTTTTTGCCCATCATAAACCGACACTTGTTGAACTGGAAAGATGCATGGGTCTATCATCCACTGCGTACAGAAGGCAACAAAACACCTATGCAGCTATGGATTACTGGACTACAGGCAGCATGGGGTTCTCAAGGTCCAGAAGATGAAGTGTTTCAGGTATAATTATTGCATTTATACATGATAGCAAACAATTTTCAAAGGAAATGTTCTCATAATGAGTTGCAAAGAGAACATCTGGTGGGATGTCTTTGCACACTATCTTGTTACAAACACTCATAATGATGTAGACACATGAAATGGGTAATAATAAATGCTGAAATTTTGCTCAATACTTGGTATTTTAAAAGTAGGTTTAGTTGGATCACCCGGGTGAATGTTGTCAATAACCAGAGTATAATGCCATCAACTGACGTCATACAATTCACTTTGCCATCTGGAGATGTGTACTCCACAGGTTGTCTAAACATCAGCCACTGTCAGCACCAACAGCCCTAATCAGGACTATGTTCACACAGACGATCAAACTCAACCTACCTTTGAAATGTCTCTTGGGTTCAAACATTTTACACGATTTAGCATTTTCTTAATGTCAGTACCTTTAAAAGACCCAACAAAAATGCGGAACATGATGCCCATACTGGTTGTTTCTCATTTAAATGTTCTGTAGGGTGATTTTGGCAACTATGGAATTGACTGGCAAGGGCCTGTTCCTGAACCCTCCCCAGACTATGTTGATGTTCCTGCCACAAACAGTCCATTTACTGAGGAGCAAATGCATGCCTTACGTACAACAGAAAACTTAACGTATGTTGAGGGAGTTGAGGCATTCAGCTACATCACCAGCCTGATCAACATGTAGCGTTACAGTAGAAAAGTGCAACCTTTATTGTTGAACAAGGAACAATTTTGCATGTACCATAAAGCAGGAGTAAAGTTCTCAATATTATCATAACAAAATAAGGGAAAAAACCTTTACAAATTACATGCCATAATAATTATTTCAAAGATATAACTTTGTCCAAATTATGAATTTATGCTTGAGTGACTAATAAATTCATTTTCACAAGACTGTAAACTGGACAGAACAGGAACAAATTAAATAATAATAATAATTATAATATATTATAATAAAATAAGTTATTTAAAAGACTGATATAACTTTGTCCAAATGATGAATTTATGCTTGAGTGACTAATAAATTCATTTTCACAAGCCTGTAAACTGGACATAACAGGAACAAATGAAATAATTATAATATATTATAATAACATAAATTATTTAAAAGACTGATATAACTTTGTCCAAATGATGAATTTATGCTTGAGTGACTAATAAATTCATTTTCACAAGACTGTACACTGGACATAACAGGAACAAATGAAATAATTATAATATATTATAATAAAATAAATTATTTAAAAGACTGATATAACTTTGTCCAAATGATGAATTTATGCTTGAGTGACTAATAAATTCATTTTCACAAGACTGTACACTGGACATAACAGGAACAAATTAAATAATTATCTTATATTATAATAAAATAAATTATTTAAAAGACTGATAACTTTGTCCAAATGATGAATTTATGCTCGAGTGACTAATAAATTCATTTTCACAAGACTGTACACTGGACATAACAGGAACAAATTAAATACTTATCTTATATTATAATAAAATAAATTATTTAAAAGACTGATATAACTTTGTCCAAATGATGAATTTATGCTTGAGTGACTAATAAATTCATTTTCACAAGACTGTAAACTGGACATAACAGGAACAAACAGAGATAATATTTCAGAAAAGACTTAAAAAACTGGGAATCATGTAAAACTGAATCCCTTTGCTCCGAAATTCAAGGCTATGTTCATGTTTTTTTGGAAATCCTCATAACAGGTGTGGTTTATTGGGAGGATTATAGTCTTGAAACATGTTTCAGCCATAGGCAAGAGATTTGAACCATCATCAAATTTAACAAGTAGTGCAGAGTCCTTGCCAGTAGGAAGATTTCTTGCACCTGTCCAGAAAGTGATTAGATCTTCAATCTGTGGTCCACCTTGAGAATAAGACAGTTGCAAAGAACGTTAATGTACTGATTGGACCCCAGTGTTACTTAGAAAACAGCTACAGTGATTAAAAATTGCTTCTGAATGTAATGTATTTGTGCAATCAAATTGTGGGATTTCAATAAATGTAATTTAGTGATAACCTGAAGTTTGTGTTGAGCAATTTTAACATGTCATGCTTGTGGTTTCAAATGGAATAACATTCAGTATCTAAAATAATTTTATTGTTTTGATATCCAACCTTTGATCCCTACTTCTAGTCCATCAATGTAAGATTCATAAAACTCAGCAGTTCTTCCATTCTGCTCATTTTCACTCCTGTCTTCATAGGTCATTAACTCTTTCACCTCGTCTGCAAGGATAACTCTCTCTGCCTCACGGGGGAATACAACCTTGATTAGTGATGGGGTTCTTCTTAAGAAGGTTGTTAGTGAAACCTCATCCATGCCTATGGATAGAAATGAAAGATTTTGGAGTACAATCAAACCAGTTATCTACATGTGCTAAATTAAGAAGTGTGATAGTCCCCTTATATCCATGATTCAATAGTCATAGGACAACTTAACTTCACCTTGATGACTATTCCTACAAAAGCCAGGCCTGAAGTGAATTGTAATTTTTAACTTAGCTGATGCTAATTATGCAAACTACTGTTTAGAAAATACAAACAAATAACAGTTACCTCGTGCTAAATCATCTAACTCACGGTGTCTTTTTTCAATCACATGGTACACCATCAGCCCCTCCAGAAGTAATTTCCTGTTTCCATACAGGTTGTCTGGGTCAAGGCCCGCTTCAAAGAGATATGGTTCTATTGAACATCGTAATTCTGGAGATGGGTGATCTTCCTTGGGCATGACATCCAGCTGGAGGGAGTAATTATTGTAAAGTTCAATCAAAACCAAAAATCTTCAAAGTCATTTTCTCTTTTTGCCACCTGAATTCCACATAAACCCTTTTTTTCCAGTTTTTAACAATAGGTCATCTGTGAAATTCGGCATGGTGCATTCAGTTAGTACGTGTAATTTTTTGTGTCATTGTTGTACCCAGACTTCCTCAGACAGAAGCTCTTCCTTTTGGCCGAAAATGAGGTGGTCGTGGCAAACATTTGCTTATCACTCAATGTTTAGGGGTTTTCTGTCAGAGTCAAATAATTTCTATACTTTCAACTCGGGTGAGTATTCTGGATCATTTGTGATATTTGTGTTCTTCAAGCGTTGAATTTACTCTTTCATGGGAAACAGTTGAGTGTTAATTTCGAATCCTCAAGTGCACGCCATCTAAGCAGACAATAAGGTCCTATGAGAAGAAAGACTATTATTTTTTATATTTAATTAGGGGTCTATCTCAAAAATCAAAGACAAAACTAACCTCTGATATCAGGTTGCGCAATTCTAAGTCGACAATATCGGCTAGTTCAATTGGTGGTGGCTGATGATCATCCTCACTTCTTTCCGATGACAGGTAGTGTTTTGCAGCGGGTGACATACCATGGAGTCCCGGGCCACCATGCAAAACGGAATGACCAATGATCCGTCCTAGAGCCTTGAAAGTCCCTGTTAGTCTAAGAGATTGGTCATGGACTGGAAGGCGATGGTCGGCTTCACCCTCCAGGAAAACAAGTGCTTTGCCAACAGAATGGATACCTTCTTCTATAATCCTAATGGCATTTACAAAGAACTCCCGGACTGGTCCGCACCCCACGCCATCCTCACCCTCAAAACGCACCCTTGGATTTGCAGTCAGTTTGGTTTTTGGATTCTTGTATATCCCTATAATATCTGCTTGCAGTTCAGCGGTTCCATCCATTCGACTCACACTGATTCGTTGAGTGGGTTGATCGTGTGCTATAACTTCCTGTTGGAAACGCTGCAGAGCAATAGCTGGTGTCCAGTTTTCATAGTCAGCTGATTTAAGTGTAGATTCTTTGCCACCAAAGTCAACAACGTCCAAGGAGCAACTATCACTAACACTTGTGGCTTGTTGGTTAATAAGAAGGGAATGAAAGAGAAGAACAAATAGAATAAAAATAAGTTAGGTGCATTTGTTCCACCTTAGCAGGGAATCAGACTCACAGTTTCCTTAGGCCACATGTTAACAGTGGATGTACACTGTACATGTAGCCCCACAAAACATTGTCTCCAAGTAACAAAGAAAAATGAAAGTCCATATTTGTCTCTGCCTCTATCAATAACTGCACAAGAACAAGTGCTGCAGACATTTATTAAAGAACCATTTTTTATCCTTATCGAGCTTCGAACTCTGTGCGAATCTGCTCTCTCTAGCCATTGTACAGTGTACTTGACCTCAAACCTATCAGTATACATTGCATAACAATAATCATTCCATGCCTATACCCAACAATAAGCATTATATGGCACAGCAAATCCGAGCGTTCTGATTGGTTGTTTCTTGGTCGGGATTTTGCCATACAGACCATTTCCGTGGAAACGGTCATAAGCTGTGTATTTTTTTGTTTTTGAAAGAGGGTAAATTCGTGAATAATTACTTCCTGGTTAACTCACACAGGCTTTTAAAGAGTAGTAGTCTGATAAGGGCAAAAGAAAATAAGAAAATTACCCAGAAGCTTCTGTGCAGCCTCATCAGGGTCTCCATTGCATACAGCTAAGGCACTCTGAATGTCCAACAAAGTTGCACTTGGGCAAATTTCTTGCAGTGCATGAACACTTGAGCTGCCAATGCTACCAGGCAAATCGGAGGGCTGAGAGGTGCCACTTGTACTAGGCCATCCAGAGGGCTGTGAAACACCACTTGTACCAGGCAATTCAAAGGGCTGTGAAATAGCACATATACCAGGCCATTCAGAGGGCTGTGAATTACCACTTGTGCTGGGCGATTCAGAGGGC
Source organism: Micromussa lordhowensis (assembly GCA_964020085.1). Taxonomy (NCBI): domain Eukaryota; kingdom Metazoa; phylum Cnidaria; class Anthozoa; order Scleractinia; family Lobophylliidae; genus Micromussa; species Micromussa lordhowensis. Next base: position 12,520,550 of record OZ026606.1, read on the forward strand.
TGTAAAATACCACTTGTTCCGGGCATTCCAGAGGGCTGAGACGTACCACCTGCACCTGGGACAGTTTGCACGCTTAAAAGGCAAATAAACAATGCCTTTAGTCTTGGTAAAAGATTTATTTTGAATAAATTTTCTAACTGAAAAATGTTCTTTGACATCAATAACATTAATATTTAGCATCGGCAAGTACGTAACAGGGAGTCAGATCACCTCCTTTTCCTATTTTACAGACAATAATACTCACTGCCAAGAAGTGTACAGGAAATGGTCTGGTCTGACCTCTCTACCTGCACTTTAAGCAGGCTTTTATCTTAAATGGTTATTTGATAGTATTGTCTTCATTGATTGCCATACTGGCACAATATTCATTGACACCAACTTTCATTAAAATAATGTTTTCTGTACCTTTCAGTAATGTGTCTATCCAATGTTCTTTGTTTCTGTTGGAATGAAAATTGGTACTTAGAAATACCAAGGAGGGTCCGGGATGAATATTGTTTTCAATAGCTTTTTTTCCAAAAAAACACTCTTGTTTGGCCCCTCACACAAGTGTCCAAAGATAAATTGAAAACAATGCTCATGCTAAATTTTGGAAGAGCAACAAAGAGTGTCATGGTATTTTTGAAAAAGGCCTATACGGTAAGTGAATTCCATACAGTTTATTGTAAAGTGACCAGGCGTAAATAAATTCACCAATATGCGAGAAAAATATGCTTCCTTTGCAAATAAAAAACCAATAGCTACCTTTGCAGCAGGTGGATTTTCAAGGTGAATCTCCTGGTGCTGCCGTAAAGTTGACATTGCTACTAAGGCACCACAAGTGAAACATTGAATCACCGGGCCAGGATTTGCAGTCTATTGTAAGGAAAATAGCAAAATTTAAAAGGTTTATTTTGTCATCAACAGCACATGTTTTCTAATTAATTGTGCAAAGTACTTCAAAGATTGATTACATGTAACAATATGCGTTGTACAGCATGTTATTTCTCTATTTTGCTTTTCTTTTGTTTCAAAATTACATGTATTAGTGTTCATTACCATACCAACCATACAAGTTTTAATAAGTTGACACAAACTAAGCACGAGAAGCTGGAAAAAAAACTCACATTGGCTAGTAACATTTAACGTGTTCATTCACTCACTTCAACTGCTTGCTCTTCGTACTCAATGGCAAGATCTTTCTGGAGAGGACGAATGTATATTTTTGCTTGACCACTGAAATCCTTTAACCTCGAAGGGGTGTAAGGAGGCTTTATTGGATGAAAGCCAGCATCATCACCACTACCTCTTTGATGTAAAAGAAGTTCATATCCTCCAGCCATTGCTAACTTTGGATACTTTTCAAGGATTTTGCTATGGCAGTAATCACTTCCTCCATTTATCTCAAAAGTAATACTACCATCCCCTAACCCACAATTACAGAGTGCAGTTTTTTCTCCCACACTAAGTGGAGGTTTTGTTGCACCTTTGGATTGAAGGCATACAAATTTCAATGTGCACGTGGGGGACTTTTTTCCCTTCCCTTTATTTTTTCTGTTGTTGCCAGCAGCCTGCCTGCCAAAAGTAAACAATCTTCTTTGTTCAGCTGCTGCTGCTGCTGCAGTGGAAATGACATTAGAAGATGATGTAGAGTTTGTAGATGTAGATGATGATGTAAAGTTTGTATGTCTAAATTCTGTTGGAGATGTTGCTGTCACACCTGATAACCGAATGAAAATACACATGATATTTAACAAAACCTTTTTTAAAATGAAATGTGATTGTCACAGTGGTATTGTAATACATATTTTGTTTTACTTATATGATTGTAAAGCAGTATAGAGCTTTGCATATTCCTCCCCTCTAAATTAAGTTATCATTATTAGTATTAGTATTATCATTATTATTATATATTGTTATTATTATTATAATGAACAATTATTCCACGTGCGCACGTTGGATATGAGATGATAGATAGCCAACGAGGCGCGTAGCGCTGAGTTGGCTTTAATCATCTCATATACAACAGGCGCGAGTGGACTGAAATGGAAATAAAAACGCTCCCCAAAAATATTCACGCGTACGCTTATCATATTTGCAGAGCATGGTATAATGGCTCAAATACCATGGCCACTAAGCCAATCAAATTCCTTGAATTGCATTATACAATGATCCAGTTTGTAATAAATTGCTATAGAGAAAACGGTAAGAAGGGGTTTTCAGATGGACGCTTAAGTTACAAAAACAAGACTTACGCCAAAACGACGGCAATTGCACGACAGTTAAGAACCGCGACATCGACAGGGTAATCCTCTTGAGGCTTACGGCTTTTTGGCGCGAAAAATTGAGGAATTAGAATTAAGGAGTTATGAGTTATTGTATGTAAATGAATGATATCATTATATATACTAAGGAATTAAAAATTTCAAAACAAGACAAAATACGCCTAGCTAAACGGATTACAATCATAAGCCTTTCGAAAAATATCATTCAGCGATCGGATCTATTCCATTCGGGAAACCATTCAGTAGGTACCTGTAGGTACCACGAGCGTGAAGCGCCAAGATAAAGCATGATAAACGAGCTCTAATAAAAATATCAGGTTCAGGTACTTACTTGGAGATGATACTTCCTCTAAAGAGGATAGGCGGTGAGCCACCCTCAAGAGCGTTTCTCTAACTTCGCTTAAACTCGCAGCGCTCGCATCCGTGGCATGTTCACGTTCCGCCATCGTTAACACACGCGGATTTTCGTCTAGGGTGGGATGA
>OZ026606.1:12528296-12533296 GCA_964020085.1 Micromussa lordhowensis
GCCGATTACTTCGAACCTCAGAAGTGCGTTGATCATCACGTGTACGTCTTTCGTCAGGAATCGCAAAAGTCTGGTGAAAACATCACCGAGTTCTACACGCGTCTTCAACTGCTGGCACGCAAATGTGAGTTCGCCAATACCGACTTGGAAATAAAACGTCAAATAATTCAAGGGACTTCATCAGTTCGCCTGAGACGCAAAGCCATCGAGCAAAACCTTAACCTGGAGGGCCTGTTGAAGGCTGCTCGCTCAATGGAGACCGCAGATGAGCAAACCAGCGAGATAGAGAAACAACAATCGCACGCGGTTGGTCGTGGCAACAACAAGACAAGTGACGATCGAGAGGAGAATTCCAATAATCCACCCAAACTTGGCTCTCGCAACACTAAATGTGGTCTATGTGGTGGAAGTTATCCTCACCAAGGAACTTGTCCTGCTCAAGGCAAAAAGTGTATGAACTGTGGCAAATTAAATCACTTTGCTAAAGTCTGCCGCAGTAAACCCATCAATCGTTCGAAATCTACCCATTCAAGAAAACCTTCGAAAGGCAAGCACCGTGCAAGGGTTGTGGATACTAAATGCCCATCTGATGACGAAGCTTTAACCCCAGCTACTGCTGAAAGTGATGGTAGCGAAGAATACACCTTCACTACCGGTGCACAGGAACCCCAAACGGCCAAACCTATCTTTCAGGTCAAGATAATGGACACACCGATCCGCATAATGGCAGATTCAGGGGCAACGGTGAACATTTTGAGCAAGAAAGACTTTGATGGTCTAAAGGAGAAGCCCCAACTGACGAAGACAAATGTCAAGGTGTATCCGTATATGTCCAGTAAGCCTCTAAACCTATGTGGCAAACTCAAAGTCAGTGTAACTAGTGATCACCTTTCATCAGAAGAGACATTCTATGTGGCAGAGGGCTCTTCAGGATCCATCCTTAGCTGGATAACATCACAAAAGCTGAATCTCATCAAAGCTGTAAGTACAGTTGAACAATCCCCAGCAAATTTGCCACCCGGTGTCCCAGACTTCCTCAAGGAGTTTCCCAGTTTGCTTAATGGTATGGGTGAATATAAAGGTGAACCAGTTCGCATTCATGTAGATGAATCTGTTAGACCAGTGGCGCAGCCGCATCGCCGCATCCCGTTCCATGTAAGAAAGCAAGTGGAAGACAAACTAAAAGAACTGGAGAATGAGGACATCATTGAACGCGCTGAAGGTCCGACACCTTGGGTCTCGCCAATTGTAGTTGTGCCCAAACCATCAAAGCCAAATGAAATCAGAATCTGTGTTGACATGCGGTCCCTCAACAAAGCCATCATCAGAGAGAGGCACGTCATTCCTACCATTGATGACGTGGTGTCAGATCTCAATGGATGCAAAGTTTTTAGTAAGATTGATCTTAATCAAGGTTACCACCAGATCCCGCTCCACTCAGATTCGAGACAAATTACGACGTTCTCCACTCATGTTGGACTGTTTCGCTACAAGCGGCTGAACTTTGGTCTCTCATGCGCTGCGGAAATCTTCCAAAAGAAAGTGAGCGCCACCATCAATGGTATTCCTTGTGTTAAAAACATCAGCGATGACATCTATGTTGGTGGCACAGACAAGGACACTCATGACCAGCATCTGAAACAAGTGTTCCGTCGACTCCATGAGAATGGAATGACAATCAACCTACCCAAGTGTCAGTTCCGAGTTCCCACTATGCTGTTCTTTGGCCATGTGTTCTCCGAAAAGGGTATGTCACCTGATCCAAAGAAGGTCGATGTGTTTGTTTGGCTGTTCATTATTTGGCTGTTTATTCGAATTTAGGGAGTTTAATTACGCAAAGTTTAACGCCAACGGCAACGGGTACAATGGCTGTGGAAGCGTGCGTTATAATTCTTTGTTCATTTCTTTGTCGTTGTTTACAAAAAGTCACAAAACAACAACGTGCATTGTGAAACAGCCACGTTCTGCATATTCGAGAGAACGTGAACTATACGAGGACAATTTTTAGATTTTCGTTTTCGAAATTTGACGCTATCTTACATTCTGTTTGGGGTATTTCTGCTGTATAGACAAACTGAATAAATCTAAATTCTCCCGAGATTCGTAGGTTGAATATTGAGTCGTTGTTGCCGTTGCTGCGGCTTGAACTGCTTTTTGTAAATTGGACAGCGAGCGTCTGCCGGCACTTTCGACCATCTGTCTGTTCGGTTTTCTAGCTTGGCCAAGTTGGGGCGTTTGTTTGTCATTTGTCGTTTGTCTAAACATTTCTCTGCCGTTCATTCAGTTGTTATTGCTTGTGCAAGAGACATCCGTCTCTTCTTTAAACACCTGATTAAAGTTTTGAAATGTATTAAAACATACCGAAAGCCGAAGCTCCCTTGCTTGTAATCAAAATATCAAAGAAGACATACGGGCCACAGCGTTGGAGGTTTTCGTTTGCTTTGAAACGAAACGATATAGAAATTTGATTGGCTGTTTATAGTAGATCCGATCTGATTGGTGTGACATACATACATCTCTCACTGATCCATTGACCCGTCCACAACATACTCGTCGCGCCGACTAAGAGATATTTTTTTTACAAAAAAAAACTCAAAAATTAACTGAGCGTCTTCTAGTTAAGTTACATCCTTCAAACTTGGTGAATACAATCTTCCACCTGATATTTTAACATTGCGATTCACAAATTGCGTAAAATTCGATTTTGGAAAAAAAGAAAAGTCCGGCCGAACAAAACGACGGCTGAGAGTGCAGAGAACATCTCTGCTATGAAACGAAATCAAAACATATGCAATGACGTTCTCGCCATTTCGTCTCCTGTAGTTAATTTTCGCTTCGGCTGTCCACGCATCGCGCGAGTAACATCCGCGGAAAAACTGGGTACAATGTCTAAAAATAACTTTAGAGGGATTACCTTAGTTAGAGGACCTATATGGGGGATTCGCTCTCTTACCTTGATAATCTCTTGGTGCAAATATAATGAGATATTTTTATTTTTTCGTTACAAAGGGTAATTTGACACTTTTGTTTTTCACAAGGGAGTAAATTCAATTAGAGCTGGCAAATCATCACCACTTGTTCCCACGAGATGCTTGCTATTTTTAGTTACAAATGGTAACTTGATATTTTTGTTTTTCACAAGGAGTAAATTCAATTAGACGTCACGCATCGTTGCTTCTAGTTCTTACGAAATGTTTTAGAGGAGACAAGACTATTTTGATTTAAAAGAGTTCGAACGTTTACAATAGGTACAGGTAACGATTGTTTTGTTGTTGTTGCATGGAAATATAACGAGATATTTTATTTTTTAGTTACAAAGGGTAATTTGACACTTGTTTTCCACAAGGGAGTAAATTCAATTAGAGCTGGCAAATCATCACCACTTGTTCCCACGAGATGCTTGCTATTTTTAGTTACAAATGGTAATTTGACACTTTTGTTTTTCATATGGGAATGAATTAAATTAGACTATCAACCTGTCAGAGGTGTTTTTTCTCTTTCTTTTTTCGGTAAACTAGTGTTGTTGTGTAAAAAGGGTTAACTAAATTGTCACTGTTAACACTCCCTTAAATGCTCCTATCTTCATAACCTTTTAATTAAAAAATAACTCTTGCACGCCTTGCGTGCCTATGTTTATAATTTAGCATACATTTGTCTGTAATTTTTTTTTCGGCGCCGCCGCGTCTTCCCAGCCAAATTTACAGACAAATGTATGGAAAATTATAAAAATTAACTGAGCGTCTTCTAGTTAAGCTACATCTTTCAAACTTTGTGAATACAATCTTCCACCTGATATTTTAACATTGCGATTCACAATTTGTGTAAAATTCGATTTTGGAATAAGTTCTTTGCCATCGGATTGTTTAGAGTCCAAGTTTTCAAGATGACTCCTTCCATCTTCAAGAAATTTCTCAAGAGGGGACGACTCGTTACGCAATTTAAGAAAACGTTTCTCAAGATGGAAAAAGTTGAAAACCGATTCAAAATGCTAAGTTGGTATTGTGTTGTTTCCTTTGGGAAGAGCCAGTTCATAGCCGGGAAGCTTGTTGTATCTGGCGTGATTGCAGAGGATGTTTGGTGCTTTCCAGACTGATTGAGCGAACCTAGGTACAGAGGGAGAAGGCCAGTAAAAAGAGTAGCTTTTCGAATTTCCTGGTACGGCGAACTGTAGATCTCTGGTATCAGCATAACGGTTTAGAATATTGGTCACGGTACTTGAGCCTGTCTTGTGCGTCTTGAGAAATAAAATGTTATTCACAGGCTTGCATGACGGTGGCGTGACCCTCGGTAACTGACTATTAAATTAAAAGTCACGCATTATCTTCCTGCACTCCCTACAATAATGGAGAAAAAGTGGCATATTAGGACTTTCAAGGCGTGCTAATAACGTTCTGGAAAGAACACTCACCGAGAAGAACCACCATATTAAAGGCGCGGGGATGTTTACAAGAACATTTGAACTAAATCTCTAAAAGAGACCAATCTGGGCGTGGTGCAATATCTTTCTTGACCTTCTCCTTCTTGTGTATGGTATCATACTTGTGTATGATACCATACACAAGTAATAAGGGTCTTAAATGAAGTTTTTAAGACATTGCTATGGAATGCTTTCAACTACGGAGAAACATTAACGATTTCATCAGTGTCAGATCGATCTCAGCCATCAACTCAGTGTGACGGCGTATTTCTATTCGTGCAGCCTTATGATACGCTGACAAATTAAAAGATAGGCTCTGTGTTCTTCGTGATACCAGAGTATTCATTGCACGCCGATCCGATAAGCGTTCGCGCGCGTTTACGTGCGAGTGATTCCTAGTGTTTTCACGTTTTATGTCAGTTATGTATGTTTTCTATAAACCTGTGAAAAGTGTACAGAAAATGTATCAATTGAAGTATCATTTATTCTGGGGGTAACCCTGCGATGGACCAGCATCCCATCCAGGGGTGAGTAGAAATAGTCTAGTCGCCAGCGGCATGGACCTTATGCCAACCAGAGCGCT
>OZ026606.1:12540796-12563296 GCA_964020085.1 Micromussa lordhowensis
TTAACTCGATCGATGACTCCCCTTGAGCGATTTTTCGCTCAGTTTTTGCAGTGCAGGATTTTTTGGTAGAAATTGACCTCCTTCCCCTTTAAAGTGAAATTAGACCGAGGAGACTAACAAGCATCTTCTTGTCCTGAAAATTATCTGATGTTTATTAAAGCAAAATGTTTGCAGGGAACGTTCTGAGGATTGCAGAAATTTCTGATGGATAAGATATAGACATACCTGCAACTAGACAATACTTTTAACAATGCTTAATATATGTTAATTATTTGTTGATTTATTGGTCCCAGATAAATTCTGACAAATTGGCTCGTTGTGTGCCCTTGTAGAAGGATACAGAAATTTACAATTACCTTATTGAGGGACATAATTTGGTGAGATTGTATATACTAATACAGTGTGACTATGTAATGGTGTTATCAACACACCACGCTACTTGAGCAAACCCCACTGACTCCTGTCTTCGGTTTGTGAGCGTAAATTGTAAAGCTTTAAAAACTGAACAAGCAGAGATACATGTACAGTGTACTTCTGTTTCCCGTTTTTCTTTGTATCGAGGGGTACCAGTATCAACTACGTGTCTTTCCTTTGGTATAATAAAAGGGCAAAGACCAACAATTTCGGATGATTCAGCCTTTATTTCAATGTTTTCATGCTTAAATTACAGTCTGGTTAATTTTGTATTTTATTTTTAATAGTTGCTAGCAATTTTCGTTTTGCGTTTTGCGTTTACTTAGCTTTTCCATATAATCGTTTGATTACTAATCTAAGGCTGTCATCATTGGCACCATCAGCACGGTCCAGCTGTTGTGTACTGAAATAAAAAACAAAAACTGTGATTTTTTCAAACAGGTGTATATTTTGCTTCCGTTTATCAGTAGCGGCTCTATGCTTGTACGTTAATAATTTTTATGTCTCGTAAGATATTTTCCATGTTTTACATCCATGTTGTTAAATACATCTTTATCTACTTTCAGAAACAGTGGTAAAACTACAGGTGCGACAAGGACATACAGTCACTTATAATATTTCAAAGTCAGAAAGTAAAAAAAAAATCCACCAGGAATATTTAGCTAATTGATATAGTTCTGTGCGTATCTGTTGTCATATCTACGATAACCATTCCCTTACGGTCAACATGGAAAGAATACTTTTAATGATACTAGGAACAGTTTACTCAATGGTCAGGTTTAAAATCAAATTCATACGTACTCAGAGCGGGCAACAGCACCTGTGTGGAAAATCTCCACAGTCTTGAAACCCGCAGAATATAGTTCTCGGTGGACAGGACTCAATCCAACAGAACCCATTCATTTGGGTACATAGAGCTGAGAAACAGAAACGGGTTGTTTAGGTGTTTACAAGAAAACACACTTCAGTGTCCAAACGCAACTTCAGTCGTATGCTAAGACACAGATAAACAGAAAACAAACAGCAAACGCGTTTGTCATCAATGCAAAGAAATACTTACTGGTTGCCCGTTTAGCGCCAACATGCAAGGGGTTCTGCAGTTTGTTTTCAAGGCGTGCTCCTTGTACGGCAAGAGTCCCCAAAATGATAAGCAAAAGGCTCAAACGAAAGGTAACTTCCATAACGTTTCTGCAACAAAAACAAAAAGAGAGTCGGTGAGCTTCGAAAATCAAAGCGTCACTGAGCTCTGTTAAGGATCGAGCGTAACTCGATCGCGTGAAACAAAGAGCAATTGAAAAGGCTGCAATATTCTAGGGATAAACTATATATTTTTGGTTTTCTGGTTCACACAGGTCTAAAAGTTGCAAATATAATGTACGTCGATGTAAATTTTACCCTCTTTTTGTTACGAAATTGTCCCTCTAACAAAAGGTTTGCGAGACAGAAGGACGGTCAGAATTAACAGAGAAACCAAGAGTAAAGTCAGTCCTTTGATGATTTGATTCTGGTTGAGTTCTCTGTTACAATGTTTCATGCCAAGCTATTGTATTTTGCGAAACCAAAAGGAGTGGTCCCAGAAAGAAACTACTAAAATTTCCTCCGGATTGCCCAGAGCTGGTGGCATAGAATTAAAGACAATTGAAAAATATAACTTAAACTCTAGCAACAAGACCACTTACTGCGCTAGAATGAACGTCACTTCGTTTAAAGTACTCCGAGAAACTGCAGAACTTCTCAACAGCTTAGCTCCCTGTGGAGAACTGAATGCTTTCTGTTGCTTGCCTTGACTTAAGTAGGCCTAATAATAAAATGATTGAATACGAAATTGACATATAGTCACGTTTAGGACGTTCAAGTTCTTACTGCCAATACCTGCCAGAACTTGTAGAGACTGAAAACAGCGCATGCCCAGCTACATTTGTCTGTGGTAGGCTTCATAATTATTTACTTAACAAAAAATTTTCATCGAGCGGGAAAAACTGGAAATTCGTCCTTGTAATGAATCCTTTAAGAAACGAAGGACCATCCAGAAGAAGTGTCAAGACTAACAAGCAGTGTAGGATTCCTGATCTCTTTATTTTAAGACTAATGTTGTGTGTGAAAATTACGATCAATGATTAGAGATGTAAACAAAAGATGAAAAAAGGGGATTAAGTGGGGTCGACTGGGCAAGTTTGTCATCTGTTACTAGGGGAACTTGATAGCTGTTCAGCACAGCTATGTTGCCTTTGAAATCTAAGCTGCAAATTGAAAGGACGAAACATGACGATTAAAACCGACTAAAAACACTAACTGATATTTTCATATTATAGCGGCATCTCAAGCAAACATGTTAATACTACGAATAAATTGGTATCTGAATATTGCCAAATTAGCGTTCACTCAAAACGTCTATGAGTTAAAAGGTAGTTCAAATACGTACGTGCTGACTTAAGACAAAAACATGTTGATCAGAAAAACCTACCTACAAATGAAATTTAAAAAGAGTTTTAAAATAAACACTAGGAAAGCAAGAATGGTTGCTGCATGTAGTCTCAGTTGACAACCGATTTTCCTTATACGTTTCTTAAAATTTTCATCATCATTTCCATTTGTTTTCACTCATCGATTGTTTGTCATTAAGAAGCCTTCCTTAGAGTTCAACACGTGTGCGTCGGTCTTGGCAATTGTAACCCGAGTTAAAATAATACTTTTTAGAAACGAAGAGATGTCAGTTCCATAATTTCAAAATTAGCCCTACGCCGCTTTGAACACATAAAGCATCAGATCAATTTCATGTCCATTTAAATTTTTCAACAAGAAATTTTAAAAAGCTAAAATATTCTTTTAGAAAACATCCTAAAGCACTATGAAAAACTTCAAACATTTTGCCGCTGGTTTACGCTACTGCCAAGTCAAGAAAATACAAGAAGGTCAAGAAAATACAATATAAGCCATAAGTATATAATATTAGAATTCTTACAAATGTTTTATTTTTATTTATTTTTTTTTGTTCTTTCTTTTTCAAAGTGAAAAACAAATGGAAATGTTTGTTTATGATCGAAATTTTAAGAAACGTATCAGTTAAATCGGTTGTCAACTGAGACTACATGCAGCAACCATTCTTGCTTTCCTAGTGTTTATTTTAAAATCTTTTTAAATTTTATTTGTAGGTAGGTTTTTTTGATCAACATGTTTTTGTCTTAAGTCAGCACGTACGTATTTGAACTACCTTTTTTTTATAGTGACATATTTTAAGCAGTGCTTTGTCTGTCTGCGTGTTCCAAGACTTACATACAGTAACCTTTATTTCTCAAAGTAGTGTCAACTTAAAATCCGCTCTCAGTTGTATGCGTTAACTTCACGCATGATGACGCATCGATGGTGACGATGACTTTTTCCTAATATTTTCACTATAAAACAACCACTCGAAGCAAAACATCAAGCTTATTTTGATACATGTTGTTGCGATGTGTAATGTTACTTGGAGGTCGTGTAGCGTAGTATATTGACTTTCGATTTCTTAGCTGTGATATCGACATCTCGTTCCGAGTGCCTACGAAACACTTATTTCGGTTAAATTACTTTACTTTGCTGTTGAGATTGAAGTTTTCCCAGTATGATATAAGTGAAAGCAAGCAATTTGCTAATCAGTACAAATGACTAATAATACAAGGTCGTTAAAAGAGTCATACCCGTCTGTCCTCAAACAACGCGCAGCAGTCTATTGTTTATTTTCGGCTGTTGTTTTCATTAAAATGCAGCTTTTTCAGCGCCCCCTCAAAAAAAACACTAGAGGAAGAACCCTAGCTGAGTTTGACACATGTTTCAGAACAACATAAAAGGATTACGCTGGCGACGATTGAGGGAATTTGGAGTTATGGCACATGTCGAAAAATATCTCCGAATTTTATTCCTAAGCTCAGTGAACAAAAGCAATTTTTCAACATTTGAGGATTTTTCCTTGAAGGGGGCTTAAGACAAGTTATAGCCTAATTTTGACAACTGAGTACTTGGACTCTAGAAAAAGTATCGGGAAGTTTTGGTTCTTTTTGACACGCGAACGCAAATTAAGTTTAGATTTTTAATTTGCAGCCTTTGTGTTCGGCCAATTTGGCCATAGTCGGGGCGAAATCAGCTCGTTCTTTTTGATTTTCTCGAATTTTAAAACCCTTCAAGCGGAAAAAATCTCACCTTTCATATCTACCTAACCGCTAGAAGTGGACGAAAATGAGAAAAATCGATTTTTCGACTTCTGCCGCTAAATGTAAATTTTACACTATTCTTAGTGACATTTGCTCTAAAGTGTTTTAATTTCATGGTCACGTTTTGTCTTCCTGGAGCTCAATAGAAGCGTAACCCTACTTCATAGCCTTTTGTCGTCCTCTTTTAACAGCCGTGTGGGTGGTCGTTAGTTTCCTGGCCTCCAGTACCAACATTAGCCTTAAAATTACATGAAATGAAAACTACTAATATAAAAAATACTGTTATGAATATTTACGTAGCTAATGACTCTCGTTTTTAACTATTACTTATTACGTACATGTATCACTTCTGGTTACTTGAAATAACCAGTTTCCTACTAACAAACGACTTGGTTCTTTAAAACAAACCGAATTTTAAAACGAATTTTAAAATTAGTTTTATTTGCAAAAGTTACAGAAATGTGGGTCTAATGGGTGTAGCTTTGAAAAAGAAAGAACAAAAAAAAATAGAAAATAAAACATTTGTAAGAACTCTAATATTATATATTCATGTCTAATATTGTATTTTCTTGACCTTCTTGTATTTCTTGACTTGGCAATAGCGTATCCAGCGGCGAAATGTAATCAGGTTTGGAATTTTTCATAGTGCTTTAAGATGTTTTCTAAAATAATATTTTAGCTTTTTAAAATTTCTTGTTGACATGAAAAATTTAAATAGACATGAAATTGATCTGATGCTTTATGTGTTCAAAGCGGCGGGCGGCGAGCTAATTTTGTAATTATGGAACTGGTTTTTAAAAAGGATTATTTTAACTCGGGTTACAATTGCCAAGAAGGCCGACGCACACGTGCTGAGCTCTAAGGAAGGCTTCTTAATGACAAACAATCGATGAGTGAAAACAAATGGTTATGTTTGTTCATGATGGAAATTTTAAGAAACGTATCAGTTAAATTACATGTAGCAACCATTCTTGCTTTCCTAGTGTTTATTTTAAAATCTTTTTAAATTTCATTTGTAGGTAGGTTTTTCTGATCAACATGTTTTTGTCTTAAGTCAGCACGTACGTATTTGAACTACCTTTTAACTCAGACGTTTCAGTGAACGCTAATTTGGCAATATTTCGATACCAATTTGTGCATAGTACTAGGTTATCTAAAAGATAGTAATGCTGCTGCACATTCTGTTGATAGTGACATATTTTAAGCAGTGATTTGTCTGTCTGCGTGTTCCAAGACTTACATACAGTAACCTTTATTTCTCAAAGTAGTGTCAACTTAAAATCCGCCCTCAGTTGTATGCGTTAACTTCACGCATGATGACGCATCGATGGTGACGATGACTTTTTCTTAATATTTTCACTATAAAACAACCACTCGAAGCAAAACATCAAGCTTATTTTGATACTTGTTGTTGCGATGTGTAATGTTTTTACTTGGAGGCCCTGTAGCGTAGTATATTGACTTTCGATTTCTTAGCTGTGATATCGACATCTCGTTCCGAGTGCCTACGAAACACTTATTTCGGTTAAATTACGTTACTTTGCTGTTGAGATTGAATTGTTTTCCCAGTATGATATAAGTGAAAGCAAGCAATTTGCTAATCAGTACAAATGACTAATAATACAAGGTCGTTAAAAGAGTCATACCCGTCTGTCCTCAAACAACGCGCAGCAGTCTATTGTTTATTTTCGGCTGATGTTTTCATTAAAATGCAGCTTTTTCAGCGCCCCCTCAAAAAAAAAACACTAGAAGAAGAACCCAAGCTGAGTTTAATACATGTTTTAGAACAACATAAAAGGATCACGCTGGCGACGATTGAGGGAATTTGGAGTTATGGCACATGTCGAAAAATATCTCCGAATTTTATTCCTAAGCTCAGTGAACAAAAGCAATTTTTCAACATTTGAGGATTTTTCCTTGAAGGGGGCTTAAGACAAGTTATAGCCTAATTTTGACAACTGAGTACTTGGACTCTAGAAAAAGTATCGGGAAGTTTTGGTTCTTTTTGACACGCGAACGCAAATTAAGTTTAGATTTTTAATTTGCAGCCTTTGTGTTCGGCCAATTTGGCCATAGTCGGGGCGAAATCAGCTCGTTCTTTTTGATTTTCTCGAATTTTAAAACCCTTCAAGCGGAAAAAATCTCACCTTTCATATCTACCTAACCGCTAGAAGTGGACGAAAATGAGAAAAATCGATTTTTCGACTTCTGCCGCTAAATGTAAATTTTACACTATTCTTAGTGACATTTGCTCTAAAGTGTTTTAATTTCATGGTCACGTTTTGTCTTCCTGGAGCTCAATAGAAGCGTAACCCTACTTCATATCCTTTTGTCGTCCTCTTTTAACAGCCGTGTGGGTGGTCGTTAGTTTCCTGGCCTCCAGTACCAACATTAGCCTTAAAATTACATGAAATGAAAACTACTAATATAAAAAATACTGTTATGAATATTTACGTAGCTAATGGCTCTCGTTTTTAACTATTACTTATTACGTACATGTATCACTTCTGGTTACTTGAAATAACCAGTTTCCTACTAACAAACGACTTGGTTCTTTAAAACAAACCGAATTTTAAAACGAATTTTAAAATTAGTTTTATTTGCAAAAGTTACAGAAATGTGGGTCTAATGGGTGTAGCTTTGAAAAAGAAAGAACAAAAAAAATAGAAAATAAAACATTTGTAAGAACTCTAATATTATATATTCATGTCTAATATTGTATTTTCTTGACCTTCTTGTATTTCTTGACTTGGCAATAGCGTATCCAGCGGCGAAATGTAATCAGGTTTGGAATTTTTCATAGTGCTTTAAGATGTTTTCTAAAATAATATTTTAGCTTTTTAAAATTTCTTGTTGAAAAATTTAAATAGACTTGAAATTGATCTGATGCTTTATGTGTTCAAAGCGGCGGCGGGCTAATTTTGTAAATATGGAACTGGTTTTTAAAAAGGATTATTTTAACTCGGGTTACAATTGCCAAGAAGGCCGACGCACACGCGCTGAGCTCTAAGGAAGGCTTCTTAAAGACAAACAATCGATGAGTGAAAACAAATGGTTATGTTTGTTCATGATGGAAATTTTAAGAAACGTATCATTTAAATTACCTGCAGCAACCATTCTTGCTTTCCTAGTGTTTATTTTAAAACTCTTTTTAAATTTCATTTGTAGGTAGGTTTTTCTGATCAACATGTTTTTGTCTTAAGTCGTCAGCACGTACGTATTTGAACTACCTTTTAACTCAGACGTTTGAGTGAACGCTAATTTGGCAATATTTCGATACCCCTTTGTGCGTAGTACTAGGGTATCTAAAAGATAGTAATATATATAATGCTGCGGCACATTCTGTTTATAGTGACATATTTTAAGCAGTGATTTGTCTGTCTGCGTGTTCCAAGACTTACATACAGTAACCTTTATTTCTCAAAGTAGTGTCAACTTAAAATCCGCCCTCAGTTGTATGCGTTAACTTCACGCATGATGACGCATCGATTGTGACGATGACTTTTTCCTAATATTTTCACTATAAAACAACCACTCGAAGCAAAACATCAAGCTTATTTTGATACATGTTGTTGCGATGTGTAATGTTTTTACTTGGAGGCCGTGTAGCGTAGTATATTGACTTTCGATTTCTTAGCTGTGATATCGACATCTCGTTCCGAGTGCCTACGAAACACTTATTTCGGTTAAATTACGTTACTTTGCTGTTGAGATTGAAGTTTTCCCAGTATAATATAAGTGAAAGCAAGCAATTTGCTAATCAGTACAAATTACTAATAATACATGGTCGTTAAAAGAGTCATACCCGTCTTTCCTCAAACAACGCGCAGCAGTCTATTGTTTATTTTCGGCTGTTGTTTTCATTAAAATGCAGCTTTTTCAGCGCCCCCTCAAAAAAAAAACACTAGAAGAAGAACCCAAGCTGAGTTTAATACATGTTTTAGAACAACATAAAAGGATCACGCTGGCGACGATTGAGGGAATTTGGAGTTATGGCACATGTCGAAAAATATCTCCGAATTGTATTCCTAAGCTGAGTGAACAAAAGCAATTTTTCAACATTTGAGGATTTTTCCTTGAAGGGGGCTTAAGACAAGTTATAGCCTAATTTTGATAACTGAGTACTTGGACTCTAGAAAAAGTATCGGGAAGTTTTGGTTTTTTTTTGACACGCGAACGCAAATTCAGTTTAGATTTTTAATTTGCAGCCTTTGCGTTCGACCAATTTGGCCATAGTCGGGGCGAAATCAGCTCGTTCTTTTTGATTTTCTCGAATTTTAAAGCCTTTGAAAACGGAAAAAAAGTCTCACCTTTCATATCTACCTAACGGCTAGAAGTGGACGAAAATGAGAAAAATCGATTTTTCGACTTCTGCCGCTAAATGTAAATTTTACACAATTCTTGGTGACTTTTGCTTTTAAGGCGTTTTAATTGCATGGTCACGTTTTGTCTTCCTGGAGCTCAATAGAAGCGCAACCCTACTTCATAGCCTTTTGTCGTCCTCTGTTAACAGCCGTGTGAGTGGTCGTAAGTTTCCAAGCCTGCAGTTCCAACATTAGCCTTAAAATTACTTGAATGAAAACTACTAATATAAAAAAATACTGTTATGAATATTAACGTAGATCTTTAAAAGACTATCGTTTTTAACTATTACTTATTACGTATATGTATCACTTCTGGTTACTTAGAATAACCAGTTTCCTACTAACAAACGATTTGGTTCTTTAAAACAAGCCGAATTTTAAAATGAATTTTAAAATTAGTTTTATTTGCAAAAGTTACAGATATGTGGGTCTAATGGGTGTAGCTTTGAAAACGACAGAACAAAAAAAATAGAAAATAAAACATTTGTAAGAACTCTAATATTATATATTCATGTCTAATATTGTATTTTCTTGACCTTCTTGTATTTCTTGACTTGGCAATAGCGTATCCAGCGGCAAAATGTCATCAGGTTTGAAATTTTTCATAGTGCTTTAGGATGTTTTCTAAAAGAATAGTTTAGCTTTTTAAAATGTCTTGTTGAAAAATTTAAATAGACATGAAATTGATCTGATGCTTTATGTGTTCAAAGCGGCGTAGGGCTAATTTTGTAATTATGGAACTGACATCTCTTCGTTTTTAAAAGTATTATTTTAACTCGGGTTACAATTGCCAAGAAGGCCGACGCACACGTGTTGAACTCTAAGGAAGGCTTCTTAATGACAAACAATCGATGAGTGAAAACAAATGGAAATGTTTGTTCATGATGGAAATTTTAAGAAACGTATCAGTTAAATCGGTTGTCAACTGAGACTACATGCAGCAACCATTCTTGCTTTCCTAGTGTTTATTTTAAAATCTTTTTAAATTTTATTTGTAGGTAGGTTTTTTTGATCAACATGTTTTTGTCTTAAGTCAGCACGTACGTATTTGAACTACCTTTTTCTTTTATAGTGACATATTTTAAGCAGTGCTTTGTCTGTCTGCGTGTTCCAAGACTTACATACAGTAACCTTTATTTCTCAAAGTAGTGTCAACTTAAAATCCGCCCTCAGTTGTATGCGTTAACTTCACGCATGATGACGCATCGATGGTGACGATGACTTTTTCCTAATATTTTCACTATAAAACAACCACTCGAAGCAAAAAATCAAGCTTATTTTGATACATGTTGTTGCGATGTGAAATGTTTTTACTTGGAGACCGTGTAGCGTAGTATATTGACTTTCGATTTCTTAGCTGTGATATCGACATCTCGTTCCGAGGGCGTACGAAACACTTATTAACAACAATTCGCTCTCTAATAATATAGTATAAATAAACACAAGACAAATCTGGCAGTAAATGGGACTATGGACACTGGGTGCTCCCTGGGATAGCAACGAGAGTGGGTGGTAGCAACACACCCTGGTCGATACTTGGGTGGTTAGCGGACACACCCTGCGAGCAAAGTGGGGCGGTTAGCGGACACAAACCCCAAGCACAATGACAAAGTGGGGCGGTTAGCGGACACAAACCCCAAAGCAGAAACTCAGGTGGTTGGCGGACACACCCAGAGATAATGAATGAGGGGACAAAACCCTTAGGCGGTAGCGGACACACCAAGTGAAAGAATTGGGGTGATAGTACACTCACCCAGAGAAGGAAGCCCCCCAACTTAGCTATTTTTAGGTAGCTGAAAGAAGGTGGGGTAAGGGACCCACCCAGCCTGACGCAGGCGATAGCTAAGTGGAAGGTGTGCACCCAAATTATGCCCCAAATACTGCCAGGTACGTAGGAAAATAATTATTACTTTAACTTTAAGAAGGTCTGCATTGTCCTGTACTTGGATCCCAGACTTGGAGTGGGGTACTATGAGTGGCAGCTAGCTGGGCCGGAACTGCGAGGAGTATGGAAGCAGGTGTCCTGATGTATTGCGTGTAGCAATTGCTAGACCAACGACCCAGGGTTTGGATGAGCCAGGGGGGCAAACCAGCCTCTGCAGCAGTAGTTGCAGCCCCAATGCGGAAACTGTGAGATGCATAGGACTCTGTAGCGAAGCCTAAGCGTTGGAGTTGGGAGCGCAAGACCGAGGTGACTTTGTCCCTGGTAAGAAATTGCCCTGTGGAGAAGAAGTAAAGAGGAGTGGAATTGCCGGGAAGCTGGTGAGCCAAAACACTTATTTCGGTTAAATTACGTTACTTTGCTGTTGAGATTGAATTGTTTTCCCAGTATGATATAAGTGAAAGCAAGCAATTTGCTTATCAGTACAAATGACTAATAATACAAGGTCGTTAAAAGAGTCATACCCGTCTGTCCTCAAACAACGCGCAGCAGTCTATTGTTTATTTTCGGCTGATGTTTTCATTAAAATGCAGCTTTTTTAGCGCGCCCCTTAAAAAAAACACTAGAAGAAGAACCCAAGCTGAGTTTGACACATGTTTTAGAACGACATAAACGGATTACGCTGGCGACGATTGAGGGAATTTGGAGTTATGGCACATGTCGAAAAATATCTCCGAATTTTATTCCTAAGCTCAGTGAACAAAAGCAATTTTTCAACATTTGAGGATTTTTCCTTGAAGGGGGCTTAAGACAAGTTATAGCCTAATTTTGATAACTGAGTACTTGGACTCTAGAAAAAGTATCGGGAAGTTTTGGTTCTTTTTGACACGCGAACGCAAATTCAGTTTAGATTTTTAATTTGCAGCCTTTGCGTTCGACCAATTTGGCCATAGTCGGGGCGAAATCAGTTCGTTCTTTTTGATTTTCTCGAATTTTAAAGCCTTTCAAACGGAAAAAAAGTCTCACCTTTCATATCTACCTAACGGCTAGAAGTGGACGAAAATGAGAAAAATCGATTTTTCGACTTCTGCCGCTAAATGTAAATTTTACACAATTCTTGGTGACTTTTGCTCTTAAGGCGTTTTAATTGCATGGTCACGTTTTGTCTTCCTGGAGCTCAATAGAAGCGCAACCCTACTTCATAGCCTTTTGTCGTCCTCTGTTAACAGCCGTGTGAGTGGTCGTAAGTTTCCAAGCCTGCAGTACCAACATTAGCCTTAAAATTACTTGAATGAAAACTACTAATATAAAAAAATACTGTTATGAATATTAACGTAGATCTTTAAAAGACTATCGTTTTTAACTATTACTTATTACGTATATGTATCACTTCTGGTTACTTAGAATAACCAGTTTCCTACTAACAAACGATTTGGTTCTTTAAAACAAGCCGAATTTTAAAATGAATTTTAAAATTAGCTTTGTTAGCAAAAGTTAACGAAATGTGGGTCTAATGGGGTGTAGCTTTGAAAAAGAAAAAACAAAAAAACATAAATAAAAATAAAATATTTGTAAGAACTCTAATATTATATATTCATGTCTTGTCTTGACTTTCTTGTATTTTCTCGACTTGGTCGCGTAAACAAGCGGCGAAATGTCATCAAGTTTGGAGTTTTTCATAGTGCTTTAGGATGTTTTCTAAAAGAATATTTTAGCTTTTTAAAATTTCTTGTTGAAAAATTTAAATAGACCTGAAATAGCCCAATTTCGATATATTAAAATTCAGCCTAAAACAATAGACCTCAGTACGAGGCTCGTGGGAATAACTACAGAGTTTGTGGGGTTTATTCCCACGAGCCTCGTGCTGAGGTCTATTGTTTTAGGCTGAATTTTAATATATCGAAATTGGGCTATTGATCTTAGGCTTTTTGTGCTCAAAGCGGCGTAGGGCTAATTTTGTAATTATGGAACTGACATCTCTTCGTTTTTAAAAAGTATTATTTTAACTCAGGTTACCATTGCCAAGAAGGCCGACGCACACGTGTTGAACTCTCAGGAAGGCTTCTTTATGAGAAACAGTCGATGAGTGAAAACAAATGGAAATGTTTGTTTATGATGGAAATTTTAAGAAACGTATAAGGAAAATCGGTTGTCAACTGAGACTACATGCAGCAACCATTCTTGCTTTCCTAGTGTTAATTTTAAAACTCTTTTTAAATTTCATTTGTTAGAAGGTTTTTCTGATTACCATGTTTTTGTCTAAGAGAACACATCCCCCATACATGGGCCTCTTCCCATGATAATCATTTTTAATCTAATTTAAGCGCGTGGTCAAGCTGCGAGGCTATTTTAGGAAAGACACCTGAATGGCCTAATCTTAACAGATCAATTAACGCAAAAAACTTTTCGTCGGGATTTTCGAAGTACATTTATTAAGGGCAGAGGAAGAATAATTCTAACTCTCCGACGCTTTGAAAGAGATCTTTTTCTGTGTAGGCGCGGACATCCCTGTAAATATTACAAAGCAATTTCCAAATTAAATATGCAAACATTTGCACCGGGATTTTCGGACCGAAAGTTCTAACAAACGGGAAACAAGTATTGAGCTGTCCTGCGCTTTGAATAACCTTTCCAAAGAGATGTTTTTCGATTTAATCCGTTCCGTACTTTTCGAGAAACGACTTTCGTGCGTGTTTATTGGAATGCGATCCTAGTCAGCAGTAAATATTACACAGCACTTCCGATATTAAATAAACAAAGATTTGCATCGGGTTTTTTTTTTTGAGTGAAAGTTCTAACAAACGCGAAGCAAATATTCTAACTGTCGTGCGCTTTAAAATACCTTTCGAAAGAGATGCTTTTCGTTTCAATATCCTTTCGGCACTTTTCCGAGAAACAACTTTCAAGCAGGGAAGAAATTCGAGTCTTGGCACTTTGTGTTAATCATTCATTATTCATGCTGGGGAATGACACGACTTCTATTTTACGGCTCCGGAGAAGCACGCACAAATATTCCTGCCCAGCTCTGAAAATGATTTCCAATGCTAACAGTGCGGCAGTTCAACTGAACAAACTGATTTTTTTTTTCTCTTAGCCCGCTAAATTTCAATTTCTTATTTGGATGGAAACAACCTGATGACCGTTGGCCATTGCTTGCGTGATCGGGGACATAGACTAAAAATAACTTTGACAACGTGACGCGAAGCTTAGAATAGATTTAAAAAGATTATCATGGGCCACGAGGATGTGTTCTCTCATCTCATTTTCTCTTGGTCAGCACGTACGTATTTGAACTACCTTTTAACTCATAGACGTTTGAGTGAACGCTAATTTGGGAATAGGCAATACCAATTTGTGCGTAGTATTGACATGTTCGCTTGAGATGGCACTATAATATGGAAATATCAGGGTTATTTAAAAAAAACATGAGAGGATTACGCTGGCGACGATTGAGGGAATTTGGAGTTCTGGCACATGTCGAAAAATATCTCCGAATTTTATTCCTCTGAGTGAACAAATGCGATTTTTCAACATTTGAGGATTTTTCCTTGAAGGGGGCTTAAGACAAGTTATGGCCTACTTTTGATAACTGAGTACTTTGACTCTAGAAAAAGTATCGGGAAGTTTTGGTTCCTTTTTCACACGCGAACGCAAATTAAGTTTAGATTTCGTTCGTTCGACCAATTAGGCCATAGTCGGGGCGAAATTCGTTATTATTATACCAAAGAAAAGACACGTAGTTGATACTGGTACCCCTCGATACAAAGAAAAACGGGAAACAGAAGTACACTGTACATGTATCTCTGCTTGTTCAGTTTTTAGAGCTTTACAATTTACGCTCACAAACCGAAGACAGGAGTCAGTGGGGTTTGCTCAAGTAGCGTGGTGTGTTGATAACACCATTACATAGTCACACTGTATTTGTATATACAATGTCACCAAATTATGTCCCTCAATAAGGTAATTGTAAATTTCTGTATCCTTCTACAAGGGCACACAACGAGCCAATTTGTCAGAATTTATCTGCGACCAATAAATCAACAAATAATTAACAAATATTAAGCATTGTTAAAAGTATTGTCTAGTTGCAGGTATGTCTATATCTTATCCAGCAGAAATTTCTGCAATCCTCAGAACGTTCCCTGCAAACATTTTGCTTCAATAAACATCAGATAATTTTCAGGACAAGAAGATGCTTGTTAGTCTCCTCGGTCTAATTTCACTTTAAAGGGGAAGGAGGTCAATTTCTACCAAAAAATCCTGCACTGCAAAAACTGAGCGAAAAATCGCTCAAGGCGAGTCATCGATCGAGTTAATGATTTCTACCATATAGCTTCTGTGCTTTACTTAAAAGGATTCTTGCACAAGCTGTTGTCTACCAAAATAAATCATGCTCAAGCAAGGGGTTAGAAAAAAGGAGCTGCACCCACGGGTGCAGCTGGCTGGCAGCTCCACCCCCGGATGGCGTCAGCGTCAGTTGACACTCGGTCTATCCAGGGCGCAGAAAAGAATGATGCAGAGAGAGACTGGGAATGAGTACAGAGAAAAAAGGAAGATGGCGGCTCACGGTGAGACAGAAGATCCGGGCGAGTTGGAAGATCTGCAAAGTATCCTTAGTCTCGCTGACGATGCAGAGGCCGAATTTCTGGAAGATGTAATGCTCAAAGAAGCCGAACCTTTTGAAGTAAAGGAAGTCATATCTGTTCTCCAGAGGTTTATCGAGCTGCGAAGAACGTGAATCAAGGTTCGCTTTTGAAATACTGTGCCAAATTGACATTGATAGTGCGACTGTAGATCGACTAGGAACATTTGTTAGAGAGCTGAATGATGTACTCCTTAATTGCTATAAATCTGTTGATAAGGTTAAGAGCCAGCAATTAAAAATGGTGACGACGGAGAAAGCCGGCATTTACCAGGCACAGATTTGAGAGGCATGGCAACATCTTGTTGGAGTGCCACCATCCAACAACGAAGAAAGTAATGTTGTATTCCAACATATTCTGCAGCATATCTGTTATGCAATTCTTCGCCGTTCGATTAGCCAGTCAGTGAGTGTCGGTCATGTAGAATCACAGAAAGACAAGGTTGCAGGTGAGGTTGAAAGAGCTGCAATTAGGTTGGGCCATCAAGAGAGCTAGGGACACCATTCTGTCATCTCCAACTACAATCAGCATTAAACATTCATGTAATGATAGCACACAGTTTGGAGTGGGCAAAGAATATTTACTGAAACTAATTGACCGCCTTGGGAAAGATGAGCTCCAGGAACCAGGGAAGTTCATGTTTATGCCCAAATTGGCCGCCATTAGCACATAAAAATAATAAACAAAAAATTCACGTTTAGTTTAAGTCGAAGTATTTGTTTGGACACCTTCCTTTATTGATATAGACCAATATTATCTGAAAGCAAGTTTGGTCTCGTCATAGTTCGTATTTTCGCGAGACTTAGTTGAGCAAAAAAAAAACAATTGCACCCATGGCTCTACCAATCAAGTCTGATATGCCGCCAAAGCATACCAAAAAGGTACAATTAGGTATTTATCGCACCTGATCATGATATCGCGATTAATTATCAGGTCTGTGACTAGGATAATAGGACAGTCAGACACTGCTTCTGATTGGCTAATTGTGAATTTGGGGTCAGTAATGAACTAGATACCCCCATAAGCCTTGTGGTTTTCTGGAGGTCTCCTAATGCCCTGTTTAAATTACTGGCCCTGGTTGTTCGAAAGGGGGATTAATCCAGCAGATAAAGCACTATCCAGTGGATAAGAGGGTTTGTTTATGATACTGTAATCCAGCCTTTGAACAATGAATCGGGGCCTGTAATTGATAAAATAATCATTTTTTTTTAAAGCAAATAAATGATAATGAAGATGACAAACCATGGTCATTATGATGATGATGATGATAATGAGGAGGAGGAGGAAGACAAGGATGATGATGATGATGATGATGATGATGATGAAAGAGTTGAACTCTTATAGCTAGCTTAAGAAAAGAGAGGCATACTCATACCTTTTCCACAGCTGCCATCAATATTTTAGCCAAGTTTGCGGAAATTTCTTTAGAACTTATGTCATCTCTGAATTTCATTCAACCTCTTTTCAATACACATGTCGCCAAAGTTGTACATGATATCCATACAATCATAGAACTCTTGAACTGCCTTGAACCGGTAATACTTGTCAATCCAAACAGGAATGACCAAAGCCTTTAGGATTTGATGAACCAACTGTTCAACAGCAGCAATAAATTTTGTAGCTTCCACTGAGGGTGACTTGGCCAATCGCTGGCATTTTTAAAAGATGACACATTATTAAGACATATCATTATTGTTAACAACATATACATTATTATTAAGAACTGGATCATTGGATAATACAATTCCAGACTTTCATTGGCTTAGCCATCATGGTATATGAGCCATTATACCATGATCTACAAAAATGGCGTGCGTATGCATGATTTTTTGGGCCTTTTTGTTATCATTGTAGTCTAGTTCTTTAGTTTTTGGGGGCGTTTTTAATAAAACAATTATTTCACTCGCGCTTATTGGATATGACTGAGATGATTATAGCCAACTCGGCGCTAAGCGCCTCGTTGGCTATCTATCATCTCATATCCAACGCGCGCTCATGGAATAATTGTTAATTATGACCTTGAAAGTCAGGCACCCTTAAGTAGTATCCTAGGGGGGTGGGGTTGCTTTGTTTTAGAAACCCATGCCAGTTGAATTGCCAGACTGGTAGAGGAGTGGGCAAGGTCAGTTTCTTTTTTCATTTCAACTACAAATGTAAGACCTTGCTTATTTCAACTAAGACCTTGGTTATTTCCACTTAGACCTCGCTAGGACCTTGATAGTCAGTCACCCTTAAGTAGCATCCTACATTTTTTAGGAGGGGGTGGGATTTATCTGTTTTGGAAACCGTTTTGCTCAAAGCTATTTTGGAAACTGTTTTGTTCAAGCGCAGGGCTCCTAGGGGTATGGTTTTGGAATAATCAATTTAAAATACATTAAAATACATTATTGGTAGCTGAGCTGAGCTGTCTTATAAGACCTATAATAGGATAACAGGGATACAGGAAGGTTTGCTGTGACCTTATTCTTCCAGCTCCCCCATAGCCAAGTCACAACCTCAAGGGGCAGGGGCAACCTCAAAAAGCAGGCCAAAGCCCATGGTAACCGAGAGTTTGCTACAAATCAGGTTGATTTTTGCTCTCATCTGCAGTGATGAAAACTCTGTGATATCATCACTGGCAGTTGGGCTCAATTGCCTTGAGTCATGTGATACATATAGCTTACAGTAGCTGTCATATCACAACCTTGCACCCAGAGTCTTTGCATGTTGCCATTGACCTTCAGTTGGGAAGTGAGCAACCCCATAACATTCTGGTTGAACTGCACATGACTAGATGATGAACAATAAGTTCATTCAAGTAACTAGTGTTTCTATACTTCCACTCTATCTCACAATTAGTTTTAACGCCAACTACTGAAAATCCAGCCTGTAATAGTAATAATAATGATGACAACAATAATAACAATAACAATAATAATGATAATAACTTTATAATGCGCAAATTTCATAAAATTTTCAAACGCGCATGACAAGATTAAAAACAGAATAAAAAGGCTATAAAGCTAAACTTACAATTAAAAGTAAACTTGCAATAATACATGTAAACACAACTATGATAAAATGCATGGCAGAAAAGGTGAGTATTTAGCTTGGCTTTAAAATACCAACTGTGCTGGCGCTTCTTATGTTAAATGGTGGCGCATTCCAAAGTTTTGGTGCAGCAAAGGTAAAAGAACGGTCACTTAGTGTATAGCTTAAATTTTGATTTAAAATGCAGATAACTAAGTAAAAGTTTATCGCTAGAATTCCTTAGATCATATTTGGATGTGAGCCTAAGAGAAATAAGAAACAACAAATAAGTAGCTGCTAAAAAATTAAGAATCTTAAAAGTAGTCAAAACTGATTATTTTAAACTCAATTTGTATAGGTAATCATACGGTTTCGAGTTCAATTTGGAATTAATTTGAACGAGAAAAACCGTATGATTACTTATTAATAATACAAACATGAAAAAATTTGCGCAGAAAAATTGCTGGAAGATGTTTCTCAAAGCCATTTTTTTCGCATCCGAGAAAAGATTTTTTAGAGTTTCCGTACAAAATTTCACTGCTTTACATGATATCATTCCTACAAAATTTCTCATTGTGTCTCTGCCAACCATCATCCAGAATTACGTTGTGTAATTCGTACTGGTGTTACACTTTTTGCACCGGTGTTACACTTTTTGCACTGGTGTTACACTTGCACTGCACTGCTCTCAGCCAATCAAAATCAAGTAACTTTTTCATGTGTATTATTATGTATCTAATCGGTAACCAGTGTAATTCATAACTAAAAGGCAAATTTAATGAAACTCTTGAGAGCCGCTTGTTTTGTCAGACTTGCAGAGTAAGGAACAAACTCTCCAGGAATGATATAGATCTTATTAGACATGGTAAGACCGGCCTTAAGCCACAACTCCACGGGGCGACTGGGTCAGGACAATCTCTTGAATCAGACCAGATGAAATTCCCCAAAAAATCCCACATGCAAAAGTTTGACCACAAAAAATAAACAGAAAAAATAAACAGATTTCGGACTTAAAAGAAGAAAACAACTGCCATTTAGTGGCACAAAAAAGTTATAAAGCTGACAGATGAAAGTTACCCCGACCCACCCTTCCCACTCTGGACCGGTCCCAAATCAACACCCATGCATAAATATGTCCAATACACGGACTACATGAGACTACATACGCCAGAGTAATTAAGAGATCTTATTACCATTAATTCACAGTCTACAACAACGTACAATAAACAGCAAAATACACTTACAAGCTGAACACTCCGTGAGCTTGCTTTCGATCCTCCTTGTACGTCATCCAAATTGGAAACAATGGTTCTCGTTGTGGATATTTTCCTTCGTTACGAAACAAGTATTGTATGTCGCCTGTAACGGTGTCATAATCAAGGATCTTCTCTCGATAAATCTCCCCATACTGCTGAGCTCGATCTTGTTGAATCTGATGTATTCTCGTGTGACCTTTGTCACGGACGTAGTCGAATAGCGTCCCAACGAAAGGCAATCCCTTCGGACCTGGAATTTCCTTGAATGGTTTCACCTCCATGCTTTCCGCGGCTTGCGTTTGTTGTAAGCGAATTAAACTGTGCTGACCAACTCTTCCAGACTTTTTTTTTCTGGAGACCTCGAAAGGTGAGAGATGGACGGATAGCAAACTTACATGCCATGGCAATCGGTTCGTTTAGTCTGACTGTTCGCACGTTCAGGTCATACCGTCATAACAAGCAGTTATTTATTTACCGAGGAGAGATGGTGATGAGCAAATATAGCTATACCCGGAAATAATATAATTAGCGTGGAAAAGGTGGACGTGTAATGTGAAACGTGGCACTCAAATAAATTTTCAGGATACCTAGCCCGTGTACAGCCGCCTCAGTTTCTGGAGATGAGTGCTACGCGTGAATACAGGGAACTGGAATAAATAAAATCTAAATAAAAAGGAAAAGAAAGAAACTTGATAAGAGGGTATGTAAATAGTGCACTAAAATGTTGGAGGTTAGATGAGTTGGAGTGTGCTGCGTTTCAGAGGTCGCTCCCTCAATTTTACCACTTACCTTTATGTTAATTTTATATCCATACACATTCCCACCCTTACATACACTACTCTCCTTTTTACCCACTGATCACGAGATTTCTCATCAGTGGAGTGGGAACCCACATTCATGGGATTCCATATATCAACACCAAAAGAAGCCACAAAGGTTGCTAGCGAAACTACTGACTACTATACTTAATACAAAAAGACCACAACGGTTTCGAATATTGGTCACGGTACTTGAGCCTGTCCTGTGCGTCTTGAGACATAAAATGTTATTCACAGGATTACATGACGGTGGCGTGACACTCGGTAACTGACTATTAAATTGAGAGTCACCCATTATCTCCCTGCACTCCCTGCAACGTTGGAAAGAACACTCACCGAGAAGAACCAGCATATTAAAGGAGCGGGGATGTTTACAAGAACATTTGAACTAAATCTCTAAAACAGACCAATCTGGGCGTGGTCCAATATCTTTCTTGACCTTCTCCTTCTTGTGTATGGTATCATACTTGTGTATGATACCATACACAAGTAAAAAGGGTCTTAAATGAAGTTTTTAAGACATTGCTATGGAATGCTTTTATCTACGGAGAAACGCTAACGATTTCATGTCAGATCAATCTAAGCCATCAACACAGTATGAAGGCATATTTCTATACGTGCAGCTTTAAGATACGCTGACAAATTAAAAGATAGGCACTGTCCTTCGTGATACCAGAGTATTCATTGCACGCCGCCGCAATAAGCGTTCGCGCCCGTTTACGTCGGAGTGTTTCCCAGTGTTTTAACGTTTTATGTGAGTTATGTACGTTTTCTATAAACCTGTGAAAAGTGTACAGAAAAAGTATCAATTGAAGTATCATTTATTCTGGGGGTAACCCTGCGATGGATCAGGATCCCATCCAGGGGTGAGTAGAAATACTCCTAGTCGCTGACATGCTACGCAAACCGGAGATTATCGGCAGCGGCATGGATGCCACTGTTAGTTTATTGTCTGCAATCGAACCCTGTTTTTACAACATGGACAACGCGAAAAACTACCAAAAGTGTTCACATGCATTCAACAACAAGCTGCTCGTATTAAATTGGTTAACTTAAAAGAAAATGTCTGCATAATCATAACGAGGAGGAAGCGGCGTCCGTAGCACGCGTTTTACATCGATTGTTCAGTTACTGTTACAATGCACTTTTGTTTATTGGCGGAAAGATCTTGAAATTTATTTAGCGTCAAAAAGGGTCGAAATAAGAGCCCAGTTAGTTGGGAGGTGTCTGTTCCGTTTGGACCTAAAGCAAAGAACGTAATGTTTAATTTCAAGCCTGGCCCTGTTAAGTTTGCACATTCCCGACCCCAGAGCCTTCGGTTTCTTGACAGGGTGCGCCTTCGGTCATGTGCAGAAGAGAAGGGATCTGGGGTGGAGAATGAGTCTGTCAGAAAGGGCCAGAACAGGAGTAATATGGGCTGTGCTGACTGGGGTGCATACCCCTGGCAGGTTCAACCATGTCAGAGTGGTCTTGAGTGAAAGTCCTGACAAAAGCAGTCCAACAGTTTCCTGATCTGTAAAATCAGGTTAGGTACAGGGCCAGCAACCATCTCCCATAAAAACCAGCTCGCTACAGAAACCACTTCAGTAACAAATGCTATCCGGGATCGGACTAGTGCGACCTGCGACATCCTTGATGAGAGGTTCCTCCATTGGGGTGAAGCGACAATGACTGCTCCAAGTTAAAGCCAAAAGGAAGCCAGATGTCGATCGTTTTCGGAACTGGTCGGTCCACGAACAGACCAATTTCGATATATTAAAATTCAGCCTAAAACAATTGACCTCAGTACGAGGCTCTGGGGAATATTTACAGAGTTTGTGGGGGTTTAAATGATAATAACTTTATAATGCGCAAATTTCATAAAATTTTCAAACGCGCATGACAAGGTTAAAAACAGAATAAAAAGGCTAAAAAGCTAAACTTAAAATTA
>OZ026606.1:12573296-12590796 GCA_964020085.1 Micromussa lordhowensis
AAAAAGGAAGTTCCACGAAAAAAATATTTCGATTTTTGAACTGCATGTGCATTTTTTCAGTTATGATTTTTTTAAAAAAATGCCCAAATTAGCCGCCATTAGCACATAAAAATAATAAACAACAAATTCACGTTTAGTTTAAATCGAAGTATTTGTTTGGAGACCTTCCTTTATTGATATAGACCAATATTATTTGAAAGCAAGTTTGGTCTCGTCATAGTTCGTATTTTCGCGAGACGTAGTTGAGAAAAAAACAATTGCGCCCATGGCTCTACCAATCAAGTCTGATATGTCGCCGAAGCATACCAAAAAGGTACAATTTAGGTATTTATTATCCAACTCTGCTTCGTAGAGTACAAATATCGCGCGAAACGAGTACAAATATCACACGATATTTGTACTCGTCTCATTCCTCCCGGCCGCGTGAAGTTCAAAACCTTTTGGGAAAAGAAATCGTTGGATAATAAATCTCTTATTAGACGTTTTGGTGTGTAGTATCGCTGTTTATAACCCACCCATTAATTTTTGATTGATTTTATTGGCTAGTTTACGTCACGTGGTATAAATCTCTGGACAGTTATCACGCAATAACCCCCGCCCGAGTCGATATTTGTCCTCCGATTTTTTCCGTCGAAGAGAAAAATAGTCAGCACAAGAATTTCAACTTTTCTTTTCTCTTATTTAATGTGGAAGGAAACCAAGCTAGTGTTACTGAGTCTAGCGATGGTGATATTAAAAAGCTGATGGCAAGTGCTGTTCCGGAATAAGTACATAAAAGTCACCAAAATACGCTGTCAAAGTCTTTGAAGGTGGATAGAGTCACGAGTAGACTTTTAATATTTAGTCCTACGTAGACTTAAACCGATTCATTTTATATTACAAAATAAAGATTTAATACAATGTAATAACTAACTATAAAATAAACCAACCGTTCACGTCCGACTTAAGCGTGGAGGAAGGAGAAAAAAATTCCAGTCGCACTTAAAATCATGGAGCCGGCAGAATTATCAACCATGTTGAAACCTTTTTTACGCAGAAGCCAGAAAATTCAGTGGAAGGAAAACCATGCAGTCGCAACACTGTGAAAGCCAATTCGTTCCGGGCTGGACAGATTTTTTTCCGGTTCCCTTCAAAGAAAGCCGTTTGCCATTACATGTATTTGGGATAAGTATTCAAGCCAGCAGACGAATCCATCACTGAAAGATCTTGCGCGACAGGGATTGATTTCTTTCACAAAGCACCAGCGTCCAATTTCCGGCGAAGACCTTGAAGTCCTCTATGCAGCAAATCAGCTTGGCCTGAATGCTCCAGAAAGTTTTGCAAATTCATTCTCCACTTCGGAAAGAGAGGCTGTGAAAACCAACGCGAGATGAAACCCGGTGACCTTTAGCTCAAAACAACAACAACCGGCTGAAGTACTTCATCTCAAGCGAGAGAGCGACGAAAAATCAGTCCACCTTCAAGTGCTACAGATTTTACACATTCTGTGTTTCACAGATGTAAATTCTGAGACTGGAATACATTTCTTTCTAGTCAAGTTTATGAACAGTACGTCGGAAAATATGAACCAAAAGCGCCAAGTTTTCGAGTTTTTGATCCAAGGGGCGTTACGAAAATTAATTTCACATGACAGCTTGTCAAATTTGGTCCAATCATAGTGGAGATAAGGTTAGTTAAACCAATCAAATTTACGTTGCTCCCTCACGTCAATCACGCGAATTCGCCATCAGATCACCAATGGCTTTTTTTACCAAGTTTACGAGCGGTTTTTTGCGAACTGAAAATTAATGGGAGGGTTATAAAATAAATAAACCCCTTTCTGGCTTGCTGGTATGTCGGCTGATAATGTCCTTGGCTGAGAGATTGTCCTCAAAATTTCACATTTGCCCTCGAAGTTTCGCTTCTCGGCCAAATGTTCATATTTCGGAAAATCTCTCAGCCGCGGACATTATCAGCCGACATACCAGCCGCCTGAAGGGGTTTATTTACTAAATAT
Source organism: Micromussa lordhowensis (assembly GCA_964020085.1). Taxonomy (NCBI): domain Eukaryota; kingdom Metazoa; phylum Cnidaria; class Anthozoa; order Scleractinia; family Lobophylliidae; genus Micromussa; species Micromussa lordhowensis. The sequence goes on from OZ026606.1 coordinate 12,575,293, forward strand.
TTTTACTCGTTGTTTGTATTTTGACTCGCCCTACGGGCTCGTCAAAATACCGCACAACTCGTAAAAATATACAGCGATACTACACACCAAAACGTCTAATAAGATATATTTATCGCACCTGATCATGATATCGCTCAGGTCTGTGACTAGGATATCAGGACAGTCAGACACTGCTTCTGATTGGCTAATTGTGAATTTGGGGTCAGTACTGAACTAGATACTCCCATAAGCCTTGTGGTTTTCTGGAGGTCTCCTAATACCCTGTTTAAATTACTGGCCCTGGTTGTTCGAAAGGTGGATATCCACCATATAGCGTGGTTTGTTTATGATAGTCTTATCCAGCCTTTGAACAATGAATCGGGGCCTTGATTGATTAAATAATCATTTCTTTAAAGCAAATAAATGATAATGAAGGTGACAGACCATGGTCATTATGATGATGATGATAATGAGGAGGAGGAGGACAAGGATGATGATGACGATGATGATGATGATGATGATGATGATGATGATGATGATGATGATGATGATGATGATGATGATGATGATGAAAGAGTTGAACTCTTATAGCTAGCTAAAGAAAAGAGAGGCATACTCATACCGTTTCCACAGCTGCCATCAATATTTCAACCAAGTTTGCCGAAATTTCTTTAGAGCTTATGTCATCTCTGCTGATCAAAAATGTCAAGAATTCCGCGGAATCTTCATCGTTTAAGTCTCCACTTCCCAGCTTGTCTCGAATTTCATTCAACCTCTTTTCAATAAACATGTCGCCAAAGTTGTGCATGACATCCATACAATCATAGAACTCTTGAACTACCTTGAACCGGTAATACTTGTCAATCCAAGCAGGAATGCCCACAGCCTTTAGGCTTTGATGAAAGAACTGTTCAACAGCAGCAATAAATTTTGCAGCTTCCACTGAGGGTGACTTGGCAAAGGACCCAAATCTTGTTTCAAACAGGACTGTGCCAATCGCTGGAATTTTTAAAAGATGACACATAATTAAAACATGCTATCAGATATTATTATGGGTTTGAAGGAGCTTTTTTGCCTTCTTTTGGATGGTTGACGCTATTTTTTTAACCAGAGCCTGTTTTTGAGCTAACATTACTGTGTTCCTACACAATGAAGCACATGAATTAACTCACATTCTAAAGACCATTTGAATAGTTCTTGTTGAATGTTGGGAACTATGCCATAAGCATCTCGAGTCTTTTTCATCTGGGTTAACAGATCAGTTGTGACGTCATTCAATTGCTGTGAATATTCACCAATGACTTTGGGTTTCAACATCTTCATGTTCAAGATGCGGCGAACCTTGTACCACTCTTCTCCTTGCCTGCATGGTTAAAAAAACAATTTGCAGGTACTTAACGAATGACATAAGCCAGCTTTGTGTTGTTCAGTGTCACAATCTCATTTGCAGCGTCATGTTTTGTATATTACGTGCATATGTTATGCCCTTTGAAAGGTAAAGTCTGTATTAAGCCACATTTTTCTGTCTCCAGGCTACTGGTTCTTTATGCACCTGTATCCTAGTTTCTCTAGCATTAACCAGCAATACAGAGAGGTGATGAGCAGTCTCAGTAAATTCAAAGCCACGCATGGGGACATTATGTTAATTATTCTTGGGCAAAATTCTAACATCGCAGTACCTCTCTCCACCCAGGGGTACAAATGGTACCAGCCAATTGAATACTTGAGAAGTAGCCTAAGGACTTGTGTCACATCCTACATTTTTTAGGAGGGGGTGAGGTTGCTCTGTTTTGAGAACCGTTTTGTTCAAAACTGTTTTGGAAACTGTTTTGTTCAAGCAGAGGGCTCCTAGGGGTATGGTTTTGGAATAATCAATTTAAAATAATTACAATACATTATTGGCAGCTGAGCTGAGCTGTCGTAAGCCCTGTAATAGGATAACAGGGATACAGGAAGGTTTACTGTGACCTTATCCTTCCACCTCCCCCATAGCCTAGTCACAACCTCAAGGGCAACCTCAAAAAGCAGGCCAAAGCCCATGGTAACTGAGAGTTTGCTACAAATCAGGTTGATTTTTACTCTCATCTGCAGTGATGAAAACTCTGACTGACTGAGAAGCCAAGGAAGTGAAGTGCAGGTGTGATCAAGTTGGGCTCAATTGCCTTGAGTCATGTGATACATATAGCTTACAGTAGCTGTCATATCACAACCTTGCACCCAGAGTCTTTGTTGCCATTGACCTTCAGTTGGGAAGCGAGCAGCCCCATAACATTCTGGTTGAACTGCACATGACTAGATGATGAACAATAAGTTCATTCACGTAACTAGTGTTTCTATACTTCCACTCTATCTCACAATTTGTTTTAACACCAACTACTGAAAATCGAGCCGGTAATAGAAATAATAATGATAATAATAACAATAACAATAACAATAACAATAACAATAATAATAATAATGATAATAACTTTATACTGCGCAAATTTCATAAAATGTTCAAACGTGCATGACAAGATTAAAGTGCCCATAACCCCAAATTCTTTTTTTGGCTAAGATAAACTTAGAAACACACAAAAAAAGAATTTGCCAAATTTCTCACTTTGTGACTTTTTAAGGGCTTTCAAAATTAACAGAATTTGGTGAGGGGTTTGGGTATATTCCTGGGTTGACGTCACATATTCATTTACATAGCATTAACTCTTTATAAACATGCATGCAAAACAGTCTGTGACATCAACCCAGTAATAGACCCAGGCTCCTCGCCAGCTCGGTCATGTATCAAATTCCAGCTACTTTATGTTAATTTTTAAAGCCCTTAAAAATATCAGAAACTGAAAATTTTGGCAAATTCTTTTTGTGTGTTTGTCTATAAGTTTCAACTTAGCCAAAAAACAATTCTGGCGTTATAGGCACTTTAAAAACAGAATAAAAGGCTAAAAAGCTAAACTTACAATTAAAAAAGTAAACTTACAATAATACATGTAAACACAACTATGATAAAATGCATGGCAGAAAAGGTGAGTATTTAGCTTGGCTTTAAAATACCAACTGTGCTGGAGCTTCTTATGTCAAATGGTAACGCATTCCAAAGTTTCGGTGCAGCAAAGGTAAAAGAACGGTCACTTAGTGTAGCTTAAATTTTGATTTAAAATGCAGATAACTAAGTAAAAGTTCATCGCTAGAATTCCTTAGATCATATTTGGATGGGAGCCTAAGAGGAATAAGAAACAACAAATAAGTAGGTGCTAAAAAATTAAGAATCTTAAAAGTAATCAAAAGTATTTTAAACTCAATTCGTATAGGTAATCATACGGTTTCGAGTTCAATTTGGAATGAATTTGCACGAGTGAGTTTTTCAAAAACCTGAAATTTCACGAGCCGCTTCGGCGACTGGAATTTCAGCTTTTTGAAAAACTTACAAGTGCAAATTAATTTCAAATTGAACGAGAAAAACCGTATGATTACTTACTAACTAATACAAACATGAAAAAATTTGCGCAGCAAAATTACCGGAAGATGTTTCTCAAAGCCATTTTTTTCGCATCCCCGAAAACTTTTTTCAGAGTTTCCGTACAAAATTTTTGACACTGCTTTACATGATATCATTGGCCTACGAAATTTCTCATTGTCTTTATGCCAACCATCATCCAGAATTACATTGTGTTATTCGTACTGGTGCTACACTTTTTTATGGAGCTCCATTTCCGCCAAAACTCGATCTTTGTATTCGGTACTCGACTTGCTGTATTTTATGCTACCTTATACAATGCGACATCCAACTGTGTTGACTTTGTGGTTGAACTTTTCGATTGTACATGGTACTTTTTGTTTTTCACATTCAATATCACGAAATTGGCATACCAAATTGACGATTTTCTGCTTCTTTGACAGAAATGGTCAACTACGCAACTTTCGACTTTCGATGTTGTGTTATTCGGCTTCGTTCGACATCCTTCCGCAATCCATCGAGAGAGGGCATCGCGGGCGCAGCTAATCTCCACCCCTATCCCTACGGTAGCTGTCGAAATGAACCCTCCAGTGGAGTGGAGTAGAGAGAATCATCCCACCCTAGACGGTCGCATCTTTGTCCTTTTCAACATGGCGGTTGCTGGGTCTCGAACTTAGTGGGTTTCCATTCAAACAAGTACAGTGTAATACAACATTGAAAAGGTAAGGGAATGAGGTAAATACGTATTTTTATTGTCGTACATTGTGCTTACCTGCATCGCATTGTTCATAAATAAAAGATAAATAAAGAGATATTTTGATACCTTCGGAGATGGTTGATTGGTTTGAGATACTTTGTACTTGCGTTCGTTTATGCCATGTCAGTATGATTATTGGGTTATGCGTTGAAAATACTTGTGAAGCAGTGGTATGTTTCAATTTCAAAAACGACTCAAAACATGACGTTCCTCCGTTCCTGAAAGCTTAAATTTAATTAGAAAATCTTTCTGGAAAAGGTCAACTGTCCTGGAAAATGTTACCGTGTAAATTATTTTGTATTCAACAGATGTCGGCGGACATCTCCTACTTGTGTGATGCTATAAGAGATATCATCAGTGATATTGACAGACTTGAAGTCACTAGGGGTCCCTCAAATGACCTTCAACCAATAATCGGTAAACTTGATTTAGTGCAAAGATTAGCAGTTAGCCTGGATGTAGATGAAGTGGTTGCAGAGGATGTTGGGTCTGCATATAGGAAGTTAGTGGAGACCGAACAAAGTAATCACGTTGGATACCAAGCCCCTTTAAACTGTGGTGGAAGACAAGGAAGACCATCTTTTGAAATAAGTGAGGAGCAGCTACAATTTTTGCTTGAACAAGGTTTTAAAGTAAAACAAATAAGTAGCATTCTTGGAGTTAGTTCCAGAACAGTTGAGAGAAGGATGTCAAGCTTTGGTTTGAGCATATCAGGTCGGTACTTAATATGCAACTGTACACAAAATACGTATTCAAATTCATAGGTATCAGGGCTTTTTCACCAACTAGTACTGACCCTTGGCAAGGCTGTTGCCTAACAAATATTTCAAGGAGCCAAGAATGGAAAAAGCCGAGAAGTTAGGATCCCAACAGGTAATGTTGGGAGCTGCTGCAAAAACTTTAGGAGCCCAAATCATTTTCTTGGGTGCCCCAGGCTGGCTCCTATAAGGCAGCAACCTTGCCCTTGGTAATTACAACATGGTTCGCACGGGCCTTGAATAGTCCTTGAAAAAGCATCAACCCCTTGAAAAGTCCTTGAAAATTGAAAAATCTGCTCAAGTCCTTGAAAAGTCCTTGAATTTTCCCCAGTAGTCCTTGAATCTTATAGAAAGGTCCTTGAATAAACAAAACTTCATCAACGCAATGTTTTCTTGCGCACAAAAAACGTTCAAAGCTAACAAGACACAGTTTTCTGCATGAAACATCGCGTGAAACTGTTTACGGTGAGTCTGGTGTACTTCATTGCTGTTATTTGACGTACCTTAGGAACCGTGCCTTCCAGGGATAAGGTATTGCAATTACCTGTACCCCCCTACAATGTAATCGGTCTCGTGCACATGGAATTCGTCATGGAGTCAAAAGGGCGGAAAGGCCAGTGTTTATACAATAAGAAATGGGAACCTGACCCTCAATACAAAGCCTGGGTTAGTGCATATAAAGCGGACAAGCGAAAAGCATTGTGTCATTGGTGTGACCGGACAATTGACGTCTCAAGTATGGTCGAGAGCGCGCTAAAATCGCACTCAAGAAGCGAGAAGCACAAGCAAAACAGTCGATGTCAACAGACAGGGAAGTTGATTTTCGTGACCCAAGCCAATTCACTTCGAAAAAACAGCCAAGGAGAAATTTCAAGAACTAACTGACTTAAATGCAAGCTTAAATTCCAAACTAGAAAAGCTAAAAGAATAGACACAATCAAAACATTTTCTGAGGTTTGTTTTAATGTTATTTGATTTCCTGTACTGCATTTATGGAAGTTTCCTGTTTATATTGCATGTTTCCTTGCACAACATCCCATACAAAAAGTCGTTTATATCGATTGGTTTATTACATGTATGTCGAATTGAGTAGAAAATCAAGTCCTTGAAAGAGAAGGATTTGTCCTTGAAAAGTCCTTGAAAAGTCCTTGAAAAGAAAGGTCTCAGGTCTGTATGAACCATGTACAAGAGCGACCTGCTGTTATGCTCCTGGGAAAAGTTCAAAAGAAAAATTTTTCCTCTAAAAGATGCATCAAGTATATTTTTGGTAAGGTAGGGCCTGGAGGGGAGTAGGTTAAAATAAGCTTCTAGTTTGTATCTTCTGAATAATTTTTTATTTAATGATAATTTCAGTGTTTCCAAAGCAGAAAAGAAAGTAGGTTACAAGTATAAAACCTACAAGAGAAAGAAATATATTGAACTGTGAGGTTCTTTGGGCTTCACAAAATTTTTTTTCCATGCCTGTTTTCATACACTTACCAAACCTCATCAAAGTATTTCTAGTTGTAAATAGATGGCCCAGGACAATTAAAAAGGGTATACTTGTAAATGCTGTTCTTTTCCTCAGGTATGTATAGTACTATAGATGACAGCCAGTTGGATGAACTTGTTCGGGATGCTTCAAATGAGCATCCTGGTATTGGGATTCGAATGCTTAATGGTTACTTAAAGAGCAAAGGGTTCCGTATTCAGCGTGAAAGAATACGATCATCACTGTTGCGAATTGACCCAATTGGCCTAGTAGAAAGGTGGAGAAGAACTGTCAAGAGGAGATGCTACAATGTGAAGTATCCTCTATCTCTGTGGCACATAGATGGAAATCACAAACTTATAAGGTACTCATTGATATCCCATTACCTAATTTGTATTGTGGGTTGGTTAGCCATTAGGCAAAAAGCTTGACAGGAATAACTCATTTCTATGCAGATACATTTTATCTGAGGGCAAAGTTAGCACAGTGTACTCATAAAGGGAAAAAATTGTGTTAACGATGTTAAAAGTAGAAGTATATTATCTTTCAAATAACTTTATATATTGAAAACATGATAATTTTCAGAAAGTTCTCTAAATCTATTGTGGTCACTTTTTACAACATAACAATTTGTTTTTCCTATAGATGGAGGATTGTCATCCATGGTGGAGTGGATGGATACTCAAGAATACCAGTTTATTTGAAAGCCTCTAACAATAACAAAGCAAGCACTGTGTTAACATGTTTTCAAGAGGCTATTTCAGAGTTTGGTCTACCCTCCCGGGTACGTTCTGATAAAGGTGGGGAGAATGTGGAGGTGGCAACATTTATGCTCAATCATGTCCAGCGGGGGCCTGGCAGAGGAAGTATGATCACAGGTACATAATGCTTTGTAACTGTTTGTAACTGTTTGCAAAAAAAAAGGTTCCCAATATATGTGCCCATTAGTCAGTAATATTGTGCACAGTTTATCGAGATGACAAGGTTAGGATTTCAAGGGTGTACAGTAGTAAAACCACTCACATATAATTAGAGATAAATAGATAATAAATACACACCAACATGCTTCCTTGTGGCATGATTGATTGATTGCTGACTTTCAGTATGTCATTTTTTAAAATTAAAATTCAGGAAAGAGCACTCACAACCAACGGATCGAACGGCTTTGGCGAGATGTGTTTGGTGGATGTCTTTTCCTTTTCTATGATCTGTTCTACTCATTAGAAAATCAGAATATGCTAAATCCTGATGATGAAAGGCACTTATGGTGCTTGCATTATGTGTTTTTGCCCATCATAAACCGACACTTGTTGAACTGGAAAGATAATAATAATAACAACTTTATTTGAGTCTCAAATCATTCTAGCTGAGCACGAGTGCTCTACTAATTGGGGAGACTGTAAATCAAATAAATCAAATCAAATCAAATCAAATGTTGGTTTCTGAGGAGAGGGGAAAACCGGAGAACCCGGAGAAAAACCTCTCGGAGCAGAGTAGAGAACCAACAAACTCAGTCCACATATGACGCCGGGTCCAGGAATCGAACCCGGGACACATTGGTGGAAGGCGAGCGCTCTCACCACTACGCCAACCCTGCTCCCCAAGATGCATGGGTCTATCATCCACTGCGTACAGAAGGCAACAAAACACCTATGCAGCTATGGATTACTGGACTACAGGCAGCATGGGGTTCTCAAGGTCCAGAAGATGAAGTGTTTCAGGTATAATTATTGCATTTATACATGATAGCAAACAATTTTCAAAGGAAATGTTCTCATAATGAGTTGCAAAGAGAACATCTGGTGGGATGTCTTTGCACACTATCTTGTTACAAACACTCATAATGATGTAGACACATGAAATGGGTAATAATAAATGCTGAAATTTTGCTCAATACTTGGTATTTTAAAAATAGGTTTAGTTGGATCACCCGGGTGAATGTTGTCAATAACCAGAGTATAATGCCATCAACTGACGTCATACAATTCACTTTGCCATCTGGAGATGTGTACTCCACAGGTTGTCTAAACATCAGCCACTGTCAGCACCAACAGCCCTAATCAGGACTATGTTCACACAGACGATCAAACTCAACCTACCTTTGAAATGTCTCTTGGGTTCAAACATTTTACACGATTTAGCATTTTCTTAATGTCAGTACCTTTAAAAGACCCAACAAAAATGCGGAACATGATGCCCATACTGGTTGTTTCTCATTTAAATGTTCTGTAGGGTGATTTTGGCAACTATGGAATTGACTGGCAAGGGCCTGTTCCTGAACCCTCCCCAGACTATGTTGATGTTCCTGCCACAAACAGTCCATTTACTGAGGAGCAAATGCATGCCTTACGTACAACAGAAAACTTAACGTATGTTGAGGGAGTTGAGGCATTCAGCTACATCACCAGCCTGATCAACATGTAGCGTTACAGTAGAAAAGTGCAACCTTTATTGTTGAACAAGGAACAATTTTGCATGTACCATAAAGCAGGAGTAAAGTTCTCAATATTATCATAACAAAATAAGGGAAAAAACCTTTACAAATTACATGCCATAATAATTATTTCAAAGATATAACTTTGTCCAAATTATGAATTTATGCTTGAGTGACTAATAAATTCATTTTCACAAGACTGTAAACTGGACAGAACAGGAACAAATTAAATAATAATAATAATTATAATATATTATAATAAAATAAGTTATTTAAAAGACTGATATAACTTTGTCCAAATGATGAATTTATGCTTGAGTGACTAATAAATTCATTTTCACAAGCCTGTAAACTGGACATAACAGGAACAAATGAAATAATTATAATATATTATAATAACATAAATTATTTAAAAGACTGATATAACTTTGTCCAAATGATGAATTTATGCTTGAGTGACTAATAAATTCATTTTCACAAGACTGTACACTGGACATAACAGGAACAAATGAAATAATTATAATATATTATAATAAAATAAATTATTTAAAAGACTGATATAACTTTGTCCAAATGATGAATTTATGCTTGAGTGACTAATAAATTCATTTTCACAAGACTGTACACTGGACATAACAGGAACAAATTAAATAATTATCTTATATTATAATAAAATAAATTATTTAAAAGACTGATAACTTTGTCCAAATGATGAATTTATGCTCGAGTGACTAATAAATTCATTTTCACAAGACTGTACACTGGACATAACAGGAACAAATTAAATACTTATCTTATATTATAATAAAATAAATTATTTAAAAGACTGATATAACTTTGTCCAAATGATGAATTTATGCTTGAGTGACTAATAAATTCATTTTCACAAGACTGTAAACTGGACATAACAGGAACAAACAGAGATAATATTTCAGAAAAGACTTAAAAAACTGGGAATCATGTAAAACTGAATCCCTTTGCTCCGAAATTCAAGGCTATGTTCATGTTTTTTTGGAAATCCTCATAACAGGTGTGGTTTATTGGGAGGATTATAGTCTTGAAACATGTTTCAGCCATAGGCAAGAGATTTGAACCATCATCAAATTTAACAAGTAGTGCAGAGTCCTTGCCAGTAGGAAGATTTCTTGCACCTGTCCAGAAAGTGATTAGATCTTCAATCTGTGGTCCACCTTGAGAATAAGACAGTTGCAAAGAACGTTAATGTACTGATTGGACCCCAGTGTTACTTAGAAAACAGCTACAGTGATTAAAAATTGCTTCTGAATGTAATGTATTTGTGCAATCAAATTGTGGGATTTCAATAAATGTAATTTAGTGATAACCTGAAGTTTGTGTTGAGCAATTTTAACATGTCATGCTTGTGGTTTCAAATGGAATAACATTCAGTATCTAAAATAATTTTATTGTTTTGATATCCAACCTTTGATCCCTACTTCTAGTCCATCAATGTAAGATTCATAAAACTCAGCAGTTCTTCCATTCTGCTCATTTTCACTCCTGTCTTCATAGGTCATTAACTCTTTCACCTCGTCTGCAAGGATAACTCTCTCTGCCTCACGGGGGAATACAACCTTGATTAGTGATGGGGTTCTTCTTAAGAAGGTTGTTAGTGAAACCTCATCCATGCCTATGGATAGAAATGAAAGATTTTGGAGTACAATCAAACCAGTTATCTACATGTGCTAAATTAAGAAGTGTGATAGTCCCCTTATATCCATGATTCAATAGTCATAGGACAACTTAACTTCACCTTGATGACTATTCCTACAAAAGCCAGGCCTGAAGTGAATTGTAATTTTTAACTTAGCTGATGCTAATTATGCAAACTACTGTTTAGAAAATACAAACAAATAACAGTTACCTCGTGCTAAATCATCTAACTCACGGTGTCTTTTTTCAATCACATGGTACACCATCAGCCCCTCCAGAAGTAATTTCCTGTTTCCATACAGGTTGTCTGGGTCAAGGCCCGCTTCAAAGAGATATGGTTCTATTGAACATCGTAATTCTGGAGATGGGTGATCTTCCTTGGGCATGACATCCAGCTGGAGGGAGTAATTATTGTAAAGTTCAATCAAAACCAAAAATCTTCAAAGTCATTTTCTCTTTTTGCCACCTGAATTCCACATAAACCCTTTTTTTCCAGTTTTTAACAATAGGTCATCTGTGAAATTCGGCATGGTGCATTCAGTTAGTACGTGTAATTTTTTGTGTCATTGTTGTACCCAGACTTCCTCAGACAGAAGCTCTTCCTTTTGGCCGAAAATGAGGTGGTCGTGGCAAACATTTGCTTATCACTCAATGTTTAGGGGTTTTCTGTCAGAGTCAAATAATTTCTATACTTTCAACTCGGGTGAGTATTCTGGATCATTTGTGATATTTGTGTTCTTCAAGCGTTGAATTTACTCTTTCATGGGAAACAGTTGAGTGTTAATTTCGAATCCTCAAGTGCACGCCATCTAAGCAGACAATAAGGTCCTATGAGAAGAAAGACTATTATTTTTTATATTTAATTAGGGGTCTATCTCAAAAATCAAAGACAAAACTAACCTCTGATATCAGGTTGCGCAATTCTAAGTCGACAATATCGGCTAGTTCAATTGGTGGTGGCTGATGATCATCCTCACTTCTTTCCGATGACAGGTAGTGTTTTGCAGCGGGTGACATACCATGGAGTCCCGGGCCACCATGCAAAACGGAATGACCAATGATCCGTCCTAGAGCCTTGAAAGTCCCTGTTAGTCTAAGAGATTGGTCATGGACTGGAAGGCGATGGTCGGCTTCACCCTCCAGGAAAACAAGTGCTTTGCCAACAGAATGGATACCTTCTTCTATAATCCTAATGGCATTTACAAAGAACTCCCGGACTGGTCCGCACCCCACGCCATCCTCACCCTCAAAACGCACCCTTGGATTTGCAGTCAGTTTGGTTTTTGGATTCTTGTATATCCCTATAATATCTGCTTGCAGTTCAGCGGTTCCATCCATTCGACTCACACTGATTCGTTGAGTGGGTTGATCGTGTGCTATAACTTCCTGTTGGAAACGCTGCAGAGCAATAGCTGGTGTCCAGTTTTCATAGTCAGCTGATTTAAGTGTAGATTCTTTGCCACCAAAGTCAACAACGTCCAAGGAGCAACTATCACTAACACTTGTGGCTTGTTGGTTAATAAGAAGGGAATGAAAGAGAAGAACAAATAGAATAAAAATAAGTTAGGTGCATTTGTTCCACCTTAGCAGGGAATCAGACTCACAGTTTCCTTAGGCCACATGTTAACAGTGGATGTACACTGTACATGTAGCCCCACAAAACATTGTCTCCAAGTAACAAAGAAAAATGAAAGTCCATATTTGTCTCTGCCTCTATCAATAACTGCACAAGAACAAGTGCTGCAGACATTTATTAAAGAACCATTTTTTATCCTTATCGAGCTTCGAACTCTGTGCGAATCTGCTCTCTCTAGCCATTGTACAGTGTACTTGACCTCAAACCTATCAGTATACATTGCATAACAATAATCATTCCATGCCTATACCCAACAATAAGCATTATATGGCACAGCAAATCCGAGCGTTCTGATTGGTTGTTTCTTGGTCGGGATTTTGCCATACAGACCATTTCCGTGGAAACGGTCATAAGCTGTGTATTTTTTTGTTTTTGAAAGAGGGTAAATTCGTGAATAATTACTTCCTGGTTAACTCACACAGGCTTTTAAAGAGTAGTAGTCTGATAAGGGCAAAAGAAAATAAGAAAATTACCCAGAAGCTTCTGTGCAGCCTCATCAGGGTCTCCATTGCATACAGCTAAGGCACTCTGAATGTCCAACAAAGTTGCACTTGGGCAAATTTCTTGCAGTGCATGAACACTTGAGCTGCCAATGCTACCAGGCAAATCGGAGGGCTGAGAGGTGCCACTTGTACTAGGCCATCCAGAGGGCTGTGAAACACCACTTGTACCAGGCAATTCAAAGGGCTGTGAAATAGCACATATACCAGGCCATTCAGAGGGCTGTGAATTACCACTTGTGCTGGGCGATTCAGAGGGCTGTAAAATACCACTTGTTCCGGGCATTCCAGAGGGCTGAGACGTACCACCTGCACCTGGGACAGTTTGCACGCTTAAAAGGCAAATAAACAATGCCTTTAGTCTTGGTAAAAGATTTATTTTGAATAAATTTTCTAACTGAAAAATGTTCTTTGACATCAATAACATTAATATTTAGCATCGGCAAGTACGTAACAGGGAGTCAGATCACCTCCTTTTCCTATTTTACAGACAATAATACTCACTGCCAAGAAGTGTACAGGAAATGGTCTGGTCTGACCTCTCTACCTGCACTTTAAGCAGGCTTTTATCTTAAATGGTTATTTGATAGTATTGTCTTCATTGATTGCCATACTGGCACAATATTCATTGACACCAACTTTCATTAAAATAATGTTTTCTGTACCTTTCAGTAATGTGTCTATCCAATGTTCTTTGTTTCTGTTGGAATGAAAATTGGTACTTAGAAATACCAAGGAGGGTCCGGGATGAATATTGTTTTCAATAGCTTTTTTTCCAAAAAAACACTCTTGTTTGGCCCCTCACACAAGTGTCCAAAGATAAATTGAAAACAATGCTCATGCTAAATTTTGGAAGAGCAACAAAGAGTGTCATGGTATTTTTGAAAAAGGCCTATACGGTAAGTGAATTCCATACAGTTTATTGTAAAGTGACCAGGCGTAAATAAATTCACCAATATGCGAGAAAAATATGCTTCCTTTGCAAATAAAAAACCAATAGCTACCTTTGCAGCAGGTGGATTTTCAAGGTGAATCTCCTGGTGCTGCCGTAAAGTTGACATTGCTACTAAGGCACCACAAGTGAAACATTGAATCACCGGGCCAGGATTTGCAGTCTATTGTAAGGAAAATAGCAAAATTTAAAAGGTTTATTTTGTCATCAACAGCACATGTTTTCTAATTAATTGTGCAAAGTACTTCAAAGATTGATTACATGTAACAATATGCGTTGTACAGCATGTTATTTCTCTATTTTGCTTTTCTTTTGTTTCAAAATTACATGTATTAGTGTTCATTACCATACCAACCATACAAGTTTTAATAAGTTGACACAAACTAAGCACGAGAAGCTGGAAAAAAAACTCACATTGGCTAGTAATATTTAACGTGTTCATTCACTCACTTCAACTGCTTGCTCTTCGTACTCAATGGCAAGATCTTTCTGGAGAGGACGAATGTATATTTTTGCTTGACCACTGAAATCCTTTAACCTCGAAGGGGTGTAAGGAGGCTTTATTGGATGAAAGCCAGCATCATCACCACTACCTCTTTGATGTAAAAGAAGTTCATATCCTCCAGCCATTGCTAACTTTGGATACTTTTCAAGGATTTTGCTATGGCAGTAATCACTTCCTCCATTTATCTCAAAAGTAATACTACCATCCCCTAACCCACAATTACAGAGTGCAGTTTTTTCTCCCACACTAAGTGGAGGTTTTGTTGCACCTTTGGATTGAAGGCATACAAATTTCAATGTGCACGTGGGGGACTTTTTTCCCTTCCCTTTATTTTTTCTGTTGTTGCCAGCAGCCTGCCTGCCAAAAGTAAACAATCTTCTTTGTTCAGCTGCTGCTGCTGCTGCAGTGGAAATGACATTAGAAGATGATGTAGAGTTTGTAGATGTAGATGATGATGTAAAGTTTGTATGTCTAAATTCTGTTGGAGATGTTGCTGTCACACCTGATAACCGAATGAAAATACACATGATATTTAACAAAACCTTTTTTAAAATGAAATGTGATTGTCACAGTGGTATTGTAATACATATTTTGTTTTACTTATATGATTGTAAAGCAGTATAGAGCTTTGCATATTCCTCCCCTCTAAATTAAGTTATCATTATTAGTATTAGTATTATCATTATTATTATATATTGTTATTATTATTATAATGAACAATTATTCCACGTGCGCACGTTGGATATGAGATGATAGATAGCCAACGAGGCGCGTAGCGCTGAGTTGGCTTTAATCATCTCATATACAACAGGCGCGAGTGGACTGAAATGGAAATAAAAACGCTCCCCAAAAATATTCACGCGTACGCTTATCATATTTGCAGAGCATGGTATAATGGCTCAAATACCATGGCCACTAAGCCAATCAAATTCCTTGAATTGCATTATACAATGATCCAGTTTGTAATAAATTGCTATAGAGAAAACGGTAAGAAGGGGTTTTCAGATGGACGCTTAAGTTACAAAAACAAGACTTACGCCAAAACGACGGCAATTGCACGACAGTTAAGAACCGCGACATCGACAGGGTAATCCTCTTGAGGCTTACGGCTTTTTGGCGCGAAAAATTGAGGAATTAGAATTAAGGAGTTATGAGTTATTGTATGTAAATGAATGATAGCGGAGCTCCGGCGGCCGAAGGCCGCCAAGCGGAGCCCCATACCTATATTAGGAAACTGAAGGGAACCCATGAACTGATTTTCTCATGTGTATCATGGCTAGCGGTATTGCTCGTGGGCGCGTACGCACGACGACGACGACGACGACGACGGTGGTGGAGTCGCGCAACATGGCGGCCACAATTGACACGTAAACCAAAACGAGGCTTCAGTTTT
>OZ026606.1:12595796-12600796 GCA_964020085.1 Micromussa lordhowensis
TGATTGAGGATCCATTAAAGTTCTTTCGTTTATCTTGTGCATCCCAAGTTAATACCAAACGAAAACCTTACAAATGGCGACGAGGATGGGATGGCTGTAATCGCAGACGAAAATCTTCGTGTTTGAAGCGCTGAATCAACCAAGAAAACATATCACCAATCGACCGTGTTTTCGATGTCTTCGGATGAATCGGATCCTCCAGCGACCTCAGCACCTTCACAGTCTTCAGGAACCCCTACCTACACTATGGCTACAGCGATCAACTTACCGACCTTTCCTGAGTTTGAGCTTCAACCGAGAGACACAGCACCTACCCGTTTTGAGAAGTATGTTAAGCGTTTGAACAACATGTTCACAGCAATGAGCATTACCCAAGCATCCCGAAAGAAAGCAATGCTACTACATTATGTTGGAGAGGAAACCTGCGATGTATTCGAAACTCTTACTGTACCAGAACTGACCGAAGGTAGTGATGAATACAAAACTGCAGTTAAAGCATTCGCCGATTACTTCGAACCTCAGAAGTGCGTTGATCATCACGTGTACGTCTTTCGTCAGGAATCGCAAAAGTCTGGTGAAAACATCACCGAGTTCTACACGCGTCTTCAACTGCTGGCACGCAAATGTGAGTTCGCCAATACCGACTTGGAAATAAAACGTCAAATAATTCAAGGGACTTCATCAGTTCGCCTGAGACGCAAAGCCATCGAGCAAAACCTTAACCTGGAGGGCCTGTTGAAGGCTGCTCGCTCAATGGAGACCGCAGATGAGCAAACCAGCGAGATAGAGAAACAACAATCGCACGCGGTTGGTCGTGGCAACAACAAGACAAGTGACGATCGAGAGGAGAATTCCAATAATCCACCCAAACTTGGCTCTCGCAACACTAAATGTGGTCTATGTGGTGGAAGTTATCCTCACCAAGGAACTTGTCCTGCTCAAGGCAAAAAGTGTATGAACTGTGGCAAATTAAATCACTTTGCTAAAGTCTGCCGCAGTAAACCCATCAATCGTTCGAAATCTACCCATTCAAGAAAACCTTCGAAAGGCAAGCACCGTGCAAGGGTTGTGGATACTAAATGCCCATCTGATGACGAAGCTTTAACCCCAGCTACTGCTGAAAGTGATGGTAGCGAAGAATACACCTTCACTACCGGTGCACAGGAACCCCAAACGGCCAAACCTATCTTTCAGGTCAAGATAATGGACACACCGATCCGCATAATGGCAGATTCAGGGGCAACGGTGAACATTTTGAGCAAGAAAGACTTTGATGGTCTAAAGGAGAAGCCCCAACTGACGAAGACAAATGTCAAGGTGTATCCGTATATGTCCAGTAAGCCTCTAAACCTATGTGGCAAACTCAAAGTCAGTGTAACTAGTGATCACCTTTCATCAGAAGAGACATTCTATGTGGCAGAGGGCTCTTCAGGATCCATCCTTAGCTGGATAACATCACAAAAGCTGAATCTCATCAAAGCTGTAAGTACAGTTGAACAATCCCCAGCAAATTTGCCACCTGGTGTCCCAGACTTCCTCAAGGAGTTTCCCAGTTTGCTTAATGGTATGGGTGAATATAAAGGTGAACCAGTTCGCATTCATGTAGATGAATCTGTTAGACCAGTGGCGCAGCCGCATCGCCGCATCCCGTTCCATGTAAGAAAGCAAGTGGAAGACAAACTAAAAGAACTGGAGAATGAGGACATCATTGAACGCGCTGAAGGTCCGACACCTTGGGTCTCGCCAATTGTAGTTGTGCCCAAACCATCAAAGCCAAATGAAATCAGAATCTGTGTTGACATGCGGTCCCTCAACAAAGCCATCATCAGAGAGAGGCACGTCATTCCTACCATTGATGACGTGGTGTCAGATCTCAATGGATGCAAAGTTTTTAGTAAGATTGATCTTAATCAAGGTTACCACCAGATCCCGCTCCACTCAGATTCGAGACAAATTACGACGTTCTCCACTCATGTTGGACTGTTTCGCTACAAGCGGCTGAATTTTGGTCTCTCATGCGCTGCGGAAATCTTCCAAAAGAAAGTGAGCGCCACCATCAATGGTATTCCTTGTGTTAAAAACATCAGCGATGACATCTATGTTGGTGGCACAGACAAGGACACTCATGACCAGCATCTGAAACAAGTGTTCCGTCGACTCCATGAGAATGGAATGACAATCAACCTACCCAAGTGTCAGTTCCGAGTTCCCACTATGCTGTTCTTTGGCCATGTGTTCTCCGAAAAGGGTATGTCACCTGATCCAAAGAAGGTCGATGTGTTTGTTTGGCTGTTCATTATTTGGCTGTTTATTCGAATTTAGGGAGTTTAATTACGCAAAGTTTAACGCCAACGGCAACGGGTACAATGGCTGTGGAAGCGTGCGTTATAATTCTTTGTTCATTTCTTTGTCGTTGTTTACAAAAAGTCACAAAACAACAACGTGCATTGTGAAACAGCCACGTTCTGCATATTCGAGAGAACGTGAACTATACGAGGACAATTTTTAGATTTTCGTTTTCGAAATTTGACGCTATCTTACATTCTGTTTGGGGTATTTCTGCTGTATAGACAAACTGAATAAATCTAAATTCTCCCGAGATTCGTAGGTTGAATATTGAGTCGTTGTTGCCGTTGCTGCGGCTTGAACTGCTTTTTGTAAATTGGACAGCGAGCGTCTGCCGGCACTTTCGACCATCTGTCTGTTCGGTTTTCTAGCTTGGCCAAGTTGGGGCGTTTGTTTGTCATTTGTCGTTTGTCTAAACATTTCTCTGCCGTTCATTCAGTTGTTATTGCTTGTGCAAGAGACATCCGTCTCTTCTTTAAACACCTGATTAAAGTTTTGAAATGTATTAAAACATACCGAAAGCCGAAGCTCCCTTGCTTGTAATCAAAATATCAAAGAAGACATACGGGCCACAGCGTTGGAGGTTTTCGTTTGCTTTGAAACGAAACGATATAGAAATTTGATTGGCTGTTTATAGTAGATCCGATCTGATTGGTGTGACATACATACATCTCTCACTGATCCATTGACCCGTCCACAACATACTCGTCGCGCCGACTAAGAGATATTTTTTTTACAAAAAAAAACTCAAAAATTAACTGAGCGTCTTCTAGTTAAGTTACATCCTTCAAACTTGGTGAATACAATCTTCCACCTGATATTTTAACATTGCGATTCACAAATTGCGTAAAATTCGATTTTGGAAAAAAAGAAAAGTCCGGCCGAACAAAACGACGGCTGAGAGTGCAGAGAACATCTCTGCTATGAAACGAAATCAAAACATATGCAATGACGTTCTCGCCATTTCGTCTCCTGTAGTTAATTTTCGCTTCGGCTGTCCACGCATCGCGCGAGTAACATCCGCGGAAAAACTGGGTACAATGTCTAAAAATAACTTTAGAGGGATTACCTTAGTTAGAGGACCTATATGGGGGATTCGCTCTCTTACCTTGATAATCTCTTGGTGCAAATATAATGAGATATTTTTATTTTTTCGTTACAAAGGGTAATTTGACACTTTTGTTTTTCACAAGGGAGTAAATTCAATTAGAGCTGGCAAATCATCACCACTTGTTCCCACGAGATGCTTGCTATTTTTAGTTACAAATGGTAACTTGATATTTTTGTTTTTCACAAGGAGTAAATTCAATTAGACGTCACGCATCGTTGCTTCTAGTTCTTACGAAATGTTTTAGAGGAGACAAGACTATTTTGATTTAAAAGAGTTCGAACGTTTACAATAGGTACAGGTAACGATTGTTTTGTTGTTGTTGCATGGAAATATAACGAGATATTTTATTTTTTAGTTACAAAGGGTAATTTGACACTTGTTTTCCACAAGGGAGTAAATTCAATTAGAGCTGGCAAATCATCACCACTTGTTCCCACGAGATGCTTGCTATTTTTAGTTACAAATGGTAATTTGACACTTTTGTTTTTCATATGGGAATGAATTAAATTAGACTATCAACCTGTCAGAGGTGTTTTTTCTCTTTCTTTTTTCGGTAAACTAGTGTTGTTGTGTAAAAAGGGTTAACTAAATTGTCACTGTTAACACTCCCTTAAATGCTCCTATCTTCATAACCTTTTAATTAAAAAAATAACTCTTGCACGCCTTGCGTGCCTATGTTTATAATTTAGCATACATTTGTCTGTAATTTTTTTTTCGGCGCCGCCGCGTCTTCCCAGCCAAATTTACAGACAAATGTATGGAAAATTATAAAAATTAACTGAGCGTCTTCTAGTTAAGCTACATCTTTCAAACTTTGTGAATACAATCTTCCACCTGATATTTTAACATTGCGATTCACAATTTGTGTAAAATTCGATTTTGGAATAAGTTCTTTGCCATCGGATTGTTTAGAGTCCAAGTTTTCAAGATGACTCCTTCCATCTTCAAGAAATTTCTCAAGAGGGGACGACTCGTTACGCAATTTAAGAAAACGTTTCTCAAGATGGAAAAAGTTGAAAACCGATTCAAAATGCTAAGTTGGTATTGTGTTGTTTCCTTTGGGAAGAGCCAGTTCATAGCCGGGAAGCTTGTTGTATCTGGCGTGATTGCAGAGGATGTTTGGTGCTTTCCAGACTGATTGAGCGAACCTAGGTACAGAGGGAGAAGGCCAGTAAAAAGAGTAGCTTTTCGAATTTCCTGGTACGGCGAACTGTAGATCTCTGGTATCAGCATAACGGTTTAGAATATTGGTCACGGTACTTGAGCCTGTCTTGTGCGTCTTGAGAAATAAAATGTTATTCACAGGCTTGCATGACGGTGGCGTGACCCTCGGTAACTGACTATTAAATTAAAAGTCACGCATTATCTTCCTGCACTCCCTACAATAATGGAGAAAAAGTGGCATATTAGGACTTTCAAGGCGTGCTAATAACGTTCTGGAAAGAACACTCACCGAGAAGAACCACCATATTAAAGGCGCGGGGATGTTTACAAGAACATTTGAACTAAATCTCTAAAAGAGACCAATCTGGGCGTGGTGCAA
>OZ026606.1:12610796-12625796 GCA_964020085.1 Micromussa lordhowensis
GAAACAAAGAGCAATTGAAAAGGCTGCAATATTCTAGGGATAAACTATATATTTTTGGTTTTCTGGTTCACACAGGTCTAAAAGTTGCAAATATAATGTACGTCGATGTAAATTTTACCCTCTTTTTGTTACGAAATTGTCCCTCTAACAAAAGGTTTGCGAGACAGAAGGACGGTCAGAATTAACAGAGAAACCAAGAGTAAAGTCAGTCCTTTGATGATTTGATTCTGGTTGAGTTCTCTGTTACAATGTTTCATGCCAAGCTATTGTATTTTGCGAAACCAAAAGGAGTGGTCCCAGAAAGAAACTACTAAAATTTCCTCCGGATTGCCCAGAGCTGGTGGCATAGAATTAAAGACAATTGAAAAATATAACTTAAACTCTAGCAACAAGACCACTTACTGCGCTAGAATGAACGTCACTTCGTTTAAAGTACTCCGAGAAACTGCAGAACTTCTCAACAGCTTAGCTCCCTGTGGAGAACTGAATGCTTTCTGTTGCTTGCCTTGACTTAAGTAGGCCTAATAATAAAATGATTGAATACGAAATTGACATATAGTCACGTTTAGGACGTTCAAGTTCTTACTGCCAATACCTGCCAGAACTTGTAGAGACTGAAAACAGCGCATGCCCAGCTACATTTGTCTGGGGTAGGCTTCATAATTATTTACTTAACAAAAAATTTTCATCGAGCGGGAAAAACTGGAAATTCGTCCTTGTAATGAATCCTTTAAGAAACGAAGGACCATCCAGAAGAAGTGTCAAGACTAACAAGCAGTGTAGGATTCCTGATCTCTTTATTTTAAGACTAATGTTGTGTGTGAAAATTACGATCAATGATTAGAGATGTAAACAAAAGATGAAAAAAGGGGATTAAGTGGGGTCGACTGGGCAAGTTTGTCATCTGTTACTAGGGGAACTTGATAGCTGTTCAGCACAGCTATGTTGCCTTTGAAATCTAAGCTGCAAATTGAAAGGACGAAACATGACGATTAAAACCGACTAAAAACACTAACTGATATTTTCATATTATAGCGGCATCTCAAGCAAACATGTTAATACTACGAATAAATTGGTATCTGAATATTGCCAAATTAGCGTTCACTCAAAACGTCTATGAGTTAAAAGGTAGTTCAAATACGTACGTGCTGACTTAAGACAAAAACATGTTGATCAGAAAAACCTACCTACAAATGAAATTTAAAAAGAGTTTTAAAATAAACACTAGGAAAGCAAGAATGGTTGCTGCATGTAGTCTCAGTTGACAACCGATTTTCCTTATACGTTTCTTAAAATTTTCATCATCATTTCCATTTGTTTTCACTCATCGATTGTTTGTCATTAAGAAGCCTTCCTTAGAGTTCAACACGTGTGCGTCGGTCTTGGCAATTGTAACCCGAGTTAAAATAATACTTTTTAGAAACGAAGAGATGTCAGTTCCATAATTTCAAAATTAGCCCTACGCCGCTTTGAACACATAAAGCATCAGATCAATTTCATGTCCATTTAAATTTTTCAACAAGAAATTTTAAAAAGCTAAAATATTCTTTTAGAAAACATCCTAAAGCACTATGAAAAACTTCAAACATTTTGCCGCTGGTTTACGCTACTGCCAAGTCAAGAAAATACAAGAAGGTCAAGAAAATACAATATAAGCCATAAGTATATAATATTAGAATTCTTACAAATGTTTTATTTTTATTTATTTTTTTTTGTTCTTTCTTTTTCAAAGCTACACCCATTAGACCCACATTAGCCTTAAAATTACTTGAATGCCGTGAAACTACTAATATAAAAAAAAACTAATATGAATATTTACGTAGATGTTTAAAAGACTCTCGTTTTTAACTATTAGTTATTACGTACATGTGTCACTTCTGGTTACTTGGAATAATCAGTTTCCTACTAACAAACGACTTGGTTCTTTAAAACAAACCGAATTTTAAAGCGAAATTTAAAATTAGTTTTATTTGCAAAAGTTACAGAAATGTGGGTCTAATGGGTGTAGCTTTGAAAACGACAGAACAAAAAAAATCGAAAATAAAACATTTGTAAGAACTCTAATATTATATATTCATGTCTAATATTGTATTTTCTTGACCTTCTTGTATTTCTTGACTTGGCAATAGCGTATCCAGCGGCAAAATGTCATCAGGTTTAAAATTTTTCATAGTGCTTTAGGATGTTTTCTAAAAGAATAGTTTAGCTTTTTAAAATTTCTTGTTGAAAAATTTAAATAGACATGAAATTGATCTGATGCTTTATGTGTTCGAAGCAGCGTGGGGCTAATTTTGTAATTATGGAACTGACATCTCTTCGTTTTTAAAAGTATTATTTTAACTCGGGTTACAATTGCCAAGAAGGCCGACGCACACGTGTTGAACTCTAAGGAAGGCTTCTTAATGACAAACAATCGATGAGTGAAAACAAATGGAAATGTTTGTTTATGATCGAAATTTTAAGAAACGTATCAGTTAAATCGGTTGTCAACTGAGACTACATGCAGCAACCATTCTTGCTTTCCTAGTGTTTATTTTAAAATCTTTTTAAATTTTATTTGTAGGTAGGTTTTTTTGATCAACATGTTTTTGTCTTAAGTCAGCACGTACGTATTTGAACTACCTTTTTTTTATAGTGACATATTTTAAGCAGTGCTTTGTCTGTCTGCGTGTTCCAAGACTTACATACAGTAACCTTTATTTCTCAAAGTAGTGTCAACTTAAAATCCGCTCTCAGTTGTATGCGTTAACTTCACGCATGATGACGCATCGATGGTGACGATGACTTTTTCCTAATATTTTCACTATAAAACAACCACTCGAAGCAAAACATCAAGCTTATTTTGATACATGTTGTTGCGATGTGTAATGTTACTTGGAGGTCGTGTAGCGTAGTATATTGACTTTCGATTTCTTAGCTGTGATATCGACATCTCGTTCCGAGTGCCTACGAAACACTTATTTCGGTTAAATTACTTTACTTTGCTGTTGAGATTGAAGTTTTCCCAGTATGATATAAGTGAAAGCAAGCAATTTGCTAATCAGTACAAATGACTAATAATACAAGGTCGTTAAAAGAGTCATACCCGTCTGTCCTCAAACAACGCGCAGCAGTCTATTGTTTATTTTCGGCTGTTGTTTTCATTAAAATGCAGCTTTTTCAGCGCCCCCTCAAAAAAAACACTAGAGGAAGAACCCTAGCTGAGTTTGACACATGTTTCAGAACAACATAAAAGGATTACGCTGGCGACGATTGAGGGAATTTGGAGTTATGGCACATGTCGAAAAATATCTCCGAATTTTATTCCTAAGCTCAGTGAACAAAAGCAATTTTTCAACATTTGAGGATTTTTCCTTGAAGGGGGCTTAAGACAAGTTATAGCCTAATTTTGACAACTGAGTACTTGGACTCTAGAAAAAGTATCGGGAAGTTTTGGTTCTTTTTGACACGCGAACGCAAATTAAGTTTAGATTTTTAATTTGCAGCCTTTGTGTTCGGCCAATTTGGCCATAGTCGGGGCGAAATCAGCTCGTTCTTTTTGATTTTCTCGAATTTTAAAACCCTTCAAGCGGAAAAAATCTCACCTTTCATATCTACCTAACCGCTAGAAGTGGACGAAAATGAGAAAAATCGATTTTTCGACTTCTGCCGCTAAATGTAAATTTTACACTATTCTTAGTGACATTTGCTCTAAAGTGTTTTAATTTCATGGTCACGTTTTGTCTTCCTGGAGCTCAATAGAAGCGTAACCCTACTTCATAGCCTTTTGTCGTCCTCTTTTAACAGCCGTGTGGGTGGTCGTTAGTTTCCTGGCCTCCAGTACCAACATTAGCCTTAAAATTACATGAAATGAAAACTACTAATATAAAAAATACTGTTATGAATATTTACGTAGCTAATGACTCTCGTTTTTAACTATTACTTATTACGTACATGTATCACTTCTGGTTACTTGAAATAACCAGTTTCCTACTAACAAACGACTTGGTTCTTTAAAACAAACCGAATTTTAAAACGAATTTTAAAATTAGTTTTATTTGCAAAAGTTACAGAAATGTGGGTCTAATGGGTGTAGCTTTGAAAAAGAAAGAACAAAAAAAAATAGAAAATAAAACATTTGTAAGAACTCTAATATTATATATTCATGTCTAATATTGTATTTTCTTGACCTTCTTGTATTTCTTGACTTGGCAATAGCGTATCCAGCGGCGAAATGTAATCAGGTTTGGAATTTTTCATAGTGCTTTAAGATGTTTTCTAAAATAATATTTTAGCTTTTTAAAATTTCTTGTTGACATGAAAAATTTAAATAGACATGAAATTGATCTGATGCTTTATGTGTTCAAAGCGGCGGCGGGCTAATTTTGTAATTATGGAACTGGTTTTTAAAAAGGATTATTTTAACTCGGGTTACAATTGCCAAGAAGGCCGACGCACACGTGCTGAGCTCTAAGGAAGGCTTCTTAATGACAAACAATCGATGAGTGAAAACAAATGGTTATGTTTGTTCATGATGGAAATTTTAAGAAACGTATCAGTTAAATTACATGTAGCAACCATTCTTGCTTTCCTAGTGTTTATTTTAAAATCTTTTTAAATTTCATTTGTAGGTAGGTTTTTCTGATCAACATGTTTTTGTCTTAAGTCAGCACGTACGTATTTGAACTACCTTTTAACTCAGACGTTTCAGTGAACGCTAATTTGGCAATATTTCGATACCAATTTGTGCATAGTACTAGGTTATCTAAAAGATAGTAATGCTGCTGCACATTCTGTTGATAGTGACATATTTTAAGCAGTGATTTGTCTGTCTGCGTGTTCCAAGACTTACATACAGTAACCTTTATTTCTCAAAGTAGTGTCAACTTAAAATCCGCCCTCAGTTGTATGCGTTAACTTCACGCATGATGACGCATCGATGGTGACGATGACTTTTTCTTAATATTTTCACTATAAAACAACCACTCGAAGCAAAACATCAAGCTTATTTTGATACTTGTTGTTGCGATGTGTAATGTTTTTACTTGGAGGCCCTGTAGCGTAGTATATTGACTTTCGATTTCTTAGCTGTGATATCGACATCTCGTTCCGAGTGCCTACGAAACACTTATTTCGGTTAAATTACGTTACTTTGCTGTTGAGATTGAATTGTTTTCCCAGTATGATATAAGTGAAAGCAAGCAATTTGCTAATCAGTACAAATGACTAATAATACAAGGTCGTTAAAAGAGTCATACCCGTCTGTCAACAACGCGCAGCAGTCTATTGTTTATTTTCGGCTGATGTTTTCATTAAAATGCAGCTTTTTCAGCGCCCCCTCAAAAAAAAAACACTAGAAGAAGAACCCAAGCTGAGTTTAATACATGTTTTAGAACAACATAAAAGGATCACGCTGGCGACGATTGAGGGAATTTGGAGTTATGGCACATGTCGAAAAATATCTCCGAATTTTATTCCTAAGCTCAGTGAACAAAAGCAATTTTTCAACATTTGAGGATTTTTCCTTGAAGGGGGCTTAAGACAAGTTATAGCCTAATTTTGACAACTGAGTACTTGGACTCTAGAAAAAGTATCGGGAAGTTTTGGTTCTTTTTGACACGCGAACGCAAATTAAGTTTAGATTTTTAATTTGCAGCCTTTGTGTTCGGCCAATTTGGCCATAGTCGGGGCGAAATCAGCTCGTTCTTTTTGATTTTCTCGAATTTTAAAACCCTTCAAGCGGAAAAAATCTCACCTTTCATATCTACCTAACCGCTAGAAGTGGACGAAAATGAGAAAAATCGATTTTTCGACTTCTGCCGCTAAATGTAAATTTTACACTATTCTTAGTGACATTTGCTCTAAAGTGTTTTAATTTCATGGTCACGTTTTGTCTTCCTGGAGCTCAATAGAAGCGTAACCCTACTTCATATCCTTTTGTCGTCCTCTTTTAACAGCCGTGTGGGTGGTCGTTAGTTTCCAAGCCTGCAGTTCCAACATTAGCCTTAAAATTACTTGAATGAAAACTACTAATATAAAAAAATACTGTTATGAATATTAACGTAGATCTTTAAAAGACTATCGTTTTTAACTATTACTTATTACGTATATGTATCACTTCTGGTTACTTAGAATAACCAGTTTCCTACTAACAAACGATTTGGTTCTTTAAAACAAGCCGAATTTTAAAATGAATTTTAAAATTAGTTTTATTTGCAAAAGTTACAGATATGTGGGTCTAATGGGTGTAGCTTTGAAAACGACAGAACAAAAAAAAATAGAAAATAAAACATTTGTAAGAACTCTAATATTATATATTCATGTCTAATATTGTATTTTCTTGACCTTCTTGTATTTCTTGACTTGGCAATAGCGTATCCAGCGGCAAAATGTCATCAGGTTTGAAATTTTTCATAGTGCTTTAGGATGTTTTCTAAAAGAATAGTTTAGCTTTTTAAAATGTCTTGTTGAAAAATTTAAATAGACATGAAATTGATCTGATGCTTTATGTGTTCAAAGCGGCGTAGGGCTAATTTTGTAATTATGGAACTGACATCTCTTCGTTTTTAAAAGTATTATTTTAACTCGGGTTACAATTGCCAAGAAGGCCGACGCACACGTGTTGAACTCTAAGGAAGGCTTCTTAATGACAAACAATCGATGAGTGAAAACAAATGGAAATGTTTGTTCATGATGGAAATTTTAAGAAACGTATCAGTTAAATCGGTTGTCAACTGAGACTACATGCAGCAACCATTCTTGCTTTCCTAGTGTTTATTTTAAAATCTTTTTAAATTTTATTTGTAGGTAGGTTTTTTTGATCAACATGTTTTTGTCTTAAGTCAGCACGTACGTATTTGAACTACCTTTTTCTTTTATAGTGACATATTTTAAGCAGTGCTTTGTCTGTCTGCGTGTTCCAAGACTTACATACAGTAACCTTTATTTCTCAAAGTAGTGTCAACTTAAAATCCGCCCTCAGTTGTATGCGTTAACTTCACGCATGATGACGCATCGATGGTGACGATGACTTTTTCCTAATATTTTCACTATAAAACAACCACTCGAAGCAAAAAATCAAGCTTATTTTGATACATGTTGTTGCGATGTGAAATGTTTTTACTTGGAGACCGTGTAGCGTAGTATATTGACTTTCGATTTCTTAGCTGTGATATCGACATCTCGTTCCGAGGGCGTACGAAACACTTATTAACAACAATTCGCTCTCTAATAATATAGTATAAATAAACACAAGACAAATCTGGCAGTAAATGGGACTATGGACACTGGGTGCTCCCTGGGATAGCAACGAGAGTGGGTGGTAGCAACACACCCTGGTCGATACTTGGGTGGTTAGCGGACACACCCTGCGAGCAAAGTGGGGCGGTTAGCGGACACAAACCCCAAGCACAATGACAAAGTGGGGCGGTTAGCGGACACAAACCCCAAAGCAGAAACTCAGGTGGTTGGCGGACACACCCAGAGATAATGAATGAGGGGACAAAACCCTTAGGCGGTAGCGGACACACCAAGTGAAAGAATTGGGGTGATAGTACACTCACCCAGAGAAGGAAGCCCCCCAACTTAGCTATTTTTAGGTAGCTGAAAGAAGGTGGGGTAAGGGACCCACCCAGCCTGACGCAGGCGATAGCTAAGTGGAAGGTGTGCACCCAGGCCAGTAGTCCAAGTTTATTAATAGGGAGGGAAGAGGGGAGGGGGAAAGGAACAAAAAACTGTACACTAGCAAAGGAAAATAAGTGACGTGCCTAGCGTGCTACTAGTACAAAGACTGGTGTAACATAACATGTTCGTGAGTATTGTTAGTGAGACCGGATATACAACAGATGGTAAAGACTGATAGCATAGGGTAAGGATACAATAGTAATGGATAGGAAAATAATCTAGACGTGAACCTTGTTGGTACAGATATCAAATAAACACAGCTAATAATGCTCATTGTTTATGATATCAAGTTCCTTTGCATGTTGTAAATCGCTTGCGCAATAACGCAGTAGCATCTCTGGCTGAGACATAATGATTGATAGTAATACGAAGCTCTTGTAGTTAACCATACTTTACAAGTAAAGTTTACATTAACAACAATTCGCTCTCTAATAATATAGTATAAATAAACACAAGACAAATCTGGCAGTAAATGGGACTATGGACACTGGGTGCTCCCTGGGATAGCAACGAGAGTGGGTGGTAGCAACACACCCTGGTCGATACTTGGGTGGTTAGCGGACACACCCTGCGAGCAAAGTGGGGCGGTTAGCGGACACAAACCCCAAGCACAATGACAAAGTGGGGCGGTTAGCGGACACAAACCCCAAAGCAGAAACTCAGGTGGTTGGCGGACACACCCAGAGATAATGAATGAGGGGACAAAACCCTTAGGCGGTAGCGGACACACCAAGTGAAAGAATTGGGGTGATAGTACACTCACCCAGAGAAGGAAGCCCCCCAACTTAGCTATTTTTAGGTAGCTGAAAGAAGGTGGGGTAAGGGACCCACCCAGCCTGACGCAGGCGATAGCTAAGTGGAAGGTGTGCACCCAAATTATGCCCCAAATACTGCCAGGTACGTAGGAAAATAATTATTACTTTAACTTTAAGAAGGTCTGCATTGTCCTGTACTTGGATCCCAGACTTGGAGTGGGGTACTATGAGTGGCAGCTAGCTGGGCCGGAACTGCGAGGAGTATGGAAGCAGGTGTCCTGATGTATTGCGTGTAGCAATTGCTAGACCAACGACCCAGGGTTTGGATGAGCCAGGGGGGCAAACCAGCCTCTGCAGCAGTAGTTGCAGCCCCAATGCGGAAACTGTGAGATGCATAGGACTCTGTAGCGAAGCCTAAGCGTTGGAGTTGGGAGCGCAAGACCGAGGTGACTTTGTCCCTGGTAAGAAATTGCCCTGTGGAGAAGAAGTAAAGAGGAGTGGAATTGCCGGGAAGCTGGTGAGCCAAAACACTTATTTCGGTTAAATTACGTTACTTTGCTGTTGAGATTGAATTGTTTTCCCAGTATGATATAAGTGAAAGCAAGCAATTTGCTTATCAGTACAAATGACTAATAATACAAGGTCGTTAAAAGAGTCATACCCGTCTGTCCTCAAACAACGCGCAGCAGTCTATTGTTTATTTTCGGCTGATGTTTTCATTAAAATGCAGCTTTTTTAGCGCGCCCCTTAAAAAAAACACTAGAAGAAGAACCCAAGCTGAGTTTGACACATGTTTTAGAACGACATAAACGGATTACGCTGGCGACGATTGAGGGAATTTGGAGTTATGGCACATGTCGAAAAATATCTCCGAATTTTATTCCTAAGCTGAGTGAACAAAAGCAATTTTTCAACATTTGAGGATTTTTCCTTGAAGGGGGCTTAAGACAAGTTATAGCCTAATTTTGATAACTGAGTACTTGGACTCTAGAAAAAGTATCGGGAAGTTTTGGTTCTTTTTGACACGCGAACGCAAATTCAGTTTAGATTTTTAATTTGCAGCCTTTGCGTTCGACCAATTTGGCCATAGTCGGGGCGAAATCAGTTCGTTCTTTTTGATTTTCTCGAATTTTAAAGCCTTTCAAACGGAAAAAAAGTCTCACCTTTCATATCTACCTAACGGCTAGAAGTGGACGAAAATGAGAAAAATCGATTTTTCGACTTCTGCCGCTAAATGTAAATTTTACACAATTCTTGGTGACTTTTGCTCTTAAGGCGTTTTAATTGCATGGTCACGTTTTGTCTTCCTGGAGCTCAATAGAAGCGCAACCCTACTTCATAGCCTTTTGTCGTCCTCTGTTAACAGCCGTGTGAGTGGTCGTAAGTTTCCAAGCCTGCAGTACCAACATTAGCCTTAAAATTACTTGAATGAAAACTACTAATATAAAAAAATACTGTTATGAATATTAACGTAGATCTTTAAAAGACTATCGTTTTTAACTATTACTTATTACGTATATGTATCACTTCTGGTTACTTAGAATAACCAGTTTCCTACTAACAAACGATTTGGTTCTTTAAAACAAGCCGAATTTTAAAATGAATTTTAAAATTAGCTTTGTTAGCAAAAGTTAACGAAATGTGGGTCTAATGGGGTGTAGCTTTGAAAAAGAAAAAACAAAAAAACATAAATAAAAATAAAATATTTGTAAGAACTCTAATATTATATATTCATGTCTTGTATTGACTTTCTTGTATTTTCTCGACTTGGTCGCGTAAACAAGCGGCGAAATGTCATCAAGTTTGGAGTTTTTCATAGTGCTTTAGGATGTTTTCTAAAAGAATATTTTAGCTTTTTAAAATTTCTTGTTGAAAAATTTAAATAGACCTGAAATAGCCCAATTTCGATATATTAAAATTCAGCCTAAAACAATAGACCTCAGTACGAGGCTCGTGGGAATAACTACAGAGTTTGTGGGGTTTATTCCCACGAGCCTCGTGCTGAGGTCTATTGTTTTAGGCTGAATTTTAATATATCGAAATTGGGCTATTGATCTTAGGCTTTTTGTGCTCAAAGCGGCGTAGGGCTAATTTTGTAATTATGGAACTGACATCTCTTCGTTTTTAAAAAGTATTATTTTAACTCAGGTTACCATTGCCAAGAAGGCCGACGCACACGTGTTGAACTCTCAGGAAGGCTTCTTTATGAGAAACAGTCGATGAGTGAAAACAAATGGAAATGTTTGTTTATGATGGAAATTTTAAGAAACGTATAAGGAAAATCGGTTGTCAACTGAGACTACATGCAGCAACCATTCTTGCTTTCCTAGTGTTAATTTTAAAACTCTTTTTAAATTTCATTTGTTAGAAGGTTTTTCTGATTACCATGTTTTTGTCTAAGAGAACACATCCCCCATACATGGGCCTCTTCCCATGATAATCATTTTTAATCTAATTTAAGCGCGTGGTCAAGCTGCGAGGCTATTTTAGGAAAGACACCTGAATGGCCTAATCTTAACAGATCAATTAACGCAAAAAACTTTTCGTCGGGATTTTCGAAGTACATTTATTAAGGGCAGAGGAAGAATAATTCTAACTCTCCGACGCTTTGAAAGAGATCTTTTTCTGTGTAGGCGCGGACATCCCTGTAAATATTACAAAGCAATTTCCAAATTAAATATGCAAACATTTGCACCGGGATTTTCGGACCGAAAGTTCTAACAAACGGGAAACAAGTATTGAGCTGTCCTGCGCTTTGAATAACCTTTCCAAAGAGATGTTTTTCGATTTAATCCGTTCCGTACTTTTCGAGAAACGACTTTCGTGCGTGTTTATTGGAATGCGATCCTAGTCAGCAGTAAATATTACACAGCACTTCCGATATTAAATAAACAAAGATTTGCATCGGGTTTTTTTTTTTGAGTGAAAGTTCTAACAAACGCGAAGCAAATATTCTAACTGTCGTGCGCTTTAAAATACCTTTCGAAAGAGATGCTTTTCGTTTCAATATCCTTTCGGCACTTTTCCGAGAAACAACTTTCAAGCAGGGAAGAAATTCGAGTCTTGGCACTTTGTGTTAATCATTCATTATTCATGCTGGGGAATGACACGACTTCTATTTTACGGCTCCGGAGAAGCACGCACAAATATTCCTGCCCAGCTCTGAAAATGATTTCCAATGCTAACAGTGCGGCAGTTCAACTGAACAAACTGATTTTTTTTTTCTCTTAGCCCGCTAAATTTCAATTTCTTATTTGGATGGAAACAACCTGATGACCGTTGGCCATTGCTTGCGTGATCGGGGACATAGACTAAAAATAACTTTGACAACGTGACGCGAAGCTTAGAATAGATTTAAAAAGATTATCATGGGCCACGAGGATGTGTTCTCTCATCTCATTTTCTCTTGGTCAGCACGTACGTATTTGAACTACCTTTTAACTCATAGACGTTTGAGTGAACGCTAATTTGGGAATAGGCAATACCAATTTGTGCGTAGTATTGACATGTTCGCTTGAGATGGCACTATAATATGGAAATATCAGGGTTATTTAAAAAAAACATGAGAGGATTACGCTGGCGACGATTGAGGGAATTTGGAGTTCTGGCACATGTCGAAAAATATCTCCGAATTTTATTCCTCTGAGTGAACAAATGCGATTTTTCAACATTTGAGGATTTTTCCTTGAAGGGGGCTTAAGACAAGTTATGGCCTACTTTTGATAACTGAGTACTTTGACTCTAGAAAAAGTATCGGGAAGTTTTGGTTCCTTTTTCACACGCGAACGCAAATTAAGTTTAGATTTCGTTCGTTCGACCAATTTGGCCATAGTCGGGGCGAAATTCGTTATTATTATACCAAAGAAAAGACACGTAGTTGATACTGGTACCCCTCGATACAAAGAAAAACGGGAAACAGAAGTACACTGTACATGTATCTCTGCTTGTTCAGTTTTTAGAGCTTTACAATTTACGCTCACAAACCGAAGACAGGAGTCAGTGGGGTTTGCTCAAGTAGCGTGGTGTGTTGATAACACCATTACATAGTCACACTGTATTTGTATATACAATGTCACCAAATTATGTCCCTCAATAAGGTAATTGTAAATTTCTGTATCCTTCTACAAGGGCACACAACGAGCCAATTTGTCAGAATTTATCTGCGACCAATAAATCAACAAATAATTAACAAATATTAAGCATTGTTAAAAGTATTGTCTAGTTGCAGGTATGTCTATATCTTATCCAGCAGAAATTTCTGCAATCCTCAGAACGTTCCCTGCAAACATTTTGCTTCAATAAACATCAGATAATTTTCAGGACAAGAAGATGCTTGTTAGTCTCCTCGGTCTAATTTCACTTTAAAGGGGAAGGAGGTCAATTTCTACCAAAAAATCCTGCACTGCAAAAACTGAGCGAAAAATCGCTCAAGGCGAGTCATCGATCGAGTTAATGATTTCTACCATATAGCTTCTGTGCTTTACTTAAAAGGATTCTTGCACAAGCTGTTGTCTACCAAAATAAATCATGCTCAAGCAAGGGGTTAGAAAAAAGGAGCTGCACCCACGGGTGCAGCTGGCTGGCAGCTCCACCCCCGGATGGCGTCAGCGTCAGTTGACACTCGGTCTATCCAGGGCGCAGAAAAGAATGATGCAGAGAGAGACTGGGAATGAGTACAGAGAAAAAAGGAAGATGGCGGCTCACGGTGAGACAGAAGATCCGGGCGAGTTGGAAGATCTGCAAAGTATCCTTAGTCTCGCTGACGATGCAGAGGCCGAATTTCTGGAAGATGTAATGCTCAAAGAAGCCGAACCTTTTGAAGTAAAGGAAGTCATATCTGTTCTCCAGAGGTTTATCGAGCTGCGAAGAACGTGAATCAAGGTTCGCTTTTGAAATACTGTGCCAAATTGACATTGATAGTGCGACTGTAGATCGACTAGGAACATTTGTTAGAGAGCTGAATGATGTACTCCTTAATTGCTATAAATCTGTTGATAAGGTTAAGAGCCAGCAATTAAAAATGGTGACGACGGAGAAAGCCGGCATTTACCAGGCACAGATTTGAGAGGCATGGCAACATCTTGTTGGAGTGCCACCATCCAACAACGAAGAAAGTAATGTTGTATTCCAACATATTCTGCAGCATATCTGTTATGCAATTCTTCGCCGTTCGATTAGCCAGTCAGTGAGTGTCGGTCATGTAGAATCACAGAAAGACAAGGTTGCAGGTGAGGTTGAAAGAGCTGCAATTAGGTTGGGCCATCAAGAGAGCTAGGGACACCATTCTGTCATCTCCAACTACAATCAGCATTAAACATTCATGTAATGATAGCACACAGTTTGGAGTGGGCAAAGAATATTTACTGAAACTAATTGACCGCCTTGGGAAAGATGAGCTCCAGGAACCAGGGAAGTTCATGTTTATGCCCAAATTGGCCGCCATTAGCACATAAAAATAATAAACAAAAAATTCACGTTTAGTTTAAGTCGAAGTATTTGTTTGGACACCTTCCTTTATTGATATAGACCAATATTATCTGAAAGCAAGTTTGGTCTCGTCATAGTTCGTATTTTCGCGAGACTTAGTTGAGCAAAAAAAAAACAATTGCACCCATGGCTCTACCAATCAAGTCTGATATGCCGCCAAAGCATACCAAAAAGGTACAATTAGGTATTTATCGCACCTGATCATGATATCGCGATTAATTATCAGGTCTGTGACTAGGATAATAGGACAGTCAGACACTGCTTCTGATTGGCTAATTGTGAATTTGGGGTCAGTAATGAACTAGATACCCCCATAAGCCTTGTGGTTTTCTGGAGGTCTCCTAATGCCCTGTTTAAATTACTGGCCCTGGTTGTTCGAAAGGGGGATTAATCCAGCAGATAAAGCACTATCCAGTGGATAAGAGGGTTTGTTTATGATACTGTAATCCAGCCTTTGAACAATGAATCGGGGCCTGTAATTGATAAAATAATCATTTTTTTTTAAAGCAAATAAATGATAATGAAGATGACAAACCATGGTCATTATGATGATGATGATGATAATGAGGAGGAGGAGGAAGACAAGGATGATGATGATGATGATGATGATGATGATGAAAGAGTTGAACTCTTATAGCTAGCTTAAGAAAAGAGAGGCATACTCATACCTTTTCCACAGCTGCCATCAATATTTTAGCCAAGTTTGCGGAAATTTCTTTAGAACTTATGTCATCTCTGAATTTCATTCAACCTCTTTTCAATACACATGTCGCCAAAGTTGTACATGATATCCATACAATCATAGAACTCTTGAACTGCCTTGAACCGGTAATACTTGTCAATCCAAACAGGAATGACCAAAGCCTTTAGGATTTGATGAACCAACTGTTCAACAGCAGCAATAAATTTTGTAGCTTCCACTGAGGGTGACTTGGCCAATCGCTGGCATTTTTAAAAGATGACACATTATTAAGACATATCATTATTGTTAACAACATATACATTATTATTAAGAACTGGATCATTGGATAATACAATTCCAGACTTTCATTGGCTTAGCCATCATGGTATATGAGCCATTATACCATGATCTACA
>OZ026606.1:12630796-12638296 GCA_964020085.1 Micromussa lordhowensis
TGAATACAGGGAACTGGAATAAATAAAATCTAAATAAAAAGGAAAAGAAAGAAACTTGATAAGAGGGTATGTAAATAGTGCACTAAAATGTTGGAGGTTAGATGAGTTGGAGTGTGCTGCGTTTCAGAGGTCGCTCCCTCAATTTTACCACTTACCTTTATGTTAATTTTATATCCATACACATTCCCACCCTTACATACACTACTCTCCTTTTTACCCACTGATCACGAGATTTCTCATCAGTGGAGTGGGAACCCACATTCATGGGATTCCATATATCAACACCAAAAGAAGCCACAAAGGTTGCTAGCGAAACTACTGACTACTATACTTAATACAAAAAGACCACAACGGTTTAGAATATTGGTCACGGTACTTGAGCCTGTCCTGTGCGTCTTGAGACATAAAATGTTATTCACAGGATTACATGACGGTGGCGTGACACTCGGTAACTGACTATTAAATTGAGAGTCACCCATTATCTCCCTGCACTCCCTGCAACGTTGGAAAGAACACTCACCGAGAAGAACCAGCATATTAAAGGAGCGGGGATGTTTACAAGAACATTTGAACTAAATCTCTAAAACAGACCAATCTGGGCGTGGTCCAATATCTTTCTTGACCTTCTCCTTCTTGTGTATGGTATCATACTTGTGTATGATACCATACACAAGTAAAAAGGGTCTTAAATGAAGTTTTTAAGACATTGCTATGGAATGCTTTTATCTACGGAGAAACGCTAACGATTTCATGTCAGATCAATCTAAGCCATCAACACAGTATGAAGGCATATTTCTATACGTGCAGCTTTAAGATACGCTGACAAATTAAAAGATAGGCACTGTCCTTCGTGATACCAGAGTATTCATTGCACGCCGCCGCAATAAGCGTTCGCGCCCGTTTACGTCGGAGTGTTTCCCAGTGTTTTAACGTTTTATGTGAGTTATGTACGTTTTCTATAAACCTGCGAAAAGTGTACAGAAAAAGTATCAATTGAAGTATCATTTATTCTGGGGGTAACCCTGCGATGGATCAGGATCCCATCCAGGGGTGAGTAGAAATACTCCTAGTCGCTGACATGCTACGCAAACCGGAGATTATCGGCAGCGGCATGGATGCCACTGTTAGTTTATTGTCTGCAATCGAACCCTGTTTTTACAACATGGACAACGCGAAAAACTACCAAAAGTGTTCACATGCATTCAACAACAAGCTGCTCGTATTAAATTGGTTAACTTAAAAGAAAATGTCTGCATAATCATAACGAGGAGGAAGCGGCGTCCGTCCTGTTAATTATGACCTTGAAAGTCAGGCACCCTTAAGTAGTATCCTACATTTTTTTGGAGGGGGTAGGGTTGCTTTGTTTTAGAAACCCATGCCAGTTGAATTGCCAGACTGTGTAAGACGTTGCTTATTTCAACTAAGACCTTGGTTATTTCCACTTAGACCTCGCTAGGACCTTGATAGTCAGTCACCCTTAAGAAGCATCCTACATTTTTTAGGAGGGGGGTGGGATTTATCTGTTTTGGAAACCGTTTTGCTCAAAGCTATTTTGGAAACTGTTTTGTTCAAGCGCAGGGTTCCTAGGGGTATGGTTTTGGAATAATCAATTTAAAATACATTAAAATACATTATTGGTAGCTGAGCTGAGCTGTCTTATAAGACCTATAATAGGATAACAGGGATACAGGAAGGTTTGCTGTGACCTTATTCTTCCAGCTCCCCCATAGCCAAGTCACAACCTCAAGGGGCAGGGGCAACCTCAAAAAGCAGGCCAAAGCCCATGATAACCGAGAGTTTGCAACAAATCAGGTTGATTTTTGCTCTCATCTGCAGTGATGAAAACTCTGTGATATGATCACTGGCAGTTGGGCTCAATTGCATTTAGTCATGTGATACATATAGCTTACAGTAGCTGTCATATCACAACCTTGCACCCAGAGTCTTTGCATGTTGCCATTGACCTTCGGTTGCGAAGCGAGCAGCCCCATAACATTCTGGTTGAACTGCACATGACTAGATGATGAACAATAAGTTCATTCAAGTAACTAGTGTTTCTATACTTCCACTCTATCTCACAATTAGTTTTAACGCCAACTACTGAAAATCCAGCCTGTAATAGTAATAATAATGATGACAACAAAAATAACAATAACAATAATAATGATAATAACTTTATAATGCGCAAATTTCATAAAATTTTCAAACGCGCATGACAAGATTAAAAACAGAATAAAAAGGCTATAAGGCTAAACTTACAATTAAAAGTAAACTTGCAATAATACATGTAAACACAACTATGATAAAATGCATGGCAGAAAAGGTGAGTATTTAGCTTGGCTTTAAAATACCAACTGTGCTGGCGCTTCTTATGTTAAATGGTGGCGCATTCCAAAGTTTTGGTGCAGCAAAGGTAAAAGAACGGTCACTTAGTGTACAGCTTAAATTTTGATTTAAAATGCAGCTAACGAAGTAAAAGTTTATCGCTAGAATTCCTTAGATCAAATTTGGATGTGAGCCTAAGAGAAATAAGAAACAACAAATAAGTAGGTGCTAAAAAATTAAGAATCTTAAAAGTAATCAAAAGTATTTTAAACTCAATTCGTATAGGTAATCATACGGTTTCGAGTTCAATTTGGAATTAATTTGAACGAGAAAAACCGTATGATTACTTATTAATAATACAAACATGAAAAAATTTGCGCAGAAAAATTGCTGGAAGATGTTTCTCAAAGCCATTTATTTCGCATCCGAGAAAACTTTTTTCAGAGTTTCCGTACAAACTTTCACTGCTTTACATGATATCATTCCTACAAAATTTCTCATTGTGTCTCTGCCAACCATCATCCAGAATTACGTTGTGTAATTCGTACTGGTGTTACACTTTTTGCACCGGTGTTACACTTTTTGCACCGGTGTTACACTTTTTGCACCGGTGTTACACTTTTTGCACTGGTGTTACACTTGCACTGCACTGCTCTCAGCCAATCAAAATCAAGTAACTTTTTCATGTGTATTATTATGTATCTAATCGGTAACCAGTGTAATTCATAACTAAAAGGCAAATTTAATGAAACTCTTGAGAGCCGCTTGTTTTGTCAGACTTGCAGAGTAAGGAACAAACACTCCAGGAATGATATAGATCTTATTAGACATGGTAAGACTGGCCTTAACCCACAACTCCACGGGGCGACTGGGTCAGGACAATCTCTTGAATCAGACCAGATGAAATTCCCCAAAAAATCCCACATGCAAAAGTTTGACCACAAAAAATAAACAGAAAAAATAAACAGATTTCGGACTTAAAAGAAGAAAACAACTGCCATTTAGTGGCACAAAAAAGTTATAAAGCTGACAGATGAAAGTTACCCCGACCCACCCTTCCCACTCTGGACCGGTCCCAAATCAACACCCATGCATAAATATGTCCAATACACGGACTACATGAGACTACATACGCCAGAGTAATTAAGAGATCTTATTACCATTAATTCACAGTCTACAACAACGTACAATAAACAGCAAAATACACTTACAAGCTGAACACTCCGTGAGCTTGCTTTCGATCCTCCTTGTACGTCATCCAAATTGGAAACAATGGTTCTCGTTGTGGATATTTTCCTTCGTTACGAAACAAGTATTGTATGTCGCCTGTAACGGTGTCATAATCAAGGATCTTCTCTCGATAAATCTCCCCATACTGCTGAGCTCGATCTTGTTGAATCTGATGTATTCTCGTGTGACCTTTGTCACGGACGTAGTCGAATAGCGTCCCAACGAAAGGCAATCCCTTCGGACCTGGAATTTCCTTGAATGGTTTCACCTCCATGCTTTCCGCGGCTTGCGTTTGTTGTAAGCGAATTAAACTGTGCTGACCAACTCTTCCAGACTTTTTTTTTCTGGAGACCTCGAAAGGTGAGAGATGGACGGATAGCAAACTTACATGCCATGGCAATCGGTTCGTTTAGTCTGACTGTTCGCACGTTCAGGTCATACCGTCATAACAAGCAGTTATTTATTTACCGAGGAGAGATGGTGATGAGCAAATATAGCTATACCCGGAAATAATATAATTAGCGTGGAAAAGGTGGACGTGTAATGTGAAACGTGGCACTCAAATAAATTTTCAGGATACCTAGCCCGTGTACAGCCGCCTCAGTTTCTGGAGATGAGTGCTACGCGTGAATA
Source organism: Micromussa lordhowensis (assembly GCA_964020085.1). Lineage (NCBI taxonomy): Eukaryota > Metazoa > Cnidaria > Anthozoa > Scleractinia > Lobophylliidae > Micromussa > Micromussa lordhowensis. The sequence continues at coordinate 12,634,985 of OZ026606.1, forward strand.
CAGGGAACTGGAATAAATAAAATCTAAATAAAAAGGAAAAGAAAGAAACTTGATAAGAGGGTATGTAAATAGTGCACTAAAATGTTGGAGGTTAGATGAGTTGGAGTGTGCTGCGTTTCAGAGGTCGCTCCCTCAATTTTACCACTTACCTTTATGTTAATTTTATATCCATACACATTCCCACCCTTACATACACTACTCTCCTTTTTACCCACTGATCACGAGATTTCTCATCAGTGGAGTGGGAACCCACATTCATGGGATTCCATATATCAACACCAAAAGAAGCCACAAAGGTTGCTAGCGAAACTACTGACTACTATACTTAATACAAAAAGACCACAACGGTTTCGAATATTGGTCACGGTACTTGAGCCTGTCCTGTGCGTCTTGAGACATAAAATGTTATTCACAGGATTACATGACGGTGGCGTGACACTCGGTAACTGACTATTAAATTGAGAGTCACCCATTATCTCCCTGCACTCCCTGCAACGTTGGAAAGAACACTCACCGAGAAGAACCAGCATATTAAAGGAGCGGGGATGTTTACAAGAACATTTGAACTAAATCTCTAAAACAGACCAATCTGGGCGTGGTCCAATATCTTTCTTGACCTTCTCCTTCTTGTGTATGGTATCATACTTGTGTATGATACCATACACAAGTAAAAAGGGTCTTAAATGAAGTTTTTAAGACATTGCTATGGAATGCTTTTATCTACGGAGAAACGCTAACGATTTCATGTCAGATCAATCTAAGCCATCAACACAGTATGAAGGCATATTTCTATACGTGTAGCTTTAAGATACGCTGACAAATTAAAAGATAGGCACTGTCCTTCGTGATACCAGAGTATTCATTGCACGCCGCCGCAATAAGCGTTCGCGCCCGTTTACGTCGGAGTGTTTCCCAGTGTTTTAACGTTTTATGTGAGTTATGTACGTTTTCTATAAACCTGTGAAAAGTGTACAGAAAAAGTATCAATTGAAGTATCATTTATTCTGGGGGTAACCCTGCGATGGATCAGGATCCCATCCAGGGGTGAGTAGAAATACTCCTAGTCGCTGACATGCTACGCAAACCGGAGATTATCGGCAGCGGCATGGATGCCACTGTTAGTTTATTGTCTGCAATCGAACCCTGTTTTTACAACATGGACAACGCGAAAAACTACCAAAAGTGTTCACATGCATTCAACAACAAGCTGCTCGTATTAAATTGGTTAACTTAAAAGAAAATGTCTGCATAATCATAACGAGGAGGAAGCGGCGTCCGTAGCACGCGTTTTACATCGATTGTTCAGTTACTGTTACAATGCACTTTTGTTTATTGGCGGAAAGATCTTGAAATTTATTTAGCGTCAAAAAGGGTCGAAATAAGAGCCCAGTTAGTTGGGAGGTGTCTGTTCCGTTTGGACCTAAAGCAAAGAACGTAATGTTTAATTTCAAGCCTGGCCCTGTTAAGTTTGCACATTCCCGACCCCAGAGCCTTCGGTTTCTTGACAGGGTGCGCCTTCGGTCATGTGCAGAAGAGAAGGGATCTGGGGTGGAGAATGAGTCTGTCAGAAAGGGCCAGAACAGGAGTAATATGGGCTGTGCTGACTGGGGTGCATACCCCTGGCAGGTTCAACCATGTCAGAGTGGTCTTGAGTGAAAGTCCTGACAAAAGCAGTCCAACAGTTTCCTGATCTGTAAAATCAGGTTAGGTACAGGGCCAGCAACCATCTCCCATAAAAACCAGCTCGCTACAGAAACCACTTCAGTAACAAATGCTATCCGGGATCGGACTAGTGCGACCTGCGACATCCTTGATGAGAGGTTCCTCCATTGGGGTGAAGCGACAATGACTGCTCCAAGTTAAAGCCAAAAGGAAGCCAGATGTCGATCGTTTTCGGAACTGGTCGGTCCACGAACAGACCAATTTCGATATATTAAAATTCAGCCTAAAACAATTGACCTCAGTACGAGGCTCTGGGGAATATTTACAGAGTTTGTGGGGGTTTAAATGATAATAACTTTATAATGCGCAAATTTCATAAAATTTTCAAACGCGCATGACAAGGTTAAAAACAGAATAAAAAGGCTAAAAAGCTAAACTTAAAATTAAAAGTAAACTTACAATAATGCATGCAAACACAACTATGATAAAATGCATGGCAGAAAAGGTGAGTATTTAGCTTGGCTTTAAAATACCAACTGTGCTGGCGCTTGTTATGTCAAATGGCAACGCATTCCAAAGTTTCGGTGCAGCAAAGGTAAAAGAACGGTCACTTAGTGTATAGCTTAAATTTTGATTTTCTGCAGAATGCTCTTGATGCAGGATGCAGGAAGGAGTTGAGAAGAAATTACGGCAAGAACAGGCTGCCTTTCGAACAGGAAGAGGGACAACTGAACAGATTTTCATCCTTAGCTACATCTTAGAACAGAGTGCTGAATGGCAAACACCCTTGTACATAGGTTTCATCGATTTCAAGAAGGCCTTTGATAGTGTGAGAAGAGACAAACTCTGGAACATTCTCAGGCATTATGGCATTCCTGACAACTTCGTCGACATCATACAAGAGCTTTATGATGGAAGCACCAGCTGCGTTGTTGATAACGGACGAACATCAGATTGGTTTCCTGTAGAGACAGGAGTCAAGCAGGGCTGCGTTATGTCTGGCTTTCTCTTCAACATCATTATTGACTGGGTAATGAGGAACACCACCAATGCAAGGAGAGGCCTGAGATGGAAGTTCACAACGGTCCTAGAGGACCTTGACTATGCAGATGACATAGCCCTTCTCTCCAGCAGACACAAGGATCTTCAAGAGAAGAGCAGCCGCCTCCAACAGGTCTCAAGGTATACCACTGACACAATTTCCATTGATGGCTTAGAAGTTGAAGACGTCAACTCCTTCATCTACTTAGGTGCCACTGTCCACGGAGCCGGTGGGTCACATGAAGACATCACGCGCAGGCTGTCAATCGCAAGAAGAGCATATGGCACTCTAAATCCTGTCTGGAGGTCTAAGACATACAGCAAGCACACCAAGCTGAGAATCTTCAAGAGCTGCGTGACTTCTATCCTCCTGTATGGCGCTGAGATGTGGAGGGTTACAGCAACAGATATGGAGCGCCTGGACGTTTTCCATCGAAAATGCCTAAGAAAAATCCTTATACAATTTTAACCAGAGTAACGTTTTTATTTCTTAATATGTTTCCATCACCTGGTTACAGGACCATTTTAAAAAAAAAAATCCTTGGCATATTTTGGCCATACACCATATCCAACGGTGATCTCTACGAAAGAGCCAGAGAGAGTCCCATC
>OZ026606.1:12645796-12663296 GCA_964020085.1 Micromussa lordhowensis
TAGGCCCAGTCTCACAACTCTTCATAATTAATTGTGGGAAGTAAAAGAACCCACACACTGTTCGAAAAGAGTAGGGGACGTAGTTCCCGGTGTGGTGGTCTATCTGTCATCTAATGGCTAAATGCTCGGAGATATTAGCTGCATAAGCTACTCTAAAATGCGAGGGTAAAGAAAGTAATGTATGGATGTACGCGGCTGCACCTCGAGGAACTCTTACGCTTCTTTCGTCCTCTCCAAACTTCCCAAGTGCATCCATAACTAGATATACGCACAGCTAAAAGCATGAACCAATTCTTTCATAACAAAGCGATAACAACTTGGGCGCATGTTTTATTTGTGATTAACTACAATGTTCTCACAATTCACAGTAAAGCAAACATGCCACAATCTGTTGGAGCAACAGTTGAACGAGAACGCTTCATCTGGTTCCTAAAATTGTCAATAAAAATTCGCTTTTTGGACTTAATGAAAATGTAGGCAAACTAAGTCAAAATTAAAGTGAAAGTGAAGAATGATCATCGCAGTAAATTTTCCAACTTAAGCAATTGTAAAGAAGAAGCCTGAAATATTCAGAGCTTCCACGGGATTCGATCCCGTGACCTCCGCGATACCGGTACGATGCTCTACCAACTGAGCTACGCGTGTATGAAGCCACACATTGCTTGGAAAATTTACTGCGATGATCATTCTTCACTTTCACCTACAACCGCAGTTTGTATTGATCATGAATTTCGTCATAACATTGTCAAAGTAGCTGTGGCTATTGCTTTTGGATCCGCTGACTAGTTTGACAATGTCATGACGAAAGTCATTGTCAATAACAGGACAGACGTATGCCGGCAATTTGTTTTTTTTGCAATAACAAATCGTTAAATTGTCCGCTCTCGGCGCTCGTTGGGTCCCAAATTTATGTGTCTGTCTGCTTAATGACAATGAAATACTAGCCAATGAGCGCGCAAGAATTTCTGCAGTTATTATAAATAGAGATATTTACCATGATGGCTCAATAGGAATTAGATAGGACCAGCGATACCTTTTAATAAAGAGCTCCAAGTCCGCACGGTGAGTTGCGGCCGGGCTTTTCCCCTTTCAATTTATGCCCCAAGCATGAAGCGCGCGCGCAAATTGAAAAAACAAAAACCCAACAACTACAAACAACAACAACAACAAAACAGTAAAGACCGAGGAGTTTCGATTTGAACTGCATGTAAATTGTTTCAGTTAAGATTTTTTTTAAAAATGCTCAAATTAGCCGCGACAGTTTACCATATCTTTCCCATTTGAAAGTCCACATCAAAAAAGGAAGTTCCACGAAAAAAATATTTCGATTTTTGAACTGCATGTGCATTTTTTCAGTTATGATTTTTTTAAAAAAATGCCCAAATTAGCCGCCATTAGCACATAAAAATAATAAACAACAAATTCACGTTTAGTTTAAATCGAAGTATTTGTTTGGAGACCTTCCTTTATTGATATAGACCAATATTATTTGAAAGCAAGTTTGGTCTCGTCATAGTTCGTATTTTCGCGAGACGTAGTTGAGAAAAAAACAATTGCGCCCATGGCTCTACCAATCAAGTCTGATATGTCGCCGAAGCATACCAAAAAGGTACAATTTAGGTATTTATTATCCAACTCTGCTTCGTAGAGTACAAATATCGCGCGAAACGAGTACAAATATCACACGATATTTGTACTCGTCTCATTCCTCCCGGCCGCGTGAAGTTCAAAACCTTTTGGGAAAAGAAATCGTTGGATAATAAATCTCTTATTAGACGTTTTGGTGTGTAGTATCGCTGTTTATAACCCACCCATTAATTTTTGATTGATTTTATTGGCTAGTTTACGTCACGTGGTATAAATCTCTGGACAGTTATCACGCAATAACCCCCGCCCGAGTCGATATTTGTCCTCCGATTTTTTCCGTCGAAGAGAAAAATAGTCAGCACAAGAATTTCAACTTTTCTTTTCTCTTATTTAATGTGGAAGGAAACCAAGCTAGTGTTACTGAGTCTAGCGATGGTGATATTAAAAAGCTGATGGCAAGTGCTGTTCCGGAATAAGTACATAAAAGTCACCAAAATACGCTGTCAAAGTCTTTGAAGGTGGATAGAGTCACGAGTAGACTTTTAATATTTAGTCCTACGTAGACTTAAACCGATTCATTTTATATTACAAAATAAAGATTTAATACAATGTAATAACTAACTATAAAATAAACCAACCGTTCACGTCCGACTTAAGCGTGGAGGAAGGAGAAAAAAATTCCAGTCGCACTTAAAATCATGGAGCCGGCAGAATTATCAACCATGTTGAAACCTTTTTTACGCAGAAGCCAGAAAATTCAGTGGAAGGAAAACCATGCAGTCGCAACACTGTGAAAGCCAATTCGTTCCGGGCTGGACAGATTTTTTTCCGGTTCCCTTCAAAGAAAGCCGTTTGCCATTACATGTATTTGGGATAAGTATTCAAGCCAGCAGACGAATCCATCACTGAAAGATCTTGCGCGACAGGGATTGATTTCTTTCACAAAGCACCAGCGTCCAATTTCCGGCGAAGACCTTGAAGTCCTCTATGCAGCAAATCAGCTTGGCCTGAATGCTCCAGAAAGTTTTGCAAATTCATTCTCCACTTCGGAAAGAGAGGCTGTGAAAACCAACGCGAGATGAAACCCGGTGACCTTTAGCTCAAAACAACAACAACCGGCTGAAGTACTTCATCTCAAGCGAGAGAGCGACGAAAAATCAGTCCACCTTCAAGTGCTACAGATTTTACACATTCTGTGTTTCACAGATGTAAATTCTGAGACTGGAATACATTTCTTTCTAGTCAAGTTTATGAACAGTACGTCGGAAAATATGAACCAAAAGCGCCAAGTTTTCGAGTTTTTGATCCAAGGGGCGTTACGAAAATTAATTTCACATGACAGCTTGTCAAATTTGGTCCAATCATAGTGGAGATAAGGTTAGTTAAACCAATCAAATTTACGTTGCTCCCTCACGTCAATCACGCGAATTCGCCATCAGATCACCAATGGCTTTTTTTACCAAGTTTACGAGCGGTTTTTTGCGAACTGAAAATTAATGGGAGGGTTATAAAATAAATAAACCCCTTTCTGGCTTGCTGGTATGTCGGCTGATAATGTCCTTGGCTGAGAGATTGTCCTCAAAATTTCACATTTGCCCTCGAAGTTTCGCTTCTCGGCCAAATGTTCATATTTCGGAAAATCTCTCAGCCGCGGACATTATCAGCCGACATACCAGCCGCCTGAAGGGGTTTATTTACTAAATATTTTTACTCGTTGTTTGTATTTTGACTCGCCCTACGGGCTCGTCAAAATACCGCACAACTCGTAAAAATATACAGCGATACTACACACCAAAACGTCTAATAAGATATATTTATCGCACCTGATCATGATATCGCTCAGGTCTGTGACTAGGATATCAGGACAGTCAGACACTGCTTCTGATTGGCTAATTGTGAATTTGGGGTCAGTACTGAACTAGATACTCCCATAAGCCTTGTGGTTTTCTGGAGGTCTCCTAATACCCTGTTTAAATTACTGGCCCTGGTTGTTCGAAAGGTGGATATCCACCATATAGCGTGGTTTGTTTATGATAGTCTTATCCAGCCTTTGAACAATGAATCGGGGCCTTGATTGATTAAATAATCATTTCTTTAAAGCAAATAAATGATAATGAAGGTGACAGACCATGGTCATTATGATGATGATGATAATGAGGAGGAGGAGGACAAGGATGATGATGACGATGATGATGATGATGATGATGATGATGATGATGATGATGATGATGATGATGATGATGATGATGATGATGATGATGAAAGAGTTGAACTCTTATAGCTAGCTAAAGAAAAGAGAGGCATACTCATACCGTTTCCACAGCTGCCATCAATATTTCAACCAAGTTTGCCGAAATTTCTTTAGAGCTTATGTCATCTCTGCTGATCAAAAATGTCAAGAATTCCGCGGAATCTTCATCGTTTAAGTCTCCACTTCCCAGCTTGTCTCGAATTTCATTCAACCTCTTTTCAATAAACATGTCGCCAAAGTTGTGCATGACATCCATACAATCATAGAACTCTTGAACTACCTTGAACCGGTAATACTTGTCAATCCAAGCAGGAATGCCCACAGCCTTTAGGCTTTGATGAAAGAACTGTTCAACAGCAGCAATAAATTTTGCAGCTTCCACTGAGGGTGACTTGGCAAAGGACCCAAATCTTGTTTCAAACAGGACTGTGCCAATCGCTGGAATTTTTAAAAGATGACACATAATTAAAACATGCTATCAGATATTATTATGGGTTTGAAGGAGCTTTTTTGCCTTCTTTTGGATGGTTGACGCTATTTTTTTAACCAGAGCCTGTTTTTGAGCTAACATTACTGTGTTCCTACACAATGAAGCACATGAATTAACTCACATTCTAAAGACCATTTGAATAGTTCTTGTTGAATGTTGGGAACTATGCCATAAGCATCTCGAGTCTTTTTCATCTGGGTTAACAGATCAGTTGTGACGTCATTCAATTGCTGTGAATATTCACCAATGACTTTGGGTTTCAACATCTTCATGTTCAAGATGCGGCGAACCTTGTACCACTCTTCTCCTTGCCTGCATGGTTAAAAAAACAATTTGCAGGTACTTAACGAATGACATAAGCCAGCTTTGTGTTGTTCAGTGTCACAATCTCATTTGCAGCGTCATGTTTTGTATATTACGTGCATATGTTATGCCCTTTGAAAGGTAAAGTCTGTATTAAGCCACATTTTTCTGTCTCCAGGCTACTGGTTCTTTATGCACCTGTATCCTAGTTTCTCTAGCATTAACCAGCAATACAGAGAGGTGATGAGCAGTCTCAGTAAATTCAAAGCCACGCATGGGGACATTATGTTAATTATTCTTGGGCAAAATTCTAACATCGCAGTACCTCTCTCCACCCAGGGGTACAAATGGTACCAGCCAATTGAATACTTGAGAAGTAGCCTAAGGACTTGTGTCACATCCTACATTTTTTAGGAGGGGGTGAGGTTGCTCTGTTTTGAGAACCGTTTTGTTCAAAACTGTTTTGGAAACTGTTTTGTTCAAGCAGAGGGCTCCTAGGGGTATGGTTTTGGAATAATCAATTTAAAATAATTACAATACATTATTGGCAGCTGAGCTGAGCTGTCGTAAGCCCTGTAATAGGATAACAGGGATACAGGAAGGTTTACTGTGACCTTATCCTTCCACCTCCCCCATAGCCTAGTCACAACCTCAAGGGCAACCTCAAAAAGCAGGCCAAAGCCCATGGTAACTGAGAGTTTGCTACAAATCAGGTTGATTTTTACTCTCATCTGCAGTGATGAAAACTCTGACTGACTGAGAAGCCAAGGAAGTGAAGTGCAGGTGTGATCAAGTTGGGCTCAATTGCCTTGAGTCATGTGATACATATAGCTTACAGTAGCTGTCATATCACAACCTTGCACCCAGAGTCTTTGTTGCCATTGACCTTCAGTTGGGAAGCGAGCAGCCCCATAACATTCTGGTTGAACTGCACATGACTAGATGATGAACAATAAGTTCATTCACGTAACTAGTGTTTCTATACTTCCACTCTATCTCACAATTTGTTTTAACACCAACTACTGAAAATCGAGCCGGTAATAGAAATAATAATGATAATAATAACAATAACAATAACAATAACAATAACAATAATAATAATAATGATAATAACTTTATACTGCGCAAATTTCATAAAATGTTCAAACGTGCATGACAAGATTAAAGTGCCCATAACCCCAAATTCTTTTTTTGGCTAAGATAAACTTAGAAACACACAAAAAAAGAATTTGCCAAATTTCTCACTTTGTGACTTTTTAAGGGCTTTCAAAATTAACAGAATTTGGTGAGGGGTTTGGGTATATTCCTGGGTTGACGTCACATATTCATTTACATAGCATTAACTCTTTATAAACATGCATGCAAAACAGTCTGTGACATCAACCCAGTAATAGACCCAGGCTCCTCGCCAGCTCGGTCATGTATCAAATTCCAGCTACTTTATGTTAATTTTTAAAGCCCTTAAAAATATCAGAAACCGAAAATTTTGGCAAATTCTTTTTGTGTGTTTGTCTATAAGTTTCATCTTAGCCAAAAAACAATTCTGGCGTTATAGGCACTTTAAAAACAGAATAAAAGGCTAAAAAGCTAAACTTACAATTAAAAAAGTAAACTTACAATAATACATGTAAACACAACTATGATAAAATGCATGGCAGAAAAGGTGAGTATTTAGCTTGGCTTTAAAATACCAACTGTGCTGGAGCTTCTTATGTCAAATGGTAACGCATTCCAAAGTTTCGGTGCAGCAAAGGTAAAAGAACGGTCACTTAGTGTAGCTTAAATTTTGATTTAAAATGCAGATAACTAAGTAAAAGTTCATCGCTAGAATTCCTTAGATCATATTTGGATGGGAGCCTAAGAGGAATAAGAAACAACAAATAAGTAGGTGCTAAAAAATTAAGAATCTTAAAAGTAATCAAAAGTATTTTAAACTCAATTCGTATAGGTAATCATACGGTTTCGAGTTCAATTTGGAATGAATTTGCACGAGTGAGTTTTTCAAAAACCTGAAATTTCACGAGCCGCTTCGGCGACTGGAATTTCAGCTTTTTGAAAAACTTACAAGTGCAAATTAATTTCAAATTGAACGAGAAAAACCGTATGATTACTTACTAACTAATACAAACATGAAAAAATTTGCGCAGCAAAATTACCGGAAGATGTTTCTCAAAGCCATTTTTTTCGCATCCCCGAAAACTTTTTTCAGAGTTTCCGTACAAAATTTTTGACACTGCTTTACATGATATCATTGGCCTACGAAATTTCTCATTGTCTTTATGCCAACCATCATCCAGAATTACATTGTGTTATTCGTACTGGTGCTACACTTTTTTATGGAGCTCCATTTCCGCCAAAACTCGATCTTTGTATTCGGTACTCGACTTGCTGTATTTTATGCTACCTTATACAATGCGACATCCAACTGTGTTGACTTTGTGGTTGAACTTTTCGATTGTACATGGTACTTTTTGTTTTTCACATTCAATATCACGAAATTGGCATACCAAATTGACGATTTTCTGCTTCTTTGACAGAAATGGTCAACTACGCAACTTTCGACTTTCGATGTTGTGTTATTCACGTGTTATTCGGCTTCGTTCGACATCCTTCCGCAATCCATCGAGAGAGGGCATCGCGGGCGCAGCTAATCTCCACCCCTATCCCTACGGTAGCTGTCGAAATGAACCCTCCAGTGGAGTGGAGTAGAGAGAATCATCCCACCCTAGACGGTCGCATCTTTGTCCTTTTCAACATGGCGGTTGCTGGGTCTCGAACTTAGTGGGTTTCCATTCAAACAAGTACAGTGTAATACAACATTGAAAAGGTAAGGGAATGAGGTAAATACGTATTTTTATTGTCGTACATTGTGCTTACCTGCATCGCATTGTTCATAAATAAAAGATAAATAAAGAGATATTTTGATACCTTCGGAGATGGTTGATTGGTTTGAGATACTTTGTACTTGCGTTCGTTTATGCCATGTCAGTATGATTATTGGGTTATGCGTTGAAAATACTTGTGAAGCAGTGGTATGTTTCAATTTCAAAAACGACTCAAAACATGACGTTCCTCCGTTCCTGAAAGCTTAAATTTAATTAGAAAATCTTTCTGGAAAAGGTCAACTGTCCTGGAAAATGTTACCGTGTAAATTATTTTGTATTCAACAGATGTCGGCGGACATCTCCTACTTGTGTGATGCTATAAGAGATATCATCAGTGATATTGACAGACTTGAAGTCACTAGGGGTCCCTCAAATGACCTTCAACCAATAATCGGTAAACTTGATTTAGTGCAAAGATTAGCAGTTAGCCTGGATGTAGATGAAGTGGTTGCAGAGGATGTTGGGTCTGCATATAGGAAGTTAGTGGAGACCGAACAAAGTAATCACGTTGGATACCAAGCCCCTTTAAACTGTGGTGGAAGACAAGGAAGACCATCTTTTGAAATAAGTGAGGAGCAGCTACAATTTTTGCTTGAACAAGGTTTTAAAGTAAAACAAATAAGTAGCATTCTTGGAGTTAGTTCCAGAACAGTTGAGAGAAGGATGTCAAGCTTTGGTTTGAGCATATCAGGTCGGTACTTAATATGCAACTGTACACAAAATACGTATTCAAATTCATAGGTATCAGGGCTTTTTCACCAACTAGTACTGACCCTTGGCAAGGCTGTTGCCTAACAAATATTTCAAGGAGCCAAGAATGGAAAAAGCCGAGAAGTTAGGATCCCAACAGGTAATGTTGGGAGCTGCTGCAAAAACTTTAGGAGCCCAAATCATTTTCTTGGGTGCCCCAGGCTGCTTGGCTCCTATAAGGCAGCAACCTTGCCCTTGGTAATTACAAGAGCGACCTGCTGTTATGCTCCTGGGAAAAGTTCAAAAGAAAAATTTTTCCTCTAAAAGATGCATCAAGTATATTTTTGGTAAGGTAGGGCCTGGAGGGGAGTAGGTTAAAATAAGCTTCTAGTTTGTATCTTCTGAATAATTTTTTATTTAATGATAATTTCAGTGTTTCCAAAGCAGAAAAGAAAGTAGGTTACAAGTATAAAACCTACAAGAGAAAGAAATATATTGAACTGTGAGGTTCTTTGGGCTTCACAAAATTTTTTTTCCATGCCTGTTTTCATACACTTACCAAACCTCATCAAAGTATTTCTAGTTGTAAATAGATGGCCCAGGACAATTAAAAAGGGTATACTTGTAAATGCTGTTCTTTTCCTCAGGTATGTATAGTACTATAGATGACAGCCAGTTGGATGAACTTGTTCGGGATGCTTCAAATGAGCATCCTGGTATTGGGATTCGAATGCTTAATGGTTACTTAAAGAGCAAAGGGTTCCGTATTCAGCGTGAAAGAATACGATCATCACTGTTGCGAATTGACCCAATTGGCCTAGTAGAAAGGTGGAGAAGAACTGTCAAGAGGAGATGCTACAATGTGAAGTATCCTCTATCTCTGTGGCACATAGATGGAAATCACAAACTTATAAGGTACTCATTGATATCCCATTACCTAATTTGTATTGTGGGTTGGTTAGCCATTAGGCAAAAAGCTTGACAGGAATAACTCATTTCTATGCAGATACATTTTATCTGAGGGCAAAGTTAGCACAGTGTACTCATAAAGGGAAAAAATTGTGTTAACGATGTTAAAAGTAGAAGTATATTATCTTTCAAATAACTTTATATATTGAAAACATGATAATTTTCAGAAAGTTCTCTAAATCTATTGTGGTCACTTTTTACAACATAACAATTTGTTTTTCCTATAGATGGAGGATTGTCATCCATGGTGGAGTGGATGGATACTCAAGAATACCAGTTTATTTGAAAGCCTCTAACAATAACAAAGCAAGCACTGTGTTAACATGTTTTCAAGAGGCTATTTCAGAGTTTGGTCTACCCTCCCGGGTACGTTCTGATAAAGGTGGGGAGAATGTGGAGGTGGCAACATTTATGCTCAATCATGTCCAGCGGGGGCCTGGCAGAGGAAGTATGATCACAGGTACATAATGCTTTGTAACTGTTTGTAACTGTTTGCAAAAAAAAGGTTCCCAATATATGTGCCCATTAGTCAGTAATATTGTGCACAGTTTATCGAGATGACAAGGTTAGGATTTCAAGGGTGTACAGTAGTAAAACCACTCGCATATAATTAGAGATAAATAGATAATAAATACACACCAACATGCTTCCTTGTGGCATGATTGATTGATTGCTGACTTTCAGTATGTCATTTTTTAAAATTAAAATTCAGGAAAGAGCACTCACAACCAACGGATCGAACGGCTTTGGCGAGATGTGTTTGGTGGATGTCTTTTCCTTTTCTATGATCTGTTCTACTCATTAGAAAATCAGAATATGCTAAATCCTGATGATGAAAGGCACTTATGGTGCTTGCATTATGTGTTTTTGCCCATCATAAACCGACACTTGTTGAACTGGAAAGATGCATGGGTCTATCATCCACTGCGTACAGAAGGCAACAAAACACCTATGCAGCTATGGATTACTGGACTACAGGCAGCATGGGGTTCTCAAGGTCCAGAAGATGAAGTGTTTCAGGTATAATTATTGCATTTATACATGATAGCAAACAATTTTCAAAGGAAATGTTCTCATAATGAGTTGCAAAGAGAACATCTGGTGGGATGTCTTTGCACACTATCTTGTTACAAACACTCATAATGATGTAGACACATGAAATGGGTAATAATAAATGCTGAAATTTTGCTCAATACTTGGTATTTTAAAAGTAGGTTTAGTTGGATCACCCGGGTGAATGTTGTCAATAACCAGAGTATAATGCCATCAACTGACGTCATACAATTCACTTTGCCATCTGGAGATGTGTACTCCACAGGTTGTCTAAACATCAGCCACTGTCAGCACCAACAGCCCTAATCAGGACTATGTTCACACAGACGATCAAACTCAACCTACCTTTGAAATGTCTCTTGGGTTCAAACATTTTACACGATTTAGCATTTTCTTAATGTCAGTACCTTTAAAAGACCCAACAAAAATGCGGAACATGATGCCCATACTGGTTGTTTCTCATTTAAATGTTCTGTAGGGTGATTTTGGCAACTATGGAATTGACTGGCAAGGGCCTGTTCCTGAACCCTCCCCAGACTATGTTGATGTTCCTGCCACAAACAGTCCATTTACTGAGGAGCAAATGCATGCCTTACGTACAACAGAAAACTTAACGTATGTTGAGGGAGTTGAGGCATTCAGCTACATCACCAGCCTGATCAACATGTAGCGTTACAGTAGAAAAGTGCAACCTTTATTGTTGAACAAGGAACAATTTTGCATGTACCATAAAGCAGGAGTAAAGTTCTCAATATTATCATAACAAAATAAGGGAAAAAACCTTTACAAATTACATGCCATAATAATTATTTCAAAGATATAACTTTGTCCAAATTATGAATTTATGCTTGAGTGACTAATAAATTCATTTTCACAAGACTGTAAACTGGACAGAACAGGAACAAATTAAATAATAATAATAATTATAATATATTATAATAAAATAAGTTATTTAAAAGACTGATATAACTTTGTCCAAATGATGAATTTATGCTTGAGTGACTAATAAATTCATTTTCACAAGACTGTACACTGGACATAACAGGAACAAATTAAATAATTATCTTATATTATAATAAAATAAATTATTTAAAAGACTGATAACTTTGTCCAAATGATGAATTTATGCTCGAGTGACTAATAAATTCATTTTCACAAGACTGTACACTGGACATAACAGGAACAAATTAAATACTTATCTTATATTATAATAAAATAAATTATTTAAAAGACTGATATAACTTTGTCCAAATGATGAATTTATGCTTGAGTGACTAATAAATTCATTTTCACAAGACTGTAAACTGGACATAACAGGAACAAACAGAGATAATATTTCAGAAAAGACTTAAAAAACTGGGAATCATGTAAAACTGAATCCCTTTGCTCCGAAATTCAAGGCTATGTTCATGTTTTTTTGGAAATCCTCATAACAGGTGTGGTTTATTGGGAGGATTATAGTCTTGAAACATGTTTCAGCCATAGGCAAGAGATTTGAACCATCATCAAATTTAACAAGTAGTGCAGAGTCCTTGCCAGTAGGAAGATTTCTTGCACCTGTCCAGAAAGTGATTAGATCTTCAATCTGTGGTCCACCTTGAGAATAAGACAGTTGCAAAGAACGTTAATGTACTGATTGGACCCCAGTGTTACTTAGAAAACAGCTACAGTGATTAAAAATTGCTTCTGAATGTAATGTATTTGTGCAATCAAATTGTGGGATTTCAATAAATGTAATTTAGTGATAACCTGAAGTTTGTGTTGAGCAATTTTAACATGTCATGCTTGTGGTTTCAAATGGAATAACATTCAGTATCTAAAATAATTTTATTGTTTTGATATCCAACCTTTGATCCCTACTTCTAGTCCATCAATGTAAGATTCATAAAACTCAGCAGTTCTTCCATTCTGCTCATTTTCACTCCTGTCTTCATAGGTCATTAACTCTTTCACCTCGTCTGCAAGGATAACTCTCTCTGCCTCACGGGGGAATACAACCTTGATTAGTGATGGGGTTCTTCTTAAGAAGGTTGTTAGTGAAACCTCATCCATGCCTATGGATAGAAATGAAAGATTTTGGAGTACAATCAAACCAGTTATCTACATGTGCTAAATTAAGAAGTGTGATAGTCCCCTTATATCCATGATTCAATAGTCATAGGACAACTTAACTTCACCTTGATGACTATTCCTACAAAAGCCAGGCCTGAAGTGAATTGTAATTTTTAACTTAGCTGATGCTAATTATGCAAACTACTGTTTAGAAAATACAAACAAATAACAGTTACCTCGTGCTAAATCATCTAACTCACGGTGTCTTTTTTCAATCACATGGTACACCATCAGCCCCTCCAGAAGTAATTTCCTGTTTCCATACAGGTTGTCTGGGTCAAGGCCCGCTTCAAAGAGATATGGTTCTATTGAACATCGTAATTCTGGAGATGGGTGATCTTCCTTGGGCATGACATCCAGCTGGAGGGAGTAATTATTGTAAAGTTCAATCAAAACCAAAAATCTTCAAAGTCATTTTCTCTTTTTGCCACCTGAATTCCACATAAACCCTTTTTTTCCAGTTTTTAACAATAGGTCATCTGTGAAATTCGGCATGGTGCATTCAGTTAGTACGTGTAATTTTTTGTGTCATTGTTGTACCCAGACTTCCTCAGACAGAAGCTCTTCCTTTTGGCCGAAAATGAGGTGGTCGTGGCAAACATTTGCTTATCACTCAATGTTTAGGGGTTTTCTGTCAGAGTCAAATAATTTCTATACTTTCAACTCGGGTGAGTATTCTGGATCATTTGTGATATTTGTGTTCTTCAAGCGTTGAATTTACTCTTTCATGGGAAACAGTTGAGTGTTAATTTCGAATCCTCAAGTGCACGCCATCTAAGCAGACAATAAGGTCCTATGAGAAGAAAGACTATTATTTTTTATATTTAATTAGGGGTCTATCTCAAAAATCAAAGACAAAACTAACCTCTGATATCAGGTTGCGCAATTCTAAGTCGACAATATCGGCTAGTTCAATTGGTGGTGGCTGATGATCATCCTCACTTCTTTCCGATGACAGGTAGTGTTTTGCAGCGGGTGACATACCATGGAGTCCCGGGCCACCATGCAAAACGGAATGACCAATGATCCGTCCTAGAGCCTTGAAAGTCCCTGTTAGTCTAAGAGATTGGTCATGGACTGGAAGGCGATGGTCGGCTTCACCCTCCAGGAAAACAAGTGCTTTGCCAACAGAATGGATACCTTCTTCTATAATCCTAATGGCATTTACAAAGAACTCCCGGACTGGTCCGCACCCCACGCCATCCTCACCCTCAAAACGCACCCTTGGATTTGCAGTCAGTTTGGTTTTTGGATTCTTGTATATCCCTATAATATCTGCTTGCAGTTCAGCGGTTCCATCCATTCGACTCACACTGATTCGTTGAGTGGGTTGATCGTGTGCTATAACTTCCTGTTGGAAACGCTGCAGAGCAATAGCTGGTGTCCAGTTTTCATAGTCAGCTGATTTAAGTGTAGATTCTTTGCCACCAAAGTCAACAACGTCCAAGGAGCAACTATCACTAACACTTGTGGCTTGTTGGTTAATAAGAAGGGAATGAAAGAGAAGAACAAATAGAATAAAAATAAGTTAGGTGCATTTGTTCCACCTTAGCAGGGAATCAGACTCACAGTTTCCTTAGGCCACATGTTAACAGTGGATGTACACTGTACATGTAGCCCCACAAAACATTGTCTCCAAGTAACAAAGAAAAATGAAAGTCCATATTTGTCTCTGCCTCTATCAATAACTGCACAAGAACAAGTGCTGCAGACATTTATTAAAGAACCATTTTTTATCCTTATCGAGCTTCGAACTCTGTGCGAATCTGCTCTCTCTAGCCATTGTACAGTGTACTTGACCTCAAACCTATCAGTATACATTGCATAACAATAATCATTCCATGCCTATACCCAACAATAAGCATTATATGGCACAGCAAATCCGAGCGTTCTGATTGGTTGTTTCTTGGTCGGGATTTTGCCATACAGACCATTTCCGTGGAAACGGTCATAAGCTGTGTATTTTTTTGTTTTTGAAAGAGGGTAAATTCGTGAATAATTACTTCCTGGTTAACTCACACAGGCTTTTAAAGAGTAGTAGTCTGATAAGGGCAAAAGAAAATAAGAAAATTACCCAGAAGCTTCTGTGCAGCCTCATCAGGGTCTCCATTGCATACAGCTAAGGCACTCTGAATGTCCAACAAAGTTGCACTTGGGCAAATTTCTTGCAGTGCATGAACACTTGAGCTGCCAATGCTACCAGGCAAATCGGAGGGCTGAGAGGTGCCACTTGTACTAGGCCATCCAGAGGGCTGTGAAACACCACTTGTACCAGGCAATTCAAAGGGCTGTGAAATAGCACATATACCAGGCCATTCAGAGGGCTGTGAATTACCACTTGTGCTGGGCGATTCAGAGGGCTGTAAAATACCACTTGTTCCGGGCATTCCAGAGGGCTGAGACGTACCACCTGCACCTGGGACAGTTTGCACGCTTAAAAGGCAAATAAACAATGCCTTTAGTCTTGGTAAAAGATTTATTTTGAATAAATTTTCTAACTGAAAAATGTTCTTTGACATCAATAACATTAATATTTAGCATCGGCAAGTACGTAACAGGGAGTCAGATCACCTCCTTTTCCTATTTTACAGACAATAATACTCACTGCCAAGAAGTGTACAGGAAATGGTCTGGTCTGACCTCTCTACCTGCACTTTAAGCAGGCTTTTATCTTAAATGGTTATTTGATAGTATTGTCTTCATTGATTGCCATACTGGCACAATATTCATTGACACCAACTTTCATTAAAATAATGTTTTCTGTACCTTTCAGTAATGTGTCTATCCAATGTTCTTTGTTTCTGTTGGAATGAAAATTGGTACTTAGAAATACCAAGGAGGGTCCGGGATGAATATTGTTTTCAATAGCTTTTTTTCCAAAAAAACACTCTTGTTTGGCCCCTCACACAAGTGTCCAAAGATAAATTGAAAACAATGCTCATGCTAAATTTTGGAAGAGCAACAAAGAGTGTCATGGTATTTTTGAAAAAGGCCTATACGGTAAGTGAATTCCATACAGTTTATTGTAAAGTGACCAGGCGTAAATAAATTCACCAATATGCGAGAAAAATATGCTTCCTTTGCAAATAAAAAACCAATAGCTACCTTTGCAGCAGGTGGATTTTCAAGGTGAATCTCCTGGTGCTGCCGTAAAGTTGACATTGCTACTAAGGCACCACAAGTGAAACATTGAATCACCGGGCCAGGATTTGCAGTCTATTGTAAGGAAAATAGCAAAATTTAAAAGGTTTATTTTGTCATCAACAGCACATGTTTTCTAATTAATTGTGCAAAGTACTTCAAAGATTGATTACATGTAACAATATGCGTTGTACAGCATGTTATTTCTCTATTTTGCTTTTCTTTTGTTTCAAAATTACATGTATTAGTGTTCATTACCATACCAACCATACAAGTTTTAATAAGTTGACACAAACTAAGCACGAGAAGCTGGAAAAAAAACTCACATTGGCTAGTAATATTTAACGTGTTCATTCACTCACTTCAACTGCTTGCTCTTCGTACTCAATGGCAAGATCTTTCTGGAGAGGACGAATGTATATTTTTGCTTGACCACTGAAATCCTTTAACCTCGAAGGGGTGTAAGGAGGCTTTATTGGATGAAAGCCAGCATCATCACCACTACCTCTTTGATGTAAAAGAAGTTCATATCCTCCAGCCATTGCTAACTTTGGATACTTTTCAAGGATTTTGCTATGGCAGTAATCACTTCCTCCATTTATCTCAAAAGTAATACTACCATCCCCTAACCCACAATTACAGAGTGCAGTTTTTTCTCCCACACTAAGTGGAGGTTTTGTTGCACCTTTGGATTGAAGGCATACAAATTTCAATGTGCACGTGGGGGACTTTTTTCCCTTCCCTTTATTTTTTCTGTTGTTGCCAGCAGCCTGCCTGCCAAAAGTAAACAATCTTCTTTGTTCAGCTGCTGCTGCTGCTGCAGTGGAAATGACATTAGAAGATGATGTAGAGTTTGTAGATGTAGATGATGATGTAAAGTTTGTATGTCTAAATTCTGTTGGAGATGTTGCTGTCACACCTGATAACCGAATGAAAATACACATGATATTTAACAAAACCTTTTTTAAAATGAAATGTGATTGTCACAGTGGTATTGTAATACATATTTTGTTTTACTTATATGATTGTAAAGCAGTATAGAGCTTTGCATATTCCTCCCCTCTAAATTAAGTTATCATTATTAGTATTAGTATTATCATTATTATTATATATTGTTATTATTATTATAATGAACAATTATTCCACGTGCGCACGTTGGATATGAGATGATAGATAGCCAACGAGGCGCGTAGCGCTGAGTTGGCTTTAATCATCTCATATACAACAGGCGCGAGTGGACTGAAATGGAAATAAAAACGCTCCCCAAAAATATTCACGCGTACGCTTATCATATTTGCAGAGCATGGTATAATGGCTCAAATACCATGGCCACTAAGCCAATCAAATTCCTTGAATTGCATTATACAATGATCCAGTTTGTAATAAATTGCTATAGAGAAAACGGTAAGAAGGGGTTTTCAGATGGACGCTTAAGTTACAAAAACAAGACTTACGCCAAAACGACGGCAATTGCACGACAGTTAAGAACCGCGACATCGACAGGGTAATCCTCTTGAGGCTTACGGCTTTTTGGCGCGAAAAATTGAGGAATTAGAATTAAGGAGTTATGAGTTATTGTATGTAAATGAATGATATCATTATATATACTAAGGAATTAAAAATTTCAAAACAAGACAAAATACGCCTAGCTAAACGGATTACAATCATAAGCCTTTCGAAAAATATCATTCAGCGATCGGATCTATTCCATTCGGGAAACCATTCAGTAGGTACCTGTAGGTACCACGAGCGTGAAGCGCCAAGATAAAGCATGATAAACGAGCTCTAATAAAAATATCAGGTTCAGGTACTTACTTGGAGATGATACTTCCTCTAAAGAGGATAGGCGGTGAGCCACCCTCAAGAGCGTTTCTCTAACTTCGCTTAAACTCGCAGCGCTCGCATCCGTGGCATGTTCACGTTCCGCCATCGTTAACACACGCGGATTTTCGTCTAGGGTGGGATGATTCTCTCTACTCCACACTACTGGAGGGTCATTTCGACAGCTACCGTGGGGAT
>OZ026606.1:12668296-12675796 GCA_964020085.1 Micromussa lordhowensis
AAAAAGTGTATGAACTGTGGCAAATTAAATCACTTTGCTAAAGTCTGCCGCAGTAAACCCATCAATCGTTCGAAATCTACCCATTCAAGAAAACCTTCGAAAGGCAAGCACCGTGCAAGGGTTGTGGATACTAAATGCCCATCTGATGACGAAGCTTTAACCCCAGCTACTGCTGAAAGTGATGGTAGCGAAGAATACACCTTCACTACCGGTGCACAGGAACCCCAAACGGCCAAACCTATCTTTCAGGTCAAGATAATGGACACACCGATCCGCATAATGGCAGATTCAGGGGCAACGGTGAACATTTTGAGCAAGAAAGACTTTGATGGTCTAAAGGAGAAGCCCCAACTGACGAAGACAAATGTCAAGGTGTATCCGTATATGTCCAGTAAGCCTCTAAACCTATGTGGCAAACTCAAAGTCAGTGTAACTAGTGATCACCTTTCATCAGAAGAGACATTCTATGTGGCAGAGGGCTCTTCAGGATCCATCCTTAGCTGGATAACATCACAAAAGCTGAATCTCATCAAAGCTGTAAGTACAGTTGAACAATCCCCAGCAAATTTGCCACCTGGTGTCCCAGACTTCCTCAAGGAGTTTCCCAGTTTGCTTAATGGTATGGGTGAATATAAAGGTGAACCAGTTCGCATTCATGTAGATGAATCTGTTAGACCAGTGGCGCAGCCGCATCGCCGCATCCCGTTCCATGTAAGAAAGCAAGTGGAAGACAAACTAAAAGAACTGGAGAATGAGGACATCATTGAACGCGCTGAAGGTCCGACACCTTGGGTCTCGCCAATTGTAGTTGTGCCCAAACCATCAAAGCCAAATGAAATCAGAATCTGTGTTGACATGCGGTCCCTCAACAAAGCCATCATCAGAGAGAGGCACGTCATTCCTACCATTGATGACGTGGTGTCAGATCTCAATGGATGCAAAGTTTTTAGTAAGATTGATCTTAATCAAGGTTACCACCAGATCCCGCTCCACTCAGATTCGAGACAAATTACGACGTTCTCCACTCATGTTGGACTGTTTCGCTACAAGCGGCTGAACTTTGGTCTCTCATGCGCTGCGGAAATCTTCCAAAAGAAAGTGAGCGCCACCATCAATGGTATTCCTTGTGTTAAAAACATCAGCGATGACATCTATGTTGGTGGCACAGACAAGGACACTCATGACCAGCATCTGAAACAAGTGTTCCGTCGACTCCATGAGAATGGAATGACAATCAACCTACCCAAGTGTCAGTTCCGAGTTCCCACTATGCTGTTCTTTGGCCATGTGTTCTCCGAAAAGGGTATGTCACCTGATCCAAAGAAGGTCGATGTGTTTGTTTGGCTGTTCATTATTTGGCTGTTTATTCGAATTTAGGGAGTTTAATTACGCAAAGTTTAACGCCAACGGCAACGGGTACAATGGCTGTGGAAGCGTGCGTTATAATTCTTTGTTCATTTCTTTGTCGTTGTTTACAAAAAGTCACAAAACAACAACGTGCATTGTGAAACAGCCACGTTCTGCATATTCGAGAGAACGTGAACTATACGAGGACAATTTTTAGATTTTCGTTTTCGAAATTTGACGCTATCTTACATTCTGTTTGGGGTATTTCTGCTGTATAGACAAACTGAATAAATCTAAATTCTCCCGAGATTCGTAGGTTGAATATTGAGTCGTTGTTGCCGTTGCTGCGGCTTGAACTGCTTTTTGTAAATTGGACAGCGAGCGTCTGCCGGCACTTTCGACCATCTGTCTGTTCGGTTTTCTAGCTTGGCCAAGTTGGGGCGTTTGTTTGTCATTTGTCGTTTGTCTAAACATTTCTCTGCCGTTCATTCAGTTGTTATTGCTTGTGCAAGAGACATCCGTCTCTTCTTTAAACACCTGATTAAAGTTTTGAAATGTATTAAAACATACCGAAAGCCGAAGCTCCCTTGCTTGTAATCAAAATATCAAAGAAGACATACGGGCCACAGCGTTGGAGGTTTTCGTTTGCTTTGAAACGAAACGATATAGAAATTTGATTGGCTGTTTATAGTAGATCCGATCTGATTGGTGTGACATACATACATCTCTCACTGATCCATTGACCCGTCCACAACATACTCGTCGCGCCGACTAAGAGATATTTTTTTTACAAAAAAAAACTCAAAAATTAACTGAGCGTCTTCTAGTTAAGTTACATCCTTCAAACTTGGTGAATACAATCTTCCACCTGATATTTTAACATTGCGATTCACAAATTGCGTAAAATTCGATTTTGGAAAAAAAGAAAAGTCCGGCCGAACAAAACGACGGCTGAGAGTGCAGAGAACATCTCTGCTATGAAACGAAATCAAAACATATGCAATGACGTTCTCGCCATTTCGTCTCCTGTAGTTAATTTTCGCTTCGGCTGTCCACGCATCGCGCGAGTAACATCCGCGGAAAAACTGGGTACAATGTCTAAAAATAACTTTAGAGGGATTACCTTAGTTAGAGGACCTATATGGGGGATTCGCTCTCTTACCTTGATAATCTCTTGGTGCAAATATAATGAGATATTTTATTTTTTCGTTACAAAGGGTAATTTGACACTTTTGTTTTTCACAAGGGAGTAAATTCAATTAGAGCTGGCAAATCATCACCACTTGTTCCCACGAGATGCTTGCTATTTTTAGTTACAAATGGTAACTTGATATTTTTGTTTTTCACAAGGAGTAAATTCAATTAGACGTCACGCATCGTTGCTTCTAGTTCTTACGAAATGTTTTAGAGGAGACAAGACTATTTTGATTTAAAAGAGTTCGAACGTTTACAATAGGTACAGGTAACGATTGTTTTGTTGTTGTTGCATGGAAATATAACGAGATATTTTATTTTTTAGTTACAAAGGGTAATTTGACACTTGTTTTCCACAAGGGAGTAAATTCAATTAGAGCTGGCAAATCATCACCACTTGTTCCCACGAGATGCTTGCTATTTTTAGTTACAAATGGTAATTTGACACTTTTGTTTTTCATATGGGAATGAATTAAATTAGACTATCAACCTGTCAGAGGTGTTTTTTCTCTTTCTTTTTTCGGTAAACTAGTGTTGTTGTGTAAAAAGGGTTAACTAAATTGTCACTGTTAACACTCCCTTAAATGCTCCTATCTTCATAACCTTTTAATTAAAAAAATAACTCTTGCACGCCTTGCGTGCCTATGTTTATAATTTAGCATACATTTGTCTGTAATTTTTTTTTCGGCGCCGCCGCGTCTTCCCAGCCAAATTTACAGACAAATGTATGGAAAATTATAAAAATTAACTGAGCGTCTTCTAGTTAAGCTACATCTTTCAAACTTTGTGAATACAATCTTCCACCTGATATTTTAACATTGCGATTCACAATTTGTGTAAAATTCGATTTTGGAATAAGTTCTTTGCCATCGGATTGTTTAGAGTCCAAGTTTTCAAGATGACTCCTTCCATCTTCAAGAAATTTCTCAAGAGGGGACGACTCGTTACGCAATTTAAGAAAACGTTTCTCAAGATGGAAAAAGTTGAAAACCGATTCAAAATGCTAAGTTGGTATTGTGTTGTTTCCTTTGGGAAGAGCCAGTTCATAGCCGGGAAGCTTGTTGTATCTGGCGTGATTGCAGAGGATGTTTGGTGCTTTCCAGACTGATTGAGCGAACCTAGGTACAGAGGGAGAAGGCCAGTAAAAAGAGTAGCTTTTCGAATTTCCTGGTACGGCGAACTGTAGATCTCTGGTATCAGCATAACGGTTTAGAATATTGGTCACGGTACTTGAGCCTGTCTTGTGCGTCTTGAGAAATAAAATGTTATTCACAGGCTTGCATGACGGTGGCGTGACCCTCGGTAACTGACTATTAAATTAAAAGTCACGCATTATCTTCCTGCACTCCCTACAATAATGGAGAAAAAGTGGCATATTAGGACTTTCAAGGCGTGCTAATAACGTTCTGGAAAGAACACTCACCGAGAAGAACCACCATATTAAAGGCGCGGGGATGTTTACAAGAACATTTGAACTAAATCTCTAAAAGAGACCAATCTGGGCGTGGTGCAATATCTTTCTTGACCTTCTCCTTCTTGTGTATGGTATCATACTTGTGTATGATACCATACACAAGTAATAAGGGTCTTAAATGAAGTTTTTAAGACATTGCTATGGAATGCTTTCAACTACGGAGAAACATTAACGATTTCATCAGTGTCAGATCGATCTCAGCCATCAACTCAGTGTGACGGCGTATTTCTATTCGTGCAGCCTTATGATACGCTGACAAATTAAAAGATAGGCTCTGTGTTCTTCGTGATACCAGAGTATTCATTGCACGCCGATCCGATAAGCGTTCGCGCGCGTTTACGTGCGAGTGATTCCTAGTGTTTTCACGTTTTATGTCAGTTATGTATGTTTTCTATAAACCTGTGAAAAGTGTACAGAAAATGTATCAATTGAAGTATCATTTATTCTGGGGGTAACCCTGCGATGGACCAGCATCCCATCCAGGGGTGAGTAGAAATAGTCTAGTCGCCAGCGGCATGGACCTTATGCCAACCAGAGCGCTATCCCGATTAACCTGAGTGTGATTTTACCAGTAACTTATCGTTTGAGTGACCAAAGATTCATGACTCAAAGGCTCGCTTCACTCATAAATACGACAAAGTAACTATGAACAACCGGGTAAAAGCGTGCACGACAATCCTGAGACGTATTGTGTATTGTGGTACGTAGTCCCGGCATCATTACCTGTTCAAAGCTCACGCGAAGTCTCGACGCAGTGCAGAGATGTGTCATGAATAGCCAGGAAGATCGTGTGAGACTCTGCTCTCAGGGTAGATTCACCAGGAAGCAGAGAGGACGAAGAATATGACCCATTAGGCCTTACACTCAAGGTAATCTCTCTCAATTCAAGCTAAGTATTTAGACATGGCTCCGCAGTTCTTCCGAGGGTAATGTTATAATTTCCACGCGCGTTGCGTGCATGTTTTCCAATAGGACGAAATTGCGTGTAAAGCGCGTGGGTTGTCAACTTTAGCAAAATCCGCTTCGCAGGATTGGATATTTCTAGGCCTCCGGGACTTCCGAAATCGGAAGTGATCTAAAAATAACTTTGGAATGATGCCGATAGGGTAGATCAGCTCTCTTATCTTTCATCATCTCTGAAATGAATTCCCTCAACCAAATGCAAAATGCCTTAACCTTATTATTCGTCTCAGTCGACAACGCTTTTGTTGGCCAACTTTCTGGAAACAAGTGTCCGGGGGGGACTCCAATATAAAAAAGGAAGGGGTGCTCGTCAAAAATTTTGGAAAGAATCTCTAAGAGGTACCAAGATCCTGTTTCGTGGGCGTGGCTTGAAATGTTTTTCACCCCTAAGAGGTACCAATTCGAAAACAACTCAATATTTAACAATTATTCCATGAGCGTGCGTTGGATATGAGATGGTAATGGAATAATTGTTTTATTAAATTCTCAACCTTCAGTTTTGCTAAATTTTCTAAGAAACGACCGGAAAGTGATGCGGCTTCCCTGCGCCAAACATTTTATGCTGAGCGACATTTGCCGCATTCATTTCCATATAAGGTCAAACGTAGGTATCATGGCTGGTAACCGAGATCTAGTGAACCAATCAGAAAGCTAGAATTGCATTATCCGAGGTTGAGAATTTAATAATTCCTGTTATCCTTGTTTTGCTCAGTACCCTTAAAGGCACCGAAAAAGCTCCCGCTGTGGACCCTTTGGGGTTGAAAACACTACGAGGTACCAAATCCCTAAAAGATACAACAAGCACCACAAGTCCTTATTATATTTTTAATTTAGCGCTAGCTATGTCGTCGACTCGACCTCTCGTCCATACTTTTGCCCTGAAGTGTATGTTTTAACAGCACGAGAAGAGCATTTAAAGAAGAAACACTTTAATGCAAAAAGAGATCGTAGCCGTTGAGTTGCATCTGTCAGCTGACTAAGGACGCATAAATTACGACATACTTATACATGTTCCTATTCATGCATGCACATTCTTATACATTGTATACATAAATTATTATCACAGTTTTATATTCAATCTTCGTTCATTGTCTACACGCGTCATTGGTTAAAAGTGATCACGTGAGTTCCCGTTACCTAGCGACATCAAAGTGACAGAGTGCGTTATTACAATAACGCATAAAAACTGTGCAGTGTTCTTCAACTTGTTTGGGCGGGAAGCCATTGTAAGTCTATCGCCAGCAGTGAACTCAAATTAAATATTAAAAGGGTTAGAGACTATTGGTTTGTGTTTTGTTTTCAAATACACGTACTTGCTTACTGTACAATGAACTCGAAATTTTCAATACTGCACTCAGCTTCGCATTGTGCAGTATTGAAAATTTCTCATTCATTGTACAGTAAGCGTGTGTGTGTATTTAAAAACAAAACACGAACTAACAAAACACACACTCTCAACCTCGTTCCCAGGGTCTTTCAGGGGGCGGGAAGATGAGAGACCCTGGGAACGAGGTTGACACGCTCTCTGGACGTTTTTGTTCAGATGTTACAAAAGCAAATGCTGAATCAATACACAAGACATTGTAGTACGTGATTATATCGATCGAAATATATCTCAAACAAGTTTTTTCACGGCCTAAAACAATATTCAAGACAAAAATCCACAAACGGGTAACAACATACGAAATATAATTATTGAAAATGTAAACATAATTTCAAGTTGTGTTCAGCTATGAAATTCGTCCCATGAAAATTACGCCTACAGTCATGAGAGCAAAACAAGATTTTCCCTTTTAACAGTAAATTATGAAACGTGTTTTCGATTCTTAAAGCGTACACCCTGATTTTTTTTAACTTCCACATTTACGAGCTAGAGGAGTTTCAGTAGCATGCACTGCTTTTGGTTTCTAGAGTGAAGCGGATAAAGTGTCAAAGTGTCTTTCAATTATTGTAAGATGGAGAGAAAAATAATGAAACATAACCTCTCAAAATCATTTTATGATTGATGGAGCGAGCGAGCCGAGAGTGAAAAGTTGTTCTTGGCTTAAATAGATAGGTTTATAAGGGCCTGTTTACATGGAGGTGGGGGACCCCAGGTAGGTGAGGTAACCCGCCTAGCCGTGGTCGAAAAATGGCCAGCGTTTACATGCAAACTTACAACCCCGGGGTCCCGGGGTGACTACTTGACGTTGTTGCGTGGTCGCTAGGCATGTAAACATTGAAAATGGCGGACGAACGACGCATTTTGGCGGTCAGTGTTATTTTATCTTTATTTTCTGCTCTCGCTGCAGCATTTCAATGCTGTGGCGTTTTACTGTCACTTTTGATGATACAAAGCCTCCGCCAGAGGCAGTTAACGGCCATATTGTTCTGGTTCAAATTTTTACGCGCTTTGGCGCGCTTGCAAATATAACATGAACTTGACCCTGGCTAGGCGGGTTACCCCACCTTGAGTCGTTTACATGGCAAAATGCGACCCCGGCTGACAGGGTTACCCTACGTGGCAGACCGGGCAACCCGCC
>OZ026606.1:12680796-12743296 GCA_964020085.1 Micromussa lordhowensis
ACTCCTGTCTTCGGTTTGTGAGCGTAAATTGTAAAGCTTTAAAAACTGAACAAGCAGAGATACATGTACAGTGTACTTCTGTTTCCCGTTTTTCTTTGTATCGAGGGGTACCAGTATCAACTACGTGTCTTTCCTTTGGTATAATAAAAGGGCAAAGACCAACAATTTCGGATGATTCAGCCTTTATTTCAATGTTTTCATGCTTAAATTACAGTCTGGTTAATTTTGTATTTTATTTTTAATAGTTGCTAGCAATTTTCGTTTTGCGTTTTGCGTTTACTTAGCTTTTCCATATAATCGTTTGATTACTAATCTAAGGCTGTCATCATTGGCACCATCAGCACGGTCCAGCTGTTGTGTACTGAAATAAAAAACAAAAACTGTGATTTTTTCAAACAGGTGTATATTTTGCTTCCGTTTATCAGTAGCGGCTCTATGCTTGTACGTTAATAATTTTTATGTCTCGTAAGATATTTTCCATGTTTTACATCCATGTTGTTAAATACATCTTTATCTACTTTCAGAAACAGTGGTAAAACTACAGGTGCGACAAGGACATACAGTCACTTATAATATTTCAAAGTCAGAAAGTAAAAAAAAAATCCACCAGGAATATTTAGCTAATTGATATAGTTCTGTGCGTATCTGTTGTCATATCTACGATAACCATTCCCTTACGGTCAACATGGAAAGAATACTTTTAATGATACTAGGAACAGTTTACTCAATGGTCAGGTTTAAAATCAAATTCATACGTACTCAGAGCGGGCAACAGCACATGTGTGGAAAATCTCCACAGTCTTGTAACCCGCAGAATCTAGTTCTCGGTGGACAGGACTCAATCCAACAGAACCCATTCATTTGGGTACATAGAGCTGAGAAACAGAAACGGGTTGTTTAGGTGTTTACAAGAAAACACACTTCAGTGTCCAAACGCAACTTCAGTCGTATGCTAAGACACAGATAAACAGAAAACAAACAGCAAACGCGTTTGTCATCAATGCAAAGAAATACTTACTGGTTGCCCGTTTAGCGCCAACATGCAAGGGGTTCTGCAGTTTGTTTTCAAGGCGTGCTCCTTGTACGGCAAGAGTCCCCAAAATGATAAGCAAAAGGCTCAAACGAAAGGTAACTTCCATAACGTTTCTGCAACAAAAACAAAAAGAGAGTCGGTGAGCTTCGAAAATCAAAGCGTCACTGAGCTCTGTTAAGGATCGAGCGTAACTCGATCGCGTGAAACAAAGAGCAATTGAAAAGGCTGCAATATTCTAGGGATAAACTATATATTTTTGGTTTTCTGGTTCACACAGGTCTAAAAGTTGCAAATATAATGTACGTCGATGTAAATTTTACCCTCTTTTTGTTACGAAATTGTCCCTCTAACAAAAGGTTTGCGAGACAGAAGGACGGTCAGAATTAACAGAGAAACCAAGAGTAAAGTCAGTCCTTTGATGATTTGATTCTGGTTGAGTTCTCTGTTACAATGTTTCATGCCAAGCTATTGTATTTTGCGAAACCAAAAGGAGTGGTCCCAGAAAGAAACTACTAAAATTTCCTCCGGATTGCCCAGAGCTGGTGGCATAGAATTAAAGACAATTGAAAAATATAACTTAAACTCTAGCAACAAGACCACTTACTGCGCTAGAATGAACGTCACTTCGTTTAAAGTACTCCGAGAAACTGCAGAACTTCTCAACAGCTTAGCTCCCTGTGGAGAACTGAATGCTTTCTGTTGCTTGCCTTGACTTAAGTAGGCCTAATAATAAAATGATTGAATACGAAATTGACATATAGTCACGTTTAGGACGTTCAAGTTCTTACTGCCAATACCTGCCAGAACTTGTAGAGACTGAAAACAGCGCATGCCCAGCTACATTTGTCTGGGGTAGGCTTCATAATTATTTACTTAACAAAAAATTTTCATCGAGCGGGAAAAACTGGAAATTCGTCCTTGTAATGAATCCTTTAAGAAACGAAGGACCATCCAGAAGAAGTGTCAAGACTAACAAGCAGTGTAGGATTCCTGATCTCTTTATTTTAAGACTAATGTTGTGTGTGAAAATTACGATCAATGATTAGAGATGTAAACAAAAGATGAAAAAAGGGGATTAAGTGGGGTCGACTGGGCAAGTTTGTCATCTGTTACTAGGGGAACTTGATAGCTGTTCAGCACAGCTATGTTGCCTTTGAAATCTAAGCTGCAAATTGAAAGGACGAAACATGACGATTAAAACCGACTAAAAACACTAACTGATATTTTCATATTATAGCGGCATCTCAAGCAAACATGTTAATACTACGAATAAATTGGTATCTGAATATTGCCAAATTAGCGTTCACTCAAAACGTCTATGAGTTAAAAGGTAGTTCAAATACGTACGTGCTGACTTAAGACAAAAACATGTTGATCAGAAAAACCTACCTACAAATGAAATTTAAAAAGAGTTTTAAAATAAACACTAGGAAAGCAAGAATGGTTGCTGCATGTAGTCTCAGTTGACAACCGATTTTCCTTATACGTTTCTTAAAATTTTCATCATCATTTCCATTTGTTTTCACTCATCGATTGTTTGTCATTAAGAAGCCTTCCTTAGAGTTCAACACGTGTGCGTCGGTCTTGGCAATTGTAACCCGAGTTAAAATAATACTTTTTAGAAACGAAGAGATGTCAGTTCCATAATTTCAAAATTAGCCCTACGCCGCTTTGAACACATAAAGCATCAGATCAATTTCATGTCCATTTAAATTTTTCAACAAGAAATTTTAAAAAGCTAAAATATTCTTTTAGAAAACATCCTAAAGCACTATGAAAAACTTCAAACATTTTGCCGCTGGTTTACGCTACTGCCAAGTCAAGAAAATACAAGAAGGTCAAGAAAATACAATATAAGCCATAAGTATATAATATTAGAATTCTTACAAATGTTTTATTTTTATTTATTTTTTTTTGTTCTTTCTTTTTCAAAGCTACACCCATTAGACCCACATTAGCCTTAAAATTACTTGAATGCCGTGAAACTACTAATATAAAAAAAAACTAATATGAATATTTACGTAGATGTTTAAAAGACTCTCGTTTTTAACTATTAGTTATTACGTACATGTGTCACTTCTGGTTACTTGGAATAATCAGTTTCCTACTAACAAACGACTTGGTTCTTTAAAACAAACCGAATTTTAAAGCGAAATTTAAAATTAGTTTTATTTGCAAAAGTTACAGAAATGTGGGTCTAATGGGTGTAGCTTTGAAAAAGAAAGAACAAAAAAAAAATAGAAAATAAAACATTTGTAAGAACTCTAATATTATATATTCATGTCTAATATTGTATTTTCTTGACCTTCTTGTATTTCTTGACTTGGCAATAGCGTATCCAGCGGCGAAATGTAATCAGGTTTGGAATTTTTCATAGTGCTTTAAGATGTTTTCTAAAATAATATTTTAGCTTTTTAAAATTTCTTGTTGAAAAATTTAAATAGACATGAAATTGATCTGATGCTTTATGTGTTCAAAGCGGCGGGGGCTAATTTTGTAATTATGGAACTGGTTTTTAAAAAGGATTATTCAGTTTAACTCGGGTTACAATTGCCAAGAAGGCCGACGCACACGTGCTGAGCTCTAAGGAAGGCTTCTTAAAGACAAACAATCGATGAGTGAAAACAAATGGTTATGTTTGTTCATGATGGAAATTTTAAGAAACGTATCAGTTAAATTACCTGCAGCAACCATTCTTGCTTTCCTAGTGTTTATTTTAAAACTCTTTTTAAATTTCATTTGTAGGTAGGTTTTTCTGATCAACATGTTTTTGTCTTAAGTCGTCAGCACGTACGTATTTGAACTACCTTTTAACTCAGACGTTTGAGTGAACGCTAATTTGGCAATATTTCGATACCCCTTTGTGCGTAGTACTAGGGTATCTAAAAGATAGTAATATATATAATGCTGCGGCACATTCTGTTTATAGTGACATATTTTAAGCAGTGATTTGTCTGTCTGCGTGTTCCAAGACTTACATACAGTAACCTTTATTTCTCAAAGTAGTGTCAACTTAAAATCCGCTCTCAGTTGTATGCGTTAACTTCACGCATGATGACGCATCGATGGTGACGATGACTTTTTCCTAATATTTTCACTATAAAACAACCACTCGAAGCAAAACATCAAGCTTATTTTGATACTTGTTGTTGCGATGTGTAATGTTACTTGGAGGTCGTGATAGCGTAGTATATTGACTTTCGATTTCTTAACTGTGATATCGACATCTCGTTCCGAGTGCCTACGAAACACTTATTTCGGTTAAATTACTTTACTTTGCTGTTGAGATTGAAGTTTTCCCAGTATGATATAAGTGAAAGCAAGCAATTTGCTAATCAGTACAAATGACTAATAATACAAGGTCGTTAAAAGAGTCATACCCGTCTGTCCTCAAACAACGCGCAGCAGTCTATTGTTTATTTTCGGCTGATGTTT
Source organism: Micromussa lordhowensis (assembly GCA_964020085.1). Taxonomy (NCBI): domain Eukaryota; kingdom Metazoa; phylum Cnidaria; class Anthozoa; order Scleractinia; family Lobophylliidae; genus Micromussa; species Micromussa lordhowensis. The sequence continues at coordinate 12,685,265 of OZ026606.1, forward strand.
TCATTAAAATGCAGCTTTTTCAGCGCACCCTCAAAAAAAAACACTAGAGGAAGAACCCAAGCTGAGTTTGATACATGTTTTAGAACAACATAAAAGGATTACGCTGGCGACGATTGAGGGAATTTGGAGTTATGGCACATATGTCGAAAAATATCTCCGAATATTTTATTCCTAAGCTGAGTGAACAAAAGCAATTTTTCAACATTTGAGGATTTTTCCTTGAAGGGGGCTTAAGACAAGTTATAGCCTAATTTTGACAACTGAGTACTTGGACTCTAGAAAAAGTATCGGGAAGTTTTGGTTCTTTTTGACACGCGAACGCAAATTAAGTTTAGATTTTTAATTTGCAGCCTTTGTGTTCGGCCAATTTGGCCATAGTCGGGGCGAAATCAGCTCGTTCTTTTTGATTTTCTCGAATTTTAAAACCCTTCAAGCGGAAAAAATCTCACCTTTCATATCTACCTAACCGCTAGAAGTGGACGAAAATGAGAAAAATCGATTTTTCGACTTCTGCCGCTAAATGTAAATTTTACACTATTCTTAGTGACATTTGCTCTAAAGTGTTTTAATTTCATGGTCACGTTTTGTCTTCCTGGAGCTCAATAGAAGCGTAACCCTAGTTCATAGCCTTTTGTCGTCCTCTTTTAACAGCCGTGTGGGTGGTCGTTAGTTTCCTGGCCTCCAGTACCAACATTAGCCTTAAAATTACATGAAATGAAAACTACTAATATAAAAAATACTGTTATGAATATTTACGTAGCTAATGACTCTCATTTTTAACTATTACTTATTACGTACATGTATCACTTCTGGTTACTTGAAATAACCAGTTTCCTACTAACAAACGACTTGGTTCTTTAAAACAAACCGAATTTTAAAACGAATTTTAAAATTAGTTTTATTTGCAAAAGTTACAGAAATGTGGGTCTAATGGGTGTAGCTTTGAAAAAGAAAGAACAAAAAAAAAATAGAAAATAAAACATTTGTAAGAACTCTAATATTATATATTCATGTCTAATATTGTATTTTCTTGACCTTCTTGTATTTCTTGACTTGGCAATAGCGTATCCAGCGGCGAAATGTAATCAGGTTTGGAAATTTTCATAGTGCTTTAAGATGTTTTCTAAAATAATATTTTAGCTTTTTAAAATTTCTTGTTGAAAAATTTAAATAGACATGAAATTGATCTGATGCTTTATGTGTTCAAAGCGGCGGCGGGCTAATTTTGTAATTATGGAACTGGTTTTTAAAAAGGAGTATTTTAACTCGGGTCACAATTGCCAAGAAGGCCGACGCACACGTGCTGAGCTCTAAGGAAGGCTTCTTAAAGACAAACAATCGATGAGTGAAAACAAATGGTTATGTTTGTTCATGATGGAAATTTTAAGAAACGTATCAGTTAAATTACCTGCAGCAACCATTCTTGCTTTCCTAGTGTTTATTTTAAAACTCTTTTTAAATTTCATTTGTAGGTAGGTTTTTCTGATCAACATGTTTTTGTCTTAAGTCGTCAGCACGTACGTATTTGAACTACCTTTTAACTCAGACGTTTGAGTGAACGCTAATTTGGCAATATTTCGATACCCCTTTGTGCGTAGTACTAGGGTATCTAAAAGATAGTAATATATATAATGCTGCGGCACATTCTGTTTATAGTGACATATTTTAAGCAGTGATTTGTCTGTCTGCGTGTTCCAAGACTTACATACAGGAACCCTTTTTATTTCTCAAAGTAGTGTCAACTTAAAATCCGCCCTCAGTTGTATGCGTTAACTTCACGCATGATGACGCATCGATTGTGACGATGACTTTTTCCTAATATTTTCACTATAAAACAACCACTCGAAGCAAAACATCAAGCTTATTTTGATACATGTTGTTGCGATGTGTAATGTTACTTGGAGGTCGTGTAGCGTAGTATATTGACTTTCGATTTCTTAGCTGTGATATCGACATCTCGTTCCGAGTGCCTACGAAACACTTATTTCGGTTAAATTACTTTACTTTGCTGTTGAGATTGAAGTTTTCCCAGTATGATATAAGTGAAAGCAAGCAATTTGCTAATCAGTACAAATTACTAATAATACAAGGTCGTTAAAAGAGTCATACCCGTCTGTCCTCAAACAACGCGCAGCAGTCTATTGTTTATTTTCGGCTGATGTTTTCATTAAAATGCAGCTTTTTCAGCGCCCCCTCAAAAAAAACACTAGAGGAAGAACCCTAGCTGAGTTTGATACATGTTTCAGAACAACATAAAAGGATTACGCTGGCGACGATTGAGGGAATTTGGAGTTATGGCACATGTCGAAAAATATCTCCGAATTTTATTCCTAAGCTCAGTGAACAAAAGCAATTTTTCAACATTTGAGGATTTTTCCTTGAAGGGGGCTTAAGACAAGTTATAGCCTAATTTTGACAACTGAGTACTTGGACTCTAGAAAAAGTATCGGGAAGTTTTGGTTCTTTTTGACACGCGAACGCAAATTAAGTTTAGATTTTTAATTTGCAGCCTTTGTGTTCGGCCAATTTGGCCATAGTCGGGGCGAAATCAGCTCGTTCTTTTTTATTTTCTCGAATTTTAAAACCCTTCAAGCGGAAAAAATCTCACCTTTCATATCTACCTAACCGCTAGAAGTGGACGAAAATGAGAAAAATCGATTTTTCGACTTCTGCCGCTAAATGTAAATTTTACACTATTCTTAGTGACATTTGCTCTAAAGTGTTTTAATTTCATGGTCACGTTTTGTCTTCCTGGAGCTCAATAGAAGCGTAACCCTAGTTCATAGCCTTTTGTCGTCCTCTTTTAACAGCCGTGTGGGTGGTCGTTAGTTTCCTGGCCTCCAGTACCAACATTAGCCTTAAAATTACATGAAATGAAAACTACTAATATAAAAAATACTGTTATGAATATTTACGTAGCTAATGACTCTCGTTTTTAACTATTACTTATTACGTACATGTATCACTTCTGGTTACTTGAAATAACCAGTTTCCTACTAACAAACGACTTGGTTCTTTAAAACAAACCGAATTTTAAAACGAATTTTAAAATTAGTTTTATTTGCAAAAGTTACAGAAATGTGGGTCTAATGGGTGTAGCTTTGAAAAAGAAAGAACAAAAAAAAATAGAAAATAAAACATTTGTAAGAACTCTAATATTATATATTCATGTCTAATATTGTATTTTCTTGACCTTCTTGTATTTCTTGACTTGGCAATAGCGTATCCAGCGGCGAAATGTAATCAGGTTTGGAATTTTTCATAGTGCTTTAAGATGTTTTCTAAAATAATATTTTAGCTTTTTAAAATTTCTTGTTGAAAAATTTAAATAGACATGAAATTGATCTGATGCTTTATGTGTTCAAAGCGGCGGCGGGCTAATTTTGTAATTATGGAACTGGTTTTCAGAAAGGATTATTTTAACTCGGGTTACAATTGCCAAGAAGGCCGACGCACACGTGCTGAGCTCCAAGGAAGGCTTCTTAATGACAAACAATCGATGAGTGAAAACAAATGGTTATGTTTGTTCATGATGGAAATTTTAAGAAACGTATCAGTTAAATTACATGCAGCAACCATTCTTGCTTTCCTAGTGTTTATTTTAAAACTCTTTTTAAATTTCATTTTTAGGTAGGTTTTTCTGATCAACATGTTTTTGTCTTAAGTCGTCAGCACGTACGTATTTGAACTACCTTTTAACTCAGACGTTTGAGTGAACGCTAATTTGGTAATATTTCGCTACCCCTTTGTGCGTAGTACTAGGGTATCTAAAAGATAGTAATGCTGCGGCACATTCTGTTTATAGTGACATATTTTAAGCAGTGATTTGTCTGTCTGCGTGTTCCAAGACTTACATACAGTAACCTTTATTTCTCAAAGTAGTGTCAACTTAAAATCCGCCCTCAGTTGTATGCGTTAACTTCACGCATGATGACGCATCGATTGTGACGATGACTTTTTCCTAATATTTTCACTATAAAACAACCATTCGAAGCAAAACATCAAGCTTATTTTGATACTTGTTATTGCGATGGGTAATGTTTTTACTTGGAGGTCGTGATAGCGTAGTATATTGACTTTCGATTTCTTAGCTGTGATATCGACATCTCGTTCCGAGTGCCTACGAAACACTTATTTCGGTTAAATTACTTTACTTTGCTGTTGAGATTGAAGTTTTCCCAGTATGATATAAGTGAAAGCAAGCAATTTGCTAATCAGTACAAATTACTAATAATACATGGTTGTTAAAAGAGTCATACCCGTCTGTCCTCAAACAACGCGCAGCAGTGTATTGTTTATTTTCGGCTGATGTTTTCATTAAAATACAGCTTTTTCAGCGCCCCCTCAAAAAAAAACACTAGAAGAAGAACCCAAGCTGAGTTTAATACATGTTTTAGAACAACATAAAAGGATCACGCTGGTGACGATTGAGGGAATTTGGAGTTATGGCACATGTCAAAAAATATCTCCGAATTTTATTCCTAAGCTGAGTGAACAAAAGCAATTTTTCAACATTTGAGGATTTTTCCTTGAAGGGGGCTTAAGACAAGTTATAGCCTAATTTTGATAACTGAGTACTTGGACTCTAGAAAAAGTATCGGGAGGTTTTGGTTCTTTTTGACACGCGAACGCAAATTAAGTTTAGATTTTTAATTTGCAGCCTTTGCGTTCGACCAATTTGGCCATAGTCGGGGCGAAATCAGTTCGTTCTTTTTGATTTTCTCGAATTTTAAAGCCTTTCAAGCGGAAAAAATCTCACCTTCTACCTAACGGCTAGAAGTGGACAAAATGAGAAAAATCGATTTTTCGACTTCTGTCGCTAAATGTAAATTTTACACTATTCTTAGTGACATTTGCTCTAAAGCGTTTTAATTTCATGGTCACGTTTTGTCTTCCTGGAGCTCAATAGAAGCGTAACCCTACTTCATGGCCTTTTGTCGTCCTGTGTTAACAGCCGTGTGGGTGGTCGTACGTTTCCTGGCCTCCAGTACCAACATTAGCCTTAAAATTACTTGAAATGAAAAGTACTAATATAAAAAATACTGTTATGAATATTTACGTAGTTAATGACTCTCGTTTTTAACTATTACTTATTACGTACATGTATCACTTCTGGTTACTTGAAATAACCAGTTTCCTACTAACAAACGACTTGGTTCTTTAAAACAAACCGAATTTTAAAACGAATTTTAAAATTAGTTTTATTTGCAAACTACAGAAATGTGGTCTAATGGGAGTAGCTTTGAAAAAGAAAGAACAAAAAAAAGTAGAAAATAAAACATTTGTAAGAACTCTAATATTATATATTCAGGTCTAATTTTGTATTTTCTTGACCTTCTTGTATTGCTTGACTTGGCAATAGCGTATCCAGCGGCGAAATGTCATCGGGTTTGGAATTTTTCATAGTGCTTTAGGATGTTTTCTAAAAGAATATTTTAGCTTTTTAAAATTTCTTGTTGAAAACTTTAAATAGACATGAAATTGATCTGATGCATTATGTGTTCAAAGGAGCGGGCTAATTTTGAAATTATGGAACTGACATCTCTTCGTTTTTAAAAAGTATTATTTTAACTCGGGTTACTATTGCCAAGACCGACGCACACGTGTTGAACTCTAAGGAAGGCTTCTTAATGAGAAACAATCGATGAGTGAAAACGAATGGAAATGTTTATTTATGATGGAATTTTTTAGAAACGTATCAGGAAAATCGGTTGTCAACTGAGACTGCATGCAGCAACCATTCTTGCTTTCCTAGTGTTAATTTTAAAACCGTCTTTTTAAATATCACTTTGTAGGTAGCTTTTTCTGATCAACATGTTTTTGTCTTAAGTCAGCACGTACGTATTTGAACTACCTTTTTCAGTGAACGCTAATTTGGCAATATTTCGATACCAATTTGTGCATAGTACTAGGGTATCTAAAAGATAGTAATGCTGCAGCACATTCTGTTGATAGTGACATATTTTAAGCAGTGATTTGTCTGTCTGCGTGTTCCAAGACTTACATACAGTAACCTTTATTTCTCAAAGTAGTGTCAACTTAAAATCCGCCCTCAGTTGTATGCGTTAATTTCACGCATGATGACGCATCGATGGTGACGATGACTTTTTCCTAATATTTTCACTATAAAACAACCACTCGAAGCAAAACATCAAGCTTATTTTGATACATGTTGTTGCGATGTGTAATGTTACTTGGAGGTCGTGTAGCGTAGTATATTGACTTTCGATTTCTTAGCTGTGATATCGACATCTCGTTCCGAGTGCCTACGAAACACTTATTTCGGTTAAATTACTTTACTTTGCTGTTGAGATTGAAGTTTTCCCAGTATGATATAAGTGAAAGCAAGCAATTTGCTAATCAGTACAAATTACTAATAATACAAGGTCGTTAAAAGAGTCATACCCGTCTGTCCTCAAACAACGCGCAGCAGTCTATTGTTTATTTTCGGCTGATGTTTTCATTAAAATGCAGCTTTTTCAGCGCCCCCTCAAAAAAAACACTAGAGGAAGAACCCTAGCTGAGTTTGACACATGTTTTAGAACAACATAAAAGGATCACGCTGGCGACGATTGAGGGAATTTGGAGTTATGGCACATGTCGAAAAATATCTCCGAATTTTATTCCTAAGCTGAGTGAACACATGCAATTTTTCAACATTTGAGGATTTTTCCTTGAAGGGGGCTTAAGACAAGTTATAGCCTAATTTTGATAACTGAGTACTTGGACTCTAGAAAAAGTATCGGGAAGTTTTGGTTCTTTTTGACACGCGAACGCAAAAAATCTCACCTTTCATATCTACCTAACGGCTAGAAGTGGACGAAAATGAGAAAAATCGATTTTTCGACTTCTGCCGCTAAATGTAAATTTTACACAATTCTTGGTGACTTTTGCTCTTAAGGCGTTTTAATTGCATGGTCACGTTTTGTCTTCCTGGAGCTCAATAGAAGCGCAACCCTACTTCATAGCCTTTTGTCGTCCTCTGTTAACAGCCGTGTGAGTGGTCGTAAGTTTCCAAGCCTGCAGTACCAACATTAGCCTTAAAATTACTTGAATGAAAACTACTAATATAAAAAAATACTGTTATGAATATTAACGTAGATCTTTAAAAGACTATCGTTTTTAACTATTACTTATTACGTATATGTATCACTTCTGGTTACTTAGAATAACCAGTTTCCTACTAACAAACGATTTGGTTCTTTAAAACAAGCCGAATTTTAAAGTGAATTTTAAAATTAGTTTTGTTAGCAAAAGTTAACGAAATGTGGGTCTAATGGGGTGTAGCTTTGAAAAAGAAAAAAAAACAACAAAAATAAAAATAAAATATTTGTAAGAACTCTAATATTATATATTCATGTCTTGTCTTGACTTTCTTGTATTTTCTTGACTTGGTAATAGCGTAAACAAGCGGCGAAATGTCATCAAGTTTGGAGTTTTTCATAGTGCTTTAGGATGTTTTCTAAAAGAATATTTTAGCTTTTTAAAATTTCTTGTTGAAAAATTTAAATAGACCTGAAATTGATCTGAGGCTTTTTGTGCTCAAAGCGGCGTAGGGCTAATTTTGTAATTATGGAACTGACATTAAAAAGTATTATTTTAACTCGGGTTACCATTGCCAAGAAGGCCGACGCACACGTGTTGAACTCTCAGGAAGGCTTCTTTATGAGAAATAATCGATGAGTGAAAACAAATGGAAATGTTTGTTTATGATGGAAATTTTAAGAAACGTATAAGGAAAATCGGTTGTCAACTGAGACTACATGCAGCAACCATTCTTGCTTTCCTAGTGTTAATTTTAAAACTCTTTTTTAAATTTCATTTGTTAGAAGGTTTTTCTGATTACCATGTTTTTGTCTAAGAGAACACATCCCCCATACATGGGCCTCTTCCCATGATAATCATTTTTAATCTAATTTAAGCGCGTGGTCAAGCTGCGAGGCTATTTTAGGAAAGACACCTGAATGGCCTAATCTTAACAGATCAATTAACGCAAAAAACTTTTCGTCGGGATTTTCGAAGTGCATTTATTAAGGGCAGAGGAAGAATAATTCTAACTCTCCGACGCTTTGAAAGAGATCTTTTTCTGTGTAGGAGCGAACATCCCTGTAAATATTACAAAGCAATTTCCAAATTAAATATGCAAACATTTGCACCGGGATTTTCGGACCGAAAGTTCTAACAAACGGGAAACAAGTATTGAGCTGTCCTGCGCTTTGAATAACCTTTCCAAAGAGATGTTTTTCGATTTAATCCGTTCCGTACTTTTCGAGAAACGACTTTCGTGCGTGTTTATTGGAATGCGATCCTAGTCAGCAGTAAATATTACACAGCACTTCCGATATTAAATAAACAAAGATTTGCACCGGTTTTTTTTTTTGAGTGAAAGTTCTAACAAACGCGAAGCAAATATTCTAGCTGTCGTGCGCTTTAAAATACCTTTCGAAAGAGATGCTTTTCGTTTCAATATCCTTTCGGCACTTTTCCGAGAAACAACTTTCAAGCAGGGAAGAAATTCGAGTCTTGGCACTTTGTGTTAATCATTCATTATTCATGCTGGGGAATGACACGACTTCTATTTTACGGCTCCGGAGAAGCACGCATAAATATTCCTGCCCAGCTCTGAAAATGATTTCCAATGCTAACAGTGCGGCAGTTCAACTGAACAAACTGATTTTTTTTTTCTCTTAGCCCGCTAAATTTCAATTTCTTATTTGGATGGAAACAACCTGATGACCGTTGGCCATTGCTTGCGTGATCGGGGACCTAGACTAAAAATAACTTTGACAACGTGACGCGAAGCTTAGAATAGATTTAAAAAGATTATCATGGGCCACGAGGATGTGTTCTCTCATCTCATTTTCTCTTGCTCAGCACGTACGTTTCTGAACTACCTTTTAACTCATAGACGTTTGAGTGAACGCTAATTTGGGAATAGGCGATACCAATTTGTGCTTAGTATTGACATGTTCGCTTGAGATGGCACTATAATATGGAAATATCAGGGTTATTTAAAAAAAAAACATAAGAGGTTTACGCTGGCAACGATTGAGGGAATTTGGAGTTCTGGCACATGTCGAAAAATATCTCCGAATTTTATTCCTAAGCTGAGTGAACACATGCGAGTTTTCAACATTTGAGGATTTTTCCTTGAAGGGGGCTTAAGACAAGTTATGGCCTACTTTTGATAACTGAGTACTTGGACTCTAGAAAAAGTATCGGGAAGTTTTGGTTCCTTTTTCACACGCGAACGCAAATAAAGTTTAGATTTCGTTCGTTCGACCAATTTGGCCATAGTCGGGGCGAAATTCGTTATTATTATACCAAAGAAAAGACACGTAGTTGATACTGGTACCCCTCGATACAAAGAAAAACGGGAAACAGAAGTACACTGTACATGTATCTGCTTGTTCAGTTTTTAGAGCTTTACAATTTACGCCCACAAACCGAAGACAGGAGTCAGTGGGGTTTGCTCAAGTAGCGTGGTGTGTTGATAACACCATTGCATAGTCACACTGTATTTGTATATACAATGTCACCAAATTATGTCCCTCAATAAGGTAATTGTAAATTTCTGTATCCTTCTACAAGGGCACACAACGAGCCAATTTGTCAGAATTTATCTGCGACCAATAAATCAACAAATAATTAACAAATATTAAGCATTGTTAAAAGTATTGTCTAGTTGCAGGTATGTCTATACTTATCCAGCAGAAATTTCTGCAATCCTCAGAACGTTCCCTGCAAACATTTTGCTTCAATAAACATCAGATAATTTTCAGGACAAGAAGATGCTTGTTAGTCTCGTCGGTCTAATTTCACTTTAAGGTATCAGTGTACCCCAAATTTGATCATTTTTCCAAAAAAAGTTTTTTCGCTTTTTCAGATAGATTGTATTGCAACCTATCATTTAAAAAAAATTCTATGAAAAAAGATTGATCCTAAGCAAAGTTATTAACAGAAAACGTTTCTTCCCATTAATTATCTCTAATTGATAGCTGTCAACACGTTGTCACGAGAAGTAAACTTGCATCACGTGACAGACACGATGTTCGCGAGTTTCACACGTTTGTGTTTGTGTTTCTAAAATTGGTCGTCGACGTGCTGCTTCGAGTGTTTTGCTTTTGTATATTTTAGATTGAAAAGTGTATGGTATTTCTATTCCATGTCGTCGAAGAAAAAACGAAGGTCGTGTCCTTTTGTAAGCGCGAAGAAACCTTCAAAGAGGAAAGAGGTTTCGAAATCATTCGATAAGGATCGAGCTGATGTTTTAGCAGCTAGCGACCGAGGTTCCTACTTTGAGCAGGAGAAGTTGATTTTATAAGACGAGGAAGAACAAAGTCGATGGGAGAACGAGACCGTTAGTGCTAGCCGGTCGAAAATTGAAGACAAAGGCAAAGACGAACCTGCAGAACCGGACTCACAAGAGTCATGGCAAAAGTTGGCCGGTCGAACAATTGTTGCCGGCAATCGCTTGCAAGAAAATCTCGAGAAATCAGTTACCCCGATTCTCGCATTCTCTAATCATGATTTGTTTGGCGCTTTCGCCGTTCGAAGTTGTAACTTCTTGATTTGCACGCGTACGTGCCCGTTCGTTTCCTGTCCCTTGTTTATGAGAACGCTTTTTACTTGTCTTCGGCATCATTCAACCTGTTTCGTTAGATGGATGGTGAATCTGCATTAGCAACGACATTTAAAACATGGAAAATGAAACATTAAACGAAAAATTATTTCCTTACTAACCCTATACGCGAGCGGCGGAACCCAGATCTTCCAAAGGATATTTCCCGCCAGGAGCAACATTTGAGCCCGCTTTGTTATTGATATGGGCTCTGTTGTTAAAGTAAACTGAGCCTTTACTTGGTCTATCAACGGGTAATTAACTTTCACACGTTTTGTGTAATTATCTCATTACACCGGAAGAACGCCCAAAAGTATATTTTTCTTCGTATCTCGAAACGAAAATTTCAGCAAGTGAGGCGCACATTTTGAGTTCGTTTCCGGCGAGTTTTCAACATTTTTCGCTGAAATTTGGAGAGAACGTTGCCCGATAATCAGGCAAAAAAACAGTGTCGGGGAATTTTCATTTTTGGCTTCTTTCAAAAGTTATGACCTTTTTAGTGAAGAGAATGCATGTTTTATCAACTCTCAAAGTTTAACTGCGTGTCAGAAACAAACCAGACAAGTAATCAAAATTTCCCGACACCGTTTTTTTAGAGAAAGGTGTCAAGAAGACATAGCGATGTTGATCGTGTTCTCCCGATCAAATCTGACCGGAAACGAACTTGATTAGTGAGCCTCTGTACTTCTGGAAATAGCGCGCTATATTCGGAAAACCGTACATTTTTTTATGTCGATGAATATACCTTCGTAATCTACAATTATTAAGCTCTCAGAAAATATATACTTTATTGGGGTTTGCGTCAAACGTCCGACTGTAAAGCGGGGCCAAAGAATGATGGTCATTTGGGGTACACTGATACCTTAAAGGGGAAGGAGGTCAATTTCTACCAAAAAATCCTGCACTGCAAAAACTGAGCGAAAAATCGCTCAAGGCGAGTCATCGATCGAGTTAATGATTTCTACCATATAGCTTCTGTGCTTTACTTAAAAGGATTCTTGCACAAGCTGTTGTCTACCAAAATAAATCATGCTCAAGCAAGGGGTTAGAAAAAAGGAGCTGCACCCACGGGTGCAGCTGGCTGGCAGCTCCACCCCCGGATGGCGTCAGCGTCAGTTGACCGACATCAGCAGCACGACAAACACTCGGTCTATCCAGGGCGCAGAAAAGAATGGGCGGTAAAACGCCAGTTAGGTTCTTGAGCGATGTGTGATGCGGAGAGAGACTGGGAATGAGTACAGAGAAAAAAGGAAGATGGCGGCTCACGGTGAGACAGAAGATCCGGGCGAGTTGGAAGATCTGCAAAGGATCCTTAGTCTCGCTGACGATGCAGAGGACGAATTTCTGGAAGATGTAATGCTCAAAGAAGCCGAACCTTTTGAAGTAAAGGAAGTCATATCTGTTCTCCAGAGGTTTATCGAGCTGCGAAGAACGTGAATCAAGGTTCGCTTTTGAAATACTGTGCCAAATTGACATTGATAGTGCGACTGTAGATCGACTAGGAATATTTGTTAGAGAGCTGAATGATGTACTCCTTAACTGCTATAAATCTGTTGATAAGGTTAAGAGCCAGCAATTAAAAATGGTGACGACGGAGAAAGCCGGCATTTACCAGGCACAGATTTGAGAGGGATGGCAACATATTGTTGGAGTGCCACCATCCAACAACGAAGAAAGTAATGTTGTATTCCAACATATTCTGCAGCATATCTGTTATGCAATTCTTCGCCGTTCGATTAGCCAGTCAGTGAGTGTCGGTCATGTAGAATCACAGAAAGACAAGGTTGCAGGTGAGGTTGAAAGAGCTGCAATTAGGTTGGGCCATCAAGAGAGCTAGGGACACCATTCTGTCATCTCCAACTACAATCAGCATTAAACATTCATGTAATGATTGCACACAGTTTGGAGTCGGCAAAGAATATTTACTGAAACTAATTGACCGCCTTGGGAAAGATGAGCTCCAGGAACCAGGGAAGTTCATGTTTATGCCCAAATTGGCCGCCATTAGCACATAAAAATAATAAACAAAAAATTCACGTTTAGTCGAAGTATTTGTTTGGAGAGCTTCCTTTATTGATATAGACCAATATTATCTGAAAGCAAGTTTGTTCTCGTCATAGTTCGTATTTTCGCGAGACGTAGTTGAGCAAAAAAAAAACAATTGCACCCATGGCTCTACCAATCAAGTCTGATATGCCGTTAAAGCATACCAAAAAGGTACAATTAGGTATTTATCGCACCTGATCATGATATCGCGCCCAATTATCAGGTCTGTGACTAGGATAATAGGACAGTCAGACACTGCTTCTGATTGGCTAATTGTGAATTTGGGGTCAGTACTGAACTAGATACCCCCATAAGCCTTGTGGTTTTCTGGAGGTCTCCTAATGCCCTGTTTAAATTACTGGCCCTGGTTGTTCGAAAGGGGGATTAATTCAGCAGATAAAGCACTATCCAGTGGATAAGAGGGTTTGTTTATGATACTGTTATCCAGCCTTTGAACAATGAATCGGGGCCTGTAATTGATAAAATAATCATTTTTTTTTAAAGCAAATAAATGATAATGAAGATGACAAACCATGGTCATTATGATGATGACGATGATAATGAGGAGGAGGAGGAAGACAAGGATGATGATGATGATGTTGATGATGATGATGAAAGAGTTGAACTCTTATAGCTAGCTTAAGAAAAGAGAGGCATACTCATACCTTTTCCACAGCTGCCATCAATATTTTAGCCAAGTTTGCGGAAATTTCTTTAGAACTTATGTCATCTCTGCTGATCAAAAATGTCAAGAATTCCGCGGAATCTTCATCGTTTAAGTCTCCACTTCCCAGCTTGTCTCGAATTTCATTCAACCTCTTTTCAATACACATGTCGCCAAAGTTGTACATGATATCCATACAATCATAGAACTCTTGAACTGCCTTGAACCGGTAATACTTGTCAATCCAAACAGGAATGACCAAAGCCTCTAGGATTTGATGAACCAACTGTTCAACAGCAGCAATAAATTTTGTAGCTTCCACTGAGGGTGACTTGGCCAATCGCTGGAATTTTTAAAAGATGACACATTATTAAGACATATCATTATTGTTAACAACATATACATTATTATTAAGAACTGGATCATTGGATAATACAATTCCAGACTTTCATTGGCTTAGCCATCATGGTATATTTAACAATTATTCCATGAGCGCGCGTTGGATATGAGATGATAGATAGCCAACGAGGCGCGTAGCGCCGAGTTGGCTATAATCATCTCATATCCAACAAGCGCGAGTGGAATAATTGTTTTATTAAAAACGCCTCCCAAAAATAAGAAACTAGGCTACAATAAAAACAAAAAGGCCCAAAAAATCACGCATACGCTCGCCATCTTTGTAGATCATGGTATAATGGCTCATATACCATGATGGCTAAGCCAATGAAAACTCTCGAATTGCATTATCCAATGATCCAGTTTTTTATAAGAGCCATTATACCATGATCTACAAAAATGGCGTGCGTATGCATGATGTTTTGGGCCTTTTTGTTATAATTGTAGTCTAGTTCTTTATTTTTTGGGGGCGTTTTTAATAAAACAATTATTTCACTCGCGCTTATTGGATATGACTGAGATGATTATAGCCAACTCGGCGCTACGCGCCTCTTTGGCTATCTATCATCTCATATCCAACGCGCGCTCATGGACTAATTGTTAATTATGACCTTGAAAGTTAGGCACCCTTATGTAGTATCCTAGGGGGGTGGGGTTGCTTTGTTTTAGAAACCCATGCCAGTTGAATTGCCAGACTGGTAGAGGAGTGGGCAAGGTCAGTTTCTTTTTTCATTTCAACTACAAATGTAAGACCTTGCTTATTTCAACTAAGACCTTGGTTATTTCCACTTAGACCTCGCTAGGACCTTGATAGTCAGTCACCCTTAACTAGCATCCTACATTTTTTAGGAGGGGGTGGGATTTATCTGTTTTGGAAACCGTTTTGCTCAAAGCTATTTTGGAAACTGTTTTGTTCAAGCGCAGGGCTCCTAGGGGTATGGTTTTGGAATAATCAATTTAAAATACATTAAAATACATTATTGGTAGCTGAGCTGAGCTGTCTTATAAGACCTATAATAGGATAACAGGGATACAGGAAGGTTTGCTGTGACCTTATTCTTCCAGCTCTCCCATAGCCAAGTCACAACCTCAAGGGGCAGGGGCAACCTCAAAAAGCAGGCCAAAGCCCATGATAACCGAGAGTTTGCTACAAATCAGGTTGATTTTTGCTCTCATCTGCAGTGATGAAAACTCTGTGATATGATCACTGGCAGTTGGGCTCAATTGCCTTGAGTCATGTGATACATATAGCTTACAGTAGCTGTCATATCACAACCTTGCACCCAGAGTCTTTGCATGTTGTCATTGACCTTCGGTTGGGAAGCGAGCAGCCCCATAACATTCTGGTTGAACTGCACATGACTAGATGATGAACAATAAGTTCATTCAAGTAACTAGTGTTTCTATACTTCCACTCTATCTCACAATTAGTTTTAACGCCAACTACTGAAAATCCAGCCTGTAATAGTAATAATAATGATGACAACAATAATAACAATAACAATAATAATGATAATAACTTTATAATGCGCAAATTTCATAAAATTTTCAAACGCGCATGACAAGATTAAAAACAGAATAAAAAGGCTATAAGGCTAAACTTACAATCAAAAGTAAACTTGCAATAATACATGTAAACACAACTATGATAAAATGCATGGCAGAAAAGGTGAGTATTTAGCTTGGCTTTAAAATACCAACTGTGCTGGCGCTTCTTATGTTAAATGGTGGCGCATTCCAAAGTTTTGGTGCAGCAAAGGTAAAAGAACGGTCACTTAGTGTATAGCTTAAATTTTGATTTAAAATGCAGATAACTAAGTAAAAATTCATCGCTAGAATTCCTTAGATCATATTTGGATGTGAGCCTAAGAGAAATAAGAAACAACAAATAAGTAGGTGCTAAAAAATTAAGAATCTTAAAAGTAATCAAAAGTATTTTAAACTCAATTCGTATAGGTAATCATACGGTTTCGAGTTCAATTTGGAATTAATTTGAACGAGAAAAACCGTATGATTACTTATTAATAATACAAACATGAAAAAATGTGCGCAGAAAAATTGCTGGAAGATGTTTCTCAAAGCCATTTTTTTCGCATCCGAGA
Source organism: Micromussa lordhowensis (assembly GCA_964020085.1). Taxonomy (NCBI): domain Eukaryota; kingdom Metazoa; phylum Cnidaria; class Anthozoa; order Scleractinia; family Lobophylliidae; genus Micromussa; species Micromussa lordhowensis. The sequence goes on from OZ026606.1 coordinate 12,701,094, forward strand.
AAACGTTTTTCAGAGTTTCCGTACAAAATTTCACTGCTTTACGTGATATCATTCCTACAAAATTTCTCATTGTGTCTCTCTCAGCCAATCAAAATCAAGTAACTTTTTCATGTGTATTATTGCGGGCGACCAGCGGAGCCCGCAATCCTAATCTCAACATTGGTTTCAAACGCATGCGCGGCAGTTATATAGCCTTGCAGTGATTCGAATTTAGCAAAAAAAGTCGTCCTTCCAAATATTTGTCCCTAGGGACACTAAGAACCAATGAAATGAAAGGACGTAATTTTAGCACAGGCGTTTTGACCACGCGAGACAAACACGAAGCAGCAGTAATTTGAGCACAGGCGTTCTGACCGCTAGTCGCGGTCCATAAATTGGAATGCACACAACACAATAGGGAGTTTTAGCAGATCACGACGGCGACGGCAACGAGAACGTCGGCAAACAAAAGGTTTAATGAGCAGAACAATGGTTCTGCACGTGCGTTTTGATTCTTTGTACATTTCTTTGCCGTCCTCTGCAAAACAACAAAGTGAAATGACCAAGTACTACGTACTTTGGAGTACCAGAACCGCAATGGCTAATTTTTCGTGTCCTCCTTTGGAATTGAACGCTGTCATTACATATTTAGCCTGAGCAGGATTTTAGACCGATAGGCGAACTGAACAGATCGACACAGTTGCGACATTCGAGGGTAAAATATAAATACTTTTTCCACAAGGCGTCGTTCTCGGCGTCGCCGTCGTCAATGCTAAAACTCCCTAATTTTATCACGTGGACGACGTCTATTTCGTCGAAGAATCACGTGCAGCTCATGCATAGCTGGCGCGCCGTCCAACGAAAATCGAGCGTGTGAACTTGTGATCGGAACGTTTCCTGTCCGTGTCTGTTGTATGTTATAGTTACAGTTTCAACATGAACATTTTAGTACATGAATGTGCTTTCATTAATTTATTTCGAAAAGACAAGCAAAAATTAGCGATAAAAACCGACGTTTCGGTGTCATCATGACGCCATTGTCAAGGAGAAGTAAAAAATTACAGAGTTTGAGGCAAGGTGTAATACTAAATTAGCATAAAAATGTTAATTATACAAATACTTTTGCGCCAATTGAATCGCTTTGCACGTTCAGAGTAGGTTTTTGGTCTCTGATGAAAAGCATTTCGTTCACCAAACAATCGAACTTAGTTCTACACTTTTTCAGAATGCTAAAACGTTTCAGTAGGTCTTTCGGGACTTCGCCGTGTTGGTCGTGGTAGTGTTTACATATTGAAGATGCCTTTTGTTTATGTCCATCCACTCGTGTATGCAAGTGTCCGCGCGTATAGCCCACATAACCCGCATCACACAGGTCACATTGGAAACGATAAACGACGCTTTGTTGGTTGACGATCTGTGGCTTGGTTTCGCGTACTTTAATTTTTTACCAGGCGTTCCGGGTAAATTCTACCATTAACACCTTCTTACAATCAAGGGTCGTTGATAAGCAGCCCACACAGACGCCCAAAGAACCAAGAGCCATTGTTCGTGTGGTCATACCTTTCAAAGATCAGGAATCAACAAATTATGTTAAGAAAGAGCTCAAGAATCTCAGCATAAAGGTGCAGACAACTGTCCAGCCAGTATTCGTTAGCCGCAAAATTGACCAAGATCTTAAAGTCGTCTATGCAAAAATAGTTATATACAATACACTCATTTCGTTTCAGTTTTCTTAACAAACAGTTTGTGTTTTTAACAGATATAATTCCAAACAATATTGCGCATTTCTCTTTCCATTACATTTTCAAATAAATCACTGTTCCATTACATCAAATGACCTTGACTAACGCAATATGTCCGTATTATAATCAACAGTGTTTTTATTTACAACGTGACAAAATAACCATTTTGTCGAACACAACACAAAATAGAACTAGTGTATAATCAAACTGGTGTTACTGTTTCACAACGTCAGTAAAACCACTCTTAGGTCCCTTTGTCTCGTTTATGGGAAAACAATCACCCACACTATGCAACCCTTTATTGCCCTGCAAATATAAATGCCCAAAATGGAAAAAGAACACAACGCCACAATTATGAATTCGTTAACCTCAGTAAAACAAATCATGCATAGCCCTCGCCCGCACTTCCTTACCTGTGGTTATTACTAGTTATGTATCTAATCGGTAACCAGTGTAATTCATAACTAAAAGGCAAATGTAATGAAACTCTTGAGAGCCGCTTGTTTTGTCAGACTTGCAGAGTAAGGAACAAACACTCCTGGAATGATATAGATCTTATTAGACATGGTAAGACTGGCCTTAAGCCACAACTCCACGGGGCGACTGGGTCAGGACAATCTCTTGAATCAGACCAGATGGAATTCCCCAAAAAATCCCACATGCAAAAGTTTGACCACAAGAAGTAAACAGAAAAAATAAACAGATTTCGGACTTAGAAGAAGAAGACAACTGCCATTTATTCACAATCTACAACAACGTACAATAAACAGCAAAATACACTTACAAGCTGAACACTCCGTGAGCTTGCTTTCGATCCTCCTTGTACTTCATCCAAATTGGAAACAATGGTTCTCGTTGTGGATATTTTCCTTCGTTACGAAACAAGTATTGTATGTCGTCTGGATCAGAGATTGTAACGGTGTCATAATCAAGGATCTTCTCTCGATAAATCTCCCCATACTCCATACTGCTGAGCTCGATCTTGTTGAACCTGATGTATTCTCGTGTGACCTTTGTCACGGACGTAGTCGAATAGCGTCCCAACGAAAGGCAATCCCTTCGGACCTGGAATTTCCTTGTATGGTTTCACCTCTATGTTTTCCGCGGCTTGCGTTTGTTGTAAGCGAATTAAACTGTGCTGACCAACTCTTCCAGACTTTTTATATTTCTGGAGACCTCGAAAGGCGAGAGACGGACGGATAGCAAACGTAAATGCCATGGCTATCGGTTCGTTCAGTCTGACTGTTCGCACGTTCAGGTCATACCGTCATAACAAGCAGTTATTTATTTACCGAGGAGAGATCGTGATGAGCAAATATAGCTATACCCGGAAATAATATAATTAGCGTGGAAAAGGTGGACGTGTAATGTGAAACGTGGCACTCAAATAAATTTTCAGGATACCTAGCCCGTGTACAGCCGCCTCAGTTTCTGGAGATGAGTGCTACGCGTGAATACAGGGAACTGGAATAAATAAAATCTAAATAAAAAGGAAAAGAAAGAAACTTGATAAGAGGGTATGTAAATAGTGCACTAAAATGTTGGAGGTTAGATGAGTTGGAGTGTGCTGCGTTTCAGAGGTCGCTCCCTCAATTTTACCACTTACCTTTATGTTAATTTTCTATCCATACACATTCCCACCCTTACATACACTACTCTCCTTTTTACCCGCTGATCACGAGATTTCTCATCAGTGGAGTGGGAATCCACATTCATGGGATTCCATATATCAACACCAAAAGAAGCCACAAAGGTTGCTAGCGAAACTACTGACTACTATACTAATACAAAAAGACCACAACGGTTTAGAATATTGGTCACGGTACTTGAGCCTGTCCTGTGCGTCTTGAGACATAAAATGTTATTCACAGGATTACATGACGGTGGCGTGACACTCGGTAACTGACTATTAAATTGAGAGTCACCCATTATCTTCCTGCACTCCTTGCAATAATGGAGAAAAAGTAACATATAAGGCGTGCTTATAACGTTTTGGAAAGAACACTCACCGAGAAGACCAGCATATTAAAGGAGCGGGGATGTTTACAAGAACATTTGAACTAAATCTCTAAAACAGACCAATCTGGGCGTGGTCCAATATTCTCCTTCTTGTGTATGGTATCATACTTGTGTATGATACCATACACAAGTAAAAAGGGTCTTAAATGAAGTTTTTAAGACATTGCTATGGAATGCTTTTATCTACGGAGAAACACTAACGATTGCATGTCAGATCAATCTAAGCCATCAACACAGAATGAAGGCATATTTCTATACGTGCAGCTTTAAGATACGCTGACAAATTAAAAGATAGGCACTGTCCTTCGTGATACCAGAGTATTCATTGCACGCCGCCGCAATAAGCGTTCGCGCCCGTTTACGTGGGAGTATTTCCCAGTGTTTTAACGTTTTATGCCAGTTATGCACGTTTTGAGTCTATAAACCTGTGAAAAGTGTACAGAAAAAGTATCAATTGAAGTATCATTTATTCTGGGGGCAACCCTGCGATGGATCAGCATCCCATCCAGGGGTGAGTAGAAATACTCCTAGTCGCTTACATGCTACGCAAACCGGAGATTATCGGCAGCGGCATGGATGCCACTGTTAGTTTATTATCTGCAATCGAACCCTGTTTTTACAACATGGACAACGCAAAAAACTACCAAAAGTGTTCACATGCATTCAACAACAAGCTGCTCGTATTAAATTGGTTAACTTAAAAGAAAATGTCTGCATAATCATAACGAGGAGGAAGCGACGTCCGTAGGACGCGTTTTACATCGATTGTTCAGTTGCTGTTACAATGAACTTTTGTTTATTGGCGGAAAGATCTTGAAATTTATTTAGCGTCAAAAAGGGTCGAAATAAGGGCCCAGTTAGTTGGGAGGTGTCTGTTCTGTTTGGGCCTAAAGCAAAGAACGTAATGTTTAATTTCAAGTCTGGCCCTCTTAAGTTTGTCAGAACCCCCAGAGCCTTCGGTTTCTTGACAGGGTGCGCCTTCGGTCATGCACAGAAGAGAAGGGATCTGGGTTCGAGAATGAGTCTGTCAGAAAGGGCCAGAACAGGAGTAATACGACATGTTAATAGCATTAACGGATAATGAGAATATCCCAGCGTCGTGTTAGCAATTATAAAAATGAAGAGTCAAATCAAAATTCTCGCTAATCCTGGGTTATCTTAAGGAGGGGGTAAACGTGAAGGCTGTTTTGAGGTTGCTTAACACGGCCTTTCTGCCAATATCTCAGTCACGTTTCAAGCGACACTAAATCTCTCTGCTTATCTCATTAACCACTGTTTGGCGGTTTTGTGTAAATTTTTGGGTGATTTTGGAGCATTTTGGGAAAGAGATATTTTTTCTCAAAGGATAGGTTAAATTGAGGAAAATATGAAATGTTGAAGATTTGATGGATTTGGAAAATTGAAATTTGAAGTGAAGAATTAGTAGATGGTAGTGTTTCCAACCCATCTTAATCCTAACAATTTCCTTTTTTATATCACTTCAAATTTCACACCTATTCATGTTTACCCCCGCCTTAATCGGGCTTTGAACAACCCGGCCCTGAGATGTCTTTGATCTTCAACCACCGGGGAATATTCCAGTGAACAAGACAGTGACAGTAACAGTGACAGTGACACAACGACAGTGACAATGACTGTGACGGAGAGGTAGACAGCGCTCTTGAAACACAGAGCATAATCTGACCGACCAGGCTCGGAAGAACTTAAGAGAACTTGCAAGTCCAGTGCACACAGGAATGACAGGAATGTAAAGTGACAGGAGCTGGGATTGGAATGGGATTCGAGCACTGGAAAGTGGGATTTGGAAAAAAAATGGGCTGGGAAATATGATTGGTATTCCCCCAACCTTCCAGGACCCTCTCCTTAGAGTTAAATGATGCTTGCAATAAAATAGCGATAAACGTGAACGATTCAATTTGTAAACTGCCCTCGAGATAATACGGAATGAACGTTTCAAGCCATCTAAATTACACCACCTTCTTGCGGAGCGAGCGGGCAGCAACATCAACAGGATTTTAAGAAGAATATATAAAAGGGAGTACGAATTCTCAAATTCATCACTTTTTACAAGAATGCATTGCGCCTTTCTACCAGAATTCATTGCGCCTTCTACCAGAATGCATTGCGCCACGGCTTCCCCTGATAACGAACAACACGAGGTTGTGACACCGTTGTGCTGGCGTCCTTTTTCGCGTGGATTGCAGTTTAGCCTACGTGTAGCCGTACCCTCCCCCCGTTTTTCCTCGGGGGGAGGGTACGGCTACACGTAGGCTAATTGCAGTTGAGAAAGGTTAGTGGTTATGGTTGGCTTTAAGGAAACCTGTAAAGACTGTAAAGCGATGTGAGCGAGATCGTGCTGGCATTCACAACCCTTGCTGTTGTCGTTTATTTGGATTTGGTAAAGAGGAGGTTGATGTGTATTAATTCATGTGCTTTTGTCACGATCACCATGCGTCATATGTATTGATGTGTCGTTGTTGTTTTCTTGCAGACAATTTAGAAATCTGCGCCACGAACAACACGATGATGTCATACAGTCTTTTCGCGTGTATTCCACTGAAATTTTGTTTTGACTTACCTGTAAAACGATGTGCAGGAGATCGTGATTGACTTTCACAACTCTTGCTTTTGTTTTTAATGCAGTACGCGTAAGTTTGTAAAAGTCTAAACGCCCGGGTCTGGGCGATTAATTGTAACACCTTATTTTAAACTTAGTATGTCATTTCTTAAATCAGATGAAGAGAAATCGTCGTTACTAAAATTTGTGGAATAACTAAAACAAACGGAAACCGTAGAACACGCTTATTTCACATATCCAGCGATCGACTAGCCTGCGAACGCAGACGTATTTCCGGCTGTCACTGGTGCCGCCAGCGGAGACAATCGACAGCCGGAAATAGTCCGCAGGCTAGCGATCGACGCATTTTCAATACTGTCAACACTCTAGACTTAATGCGTACTAGTACAGAATTTATAAGTGAAATTTCTGCTCCTACAATTTCCACATCTTTCAAATTTCATCTTCTCGATTTTCTGGTAAACGTGGGGGAGGTAGATGTGTATCATGTGTGTATGTGCTTTATTGTCACGATCCCTTGTCACGCCTCCCCATCGATTCGTCATGATGCATGAAGTTGATACATACAAGGAAAGATTTTAAGTTACACACCACAAATTGAGACGACTTTAAGAAATAAAGGTTATAATGTCAGACTTGGAACGCGCAGATAGATCAATGACTACGTAAAATATGTCATCATCAACAGAATGTGCCGCAGCATTACTATCTTTTAGATACCCTAGTTTAAGATATAAACCAGCGAGCGATTTACCCGCGCAGTCCTGCTGCGTTCCCGGGTGTTCAGTCCCGCAGCTTGTAGTTCCTTCCCACACTTAAAAACGTTGACCAGGTGGTGAAACTATAAATAGGGATCGGGGTTGTTCACTCGCTCTCTTATCAAAGTTTCTTTCTTTTCCTTTTAATTTAGATTTTATTTATTCCAGTTCCCTGTATTCACATGACGATTGAAAACGAATAAAGACACTAAGAAAACTGATATGTCACGCAATAAAAAAATAAATCGAAAACCATTCAGTGGATAAAGTCAAAAAATTGTGATCTTATTGGAAAAACGTAAAGAAGACATTTCTCCGAGTTTTAGGTCTATGCGTTTACCCAAACCGCAGATATTCGTCGAAATGTTTCGCAGAAATTTACAGAGCTTAGTATGGAAACGCCATGTTGGTGCACATCAGATGTGCACCAACATGGCGGCCGGAAAATAGTGTAAACATCTGGAACTTACTTTGGCCATCTAGGCGACTGATTATCTGGACTTAATAAACAAGCATTTACATAAGCACTTTCCCTAATGCTCTAACTTCTAAAAAGGCTACAAATCATGAGATAGGTGTATATTTTTCGACAAATGCGATCGCAGCTTTGTGTCACGCACCGACATAACTCTGAAATTCAAAATGCTCTGATTTCCAGACGAAGCACGCTATTGAGCTGTAAAATTGTAAACAGATATAAATATACGGTCACTTATGCCCGATGAGGATAAAAACTTTGGGGGCTCTTTAGTTTCGGATTTTAGAAAGCGAGACGTCACGTGAAAACGATCTATAGTGACATTGTCGGAAATTGCGTGACTAATACAAACATTTGAAGATAATTATTTCAAGAGAGACCTTTTAGAACATGCGATGATAGGATATTTAGATTATATATCAATGACAGTCAGAGATCAAAGATGGACACGTTCCAAGTATTTTCGTATCGGTTGACAGCTTGATTGTGAAACTTAGAAACAGGAGACCATTGTTGACAGATCGTTAGTTTTAACATTGTATTGTGCGACATAGTTAGTTGTATTGTGAGAGTGAAAGAGAACTGTACCTGAGAACCGTGAACCGTGAATTAAATCATCTAAAACCAAGTTTAATCTGTGATATCGTGAAGTTCGGCCCTAGGGCATTCGCGACAACATCTCAAGCAAACATGTTAATTAACATAATCAGGATTCAAGAAGCATATATAGAAGGGGATACTAATTCTCGAATTCATCACTTTTTACTAGAATGCATTGCATTTAACCAGAATGCACTGCGTCATTTTTTACTAGAGTGCATTGCGGCGCGAACAACGCGAAGATGTCACACCATCTAGCCGTAGATTCGCGTAGATTTCAGTGAGAAAGATTAGTGGTTTGTTTTGCTCTGATTTACCTGTGAAACGATGTGGAGAAGATCGTGCTTGACTTTCACAACTCTTGCTTTTGTTCTTAATACAGTATCTGAAAGCTTATAAATCTGGATGATTACATGTAATTGTGACATCTTAATTTTAACTTAGTATGTCATTTCTTAGTAGTCTCGCCTCCTTGGTCGAATTCGTAAATGAAGAGAAACCGTCGTTACCTAATGATTAAAAAAACGAAAACCGTACAACACGCTAATTTCATACATGCTGCGATCTATTCCTTTTCATCCAAACATAAATTAAAGCTAAAGTGTTGGCATTTTCACACATCGCGATGGACGCGTCCTCGACACAGTCTGTCAACATAAGAGACATTTTAAAATTCGTACCAGTACAGAATTTGTAAGCTAGATTTTTGCTCCTACAATTTCCACATCGATTTTCGCGATCAGATAAAGGGGAGATTGATGTGTATCGTTTTATGTCCAAACAAAGTTCAGATCACTATGTGCTTTTTTTGTCACGATCCCTTTTCACACCTCGCCATCGATGCGTCATCATGCGTGAAGTTGACGCATACAAGGGCGGATTTTAAGTTGACACTACTTTGAGAAATAAATGTTACTGTAAGTCTTGGAAAAAGCAGACAGACAAATCACTGCTTAAAATTTGTCACTATCAACAGAATGTGCCGCAACATTACTATCTTTTAAAAACGAAGAGATGTCAGTTCCATAATTAGAAAATTAGCCTGCAACTTTGAACACAAAGCCTGAGATCAATTTCTAAAATATTCTTTTAGGGTGCGTTCCTTTGGGGTGATCTGGATCCGGATCAGTGACCCTTGATTACTGCGTGGCCGAGTGGTTTAGGGCGCTGGATTTGAAATCTGGAGGTCCCTGGTTCAAATCCTCCACCCTACCACTATCTGGATTTGTTCTCGGTAGTCCCGAGTTCAACTCCTCGACCACGTTGTGTAAATAGCCAACTGGTCAGCCTCCCACCAGTTGGGATTCTTGTTTGTTTATTTATAGTGTCCCCAATTAGCACAACAGTGCTAAACACATACGACACTTAAATAAAGTTATTATTATTATTATTATTATTATTATTATTATTATTATTATTATTATTATTATTATTATTATTATTATTATTATTATTATTATTATTATTAAGATCACACGGATCATGGTGCATCAAAGAAGCCGATGAATCCACTCTGGTCACGGATTCATCGGTTCCTTTGATGTACCATGATCCAAGTGATCGTGGATCACTGATCTGGATCCAGATCACACCAAAGGAACGCACCCTTAGAAAACATCCTAAAGCACTATGAAAAATTCCAAACCCGATGACATTTCGCCGCTGGTTTACGCTATTACCAAGTCAAGAAAGTCAAGTAAATACAATATAAGACATGAATATATAATATTAGAGTTCTTACCAATATTTTATTTTTATTTTTTTTGTTCTTTCTTTTTCAAAGCTACACCCATTAGACCCACACTTCTGTCAACTTTTGCAAATAAAACTAATTTTAAAATTCATTTTAAAATTAGGTTTGTTTTAAAGAACCAAGTCGTTTGTTAGTAGGAAACTGGTTATTTCAAGTAACCAGAAGAGGTACATGTACGTAATAAGTAATAGTTAAAAACGATAGTCTTTTAAAGATCTACGTAAATATTCATATTAGTTCTTTTTATATTAGTAGTTTTCATTCAAGTAATTTTAAGGCTAATGTTGGTACTGGAGGCCAGGAAACTAACGACCACCCACACGGCTGTTAACAGAGGACGGCAAAAGGCTATGAAGTAGGGTTACGCTTCTATTGAGCTCCAGGAAGACAAAACGTGACCATGCAATTTGTCACCAAGAATTGTGTAAAATTTACATTTCGCGGAGAAGTCGAAAAATGTTATGAATATTTACGTAGCCTTTAAAAGACTATCGTTTTTAAAACTATTACTTATTACAAACATGCATCACTTCTGGCTTCTTGAAATAACCAGTTTCCTACTAACAAACGGCTTGGTTCTTTAAAACAAACCGAATTTTAAAATGAATTTTAAAATTAGTTTTATTTGCAAAAGTTAAAGAAATGTGGGTCTAATGGGTGTAGCTTTGAAAAAGAAAGAACAAAAAAAATAGAAAATAAAACATTTGTAAGAACTCTAAAGCCGTGTTCACATTAGTCCTCGATTATGATCGAATAGCCCTTTTCACGGTTAGTTTTTCTCATTTACATTACAATGTAATCCAACGTGTGTGCGAGGCAATTTCGGGCTAAAACTACAAAATAGCCCGAAATTGCCTCACATACGTGCTAGATTATATTGTGATGCAAATGAGAAAAGTTAACCGTGAAAAGGGCTATTATAATCGAATTAAATATGAGATGGGTTCACATCAACTAATTAAAGTCCCTGATTATAATTGGATTATAATTACTTCAAGCAATCCCCTTGGGGTTGTTTGAAGTAATTACAGTGCGTGATTGAACAAAATGGTGGACACGTGGTTGTTTGAGGAAACCAAACTTTTGATCGCTTTATGGAGTGAAGAGGCGGTGCAATATGAGTTAAACACCATGCACAACAAGAACCTCTTATGGGACAAGATAAGCCAAGGAATGGCCGATGGAGGAAACTGTCTCATCCGTTGTTGCTGTTTTAGACGGCGTATTTTTCTTCTTCTAGCCTTCGAAGCTTCCTTTGCCTTTCTTCTGGCCGCCAAGTCAAGTATTACGGTGAATATCATGGCAGCTGTTCGATAGGGCGCCATTTTGAGGTTACCATGCCTAGTTTATTTGAAATTTCGCAGATGTGAACGGAACCATATTTGAATAAAATCGAATGGAGTATGATACATTGAATCGTAATTCAGTTGAATATGATTAACATTTAGTTTGAACACGGCTTAATATTATATATTCATGTCTAATATTGTATTTTCTTGACCTTCTTGTATTTTCTTTACTTGGCAATAGCGTATCCAGCAGCGAAATGTCATCGGGTTTGGAATTTTCCATAGTGCTTTATGATGTTTTCTAAAAGAATATTTTAACTTTTAATTCCTTGTTGAAAAATTTAAATAGACATGAAATTGATCTGATGCTTTATGTGTTCAAAGCAGCGGGCTAATTTTGAAATTATGGAACTGACATCTCTTCGTTTTTAAAAAGTATTATTTTAACTCGGGTTACAATTGCCAAGACCGACGCACACGTGTTGAACTCTAAGGAAGGCTTCTTAATGAGAAACAATCGATGAGTGAAAACAAATGGAAATGTTTGTTTATGATGGAAATTTTAAGAAACTCGTATCAGGAAAATCGGTTGTCAACTGAGACTACATGCAGCAACCATTTTTGCTTTCCTAGTGTTAATTTTAAAACTCTTTTTAAATTTCATTTGTAGGTAGGTTTTTCTGATTACCATCTTTTTGTCTTAAGTCAGCACGTACATTTCTGAACTACCTTTTAACTCATAGACGTTTGAGTGAACGCTAATTTGGCAATATTTAGATACCAATTTATTCGTAGTATTAACATGTTTGCTTGCATTTTGAGATGCCACTATAATATGAAAATATCAGTTTTCTTAGTGTCTTTAGTCGGTTTTAATCGCCATGTTTCGTCCTTTCAATTTGCAGCTTAGTTTTCAAAGGCAACATAGCTGTGCTGAACAGCTATCAAGTTCCCCTAGTAACAGATGACAAACTTGCCCAGTCGACCCCACTTAAGCCCCTTTTGTCATCTTTTGTTTACATCTCTAATCTTTGATCGGAATTTTCACACACAACATTAGTCCATAAAGAGATCAGGAATCCCACACTGCTTGTTAGTGTTGACACTTTTTCTGGGTGGTCCTACGTTTCTTAAAGTATTCATTACAAGGACTAATTTCCAGTTTTTCCCGCTCGATGAAAATTTTTTGTTAAGTAAATAATTATGAAGCCTACCCCAGACAAATGTAGCTGGGCATGCGCTGTTTTCAGTCTCTACAAGTTTTGGCAGGTATTGGCAGTAAGAACTTGAACGTCCTAAACGTGACTATGTCAATTTCGTATTCAATCATTTTATTATTAGGCTTACTTAAGTCAAGGCAAGCAACAGAAAGCATTCAGTTCTCCACAGGGAGCTAAGTAGTTGAGAAGTTCTGCAGTTTCTCGGAGTACTTTAAACGAAGTGACGTTCATTCTAGCGCAGTAAGTGTTCATGTTGCTAGAGTTTAAGTTATATTTTTCAATTGTCGTTAATTCCATGCCACCAGCTCTGGGTAATCCGGAGGAAATTTTAGTAGTTTCTTTCTGGGACCACTCCTTTTGGTTTCGCAAAATACAATATGGTTCTTACAAAAAGAATTTGACCTAGTCATGCTTATGGAATACTTCGACGAATCGCTGATACTCCTAAAGCGGCGTTTTTGCTGGAAAATCCATGACATTTTGTACTTCAAACTCAACGAGAGGAGGGAGAAAGATAAACAAGAACTTTCAAGCAAAGCGAAAGAACGAATTCGGGAATGGAATTGGGGTGATGTGCTGTTGTACGATGTTTTTAATCAAAGGCTTTGGAAAATGATAAAAGATGAAGGTTCTGATTTCTTCACCGATCTCGCCGAGTTTCGAAAAGAGTTAGAATCCATAAAAAGATCTTGCCTGCGGGAAGGAAATTTCCTGACCAAAGACTAGTGCAGGGTTATGCATTGAAAGCAAATATTTCCAAAGAGCTGAATGGAACTTGCAATAGAATGATTACGAATGAGATTCCATATTTAGATTATCAGCGCGAAAGAATGAATAAACAGCTTGAAGATGTTATGTACAAATATGTGGATCGACCCGATCTTTTAAAATAATAGTACCTTGGGGTAGCTTAGCTAGTAGTTAGACGGGACAGCCACGGTTTTAATTGCAGCTTTTCTTTCATTACCTGCTAATTAACCAAAGTTTCATCAACCAAGCTCAGACCGCACAGCCTTTACTTAAGAAATTACAACATGCAAAAAGTCGTAAGCAAACTATGAGGAAAGCTGAGTAAAATATGCAAACATTGTAACAAAATGAAAGAGAACAAGAAGCTTTTGGGGATTTTGCTTATTTGGCTTAAAAGCACTTCACGGGTTCAAGGCGCAGCACAGCAAATTCCTTGGAAAAGCAGTCACGTCCGCATCATGTGAGTCCGACGAGGTTTGCGTGACTCATAGCTAGCAGCACGCAGGATAGCCTGCAGAACAGGCGTAATTTTTTGCGTATTTCAGGTGAACATAGGCGAAAGCGAGGCGAGCGCGAAGCGCGAGTTGCGTTTGAGGGAAGGAGCGCTAAAAAATAACGCCTGTAGTCAGACCATTGTTTATGCTCTTCCAACCGTTCGCCTGGCGAACGGTTTTTGCTGATTGGCTACTTTATTGATTGATTTTTGCTGATTGGTTACTTTACATCACATGATCTTCGAATGCTTTTCCAGGAAGTAACACGATCACCTACAGTGATTTAAATCAACAACAGATCGATTTGCTCTAATTGTTCAGTGAATTTAACTGGAAATACGGCTCAATAGGACTCCTCTGCTCCCAGTAGCCCTTCGTTTATCTCCGAAGTTGCCTCCTTGGCCTTCCATGAGGGTTGTCCAATATACCCGCACTGTAACGGTCCGTGAATCTTGCTTACGGTCTGTACAGTTCGTATAATGCCTAAAGCTCTTATCGGTCCGTAAGGAAGAGTATACGGTCCGTAAGTTGCATTCCATTAGCGACACTTAGAATATTTTCCGCTGTGCTGGTTACTTGTAGAGGGGTCCAATGTCTTTACGGTCCGTACAGTTCGTACGGACCGTAAAGTTGTTAACGGTCCGTTAAGAAAGGTTTACGGTCCGTAAGTTGCATTCCATTAGCGACACTTGGAATATTTTCCGCTGTGCTGGTTACTTGTAGAGGGGTCCAATGTCTTTATGGTCCGTACAGTTCGTACGGACCGTAAAGTTGTTAACGCTCCGTTAAGAAAGGTTTACGGTCCGTAAGTTGCATTCCATTAGCAACACTTAGAATATTTTCCACTGTGCTGGTTACTTGTAGAGGGGTCCAATGTCTTTACGGTCCGTACATTTCGTACGGACCGTAAAGTTGTTAACGGTCCGTTAAGAAGGGTTTACAGTCCGTAAGTTGCATTCCATTAGCGACACTTGGAATATTTTCCGCTGTGCTGGTTACTTGTAGAGGGGTCCAATGTCTTTACGGTCCGTACATTTCGTACGGACCGTAAAGTTGTTAACGGTCCGTTAAGAAGGGTTTACGGTCCGTAAGTTGCATTCCATTAGCGACACTTGGAATATTTTCCACTGTGCTGGTTACTTGTAGAGGAGTCCAATGTCTTTACGGTCCGTACAGTTCGTACGGACCGTAAAGTTGTTAACGGTCCGTTAAGAAGGGTTTACAGTCCGTAAGTTGCATTCCATTAGCGACACTTGAAATATTTTCCGCTGTGCTGGTTACTTGTAGAGGGGTCCAAGGACTTTACGGTCCGTACAGTTCGTACGGACCGTAAAGTTGTTAACGGTCCGTTAAGAAGGGTTTACGGTCCGTAAGTTGCATTCCATTAGCGACACTTAGAATATTTTCCGCTGTGCTGGTTACTTGTAGAGGGGTCCAAGGACTTTACGGTCCGTACAGTTCGTACGGACCGTAAAGTTGTTAACGGTCCGTTAAGAAGGGTTTACGGTCCGTAAGTTGCATTCCATTAGCGACACTTAGAATATTTTCCGCTGTGCTGGTTACTTGTAGAGGGGTCCAAGGACTTTACGGTCCGTACAGTTCGTACGGACCGTAAAGTTGTTAACGGTCCGTTAAGAAGGGTTTACGGTCCGTAAGTTGCATCCATTAGCGACACTTAAAATATTTTCCGCTGTGCTGGTTACTTGTAGAGGGGTCCAAGGACTTTACGGTCCGTACAGTTCGTACGGACCGTAAGTTGTAGGTTTATGTATCATTATTTCACTGATCTTGACTTCCGGTAAGGCGGATCGACTGCGTGCGAATCGAGTCGAGTCGTAAAGTGCCTCAGACGAATCGACTGAAGTTTATTGCCACGTTTTAAGAACGAGGAAGGTTCATGTATCATTATTTCACGGATCTTGACTTCCAGTGGCGCGGATCGACTGCGTGCGAATCGAGTCGAATCGTAAAGTGCCTCAGACGAATCGACTGAAGTTCATTGCCACGTTTTACGGATTCTTAGCTATATTCTTAGTATGCTGATGTCCGAGCCCACTGTAAAAAAAAAAGCACTTGTGTAAAGAGGACATGTATGTTTGTCCTCTCAATCGCGACATTACAGACATTACATTACATTACGTTTTAAGAACGAGGAAGGTTCATGTACCATTATTTCACGGATCTTGACTTCCGGTAGCGCGGATCGACTGCGTGCGAATCGAGTCGAATCGTAAAGTGCCTCAGACGAATCGACTGAAGTTTATTGCCACGTTTTAAGAAAGAGGAAGGTTAATGTATCATTATTTCACGGATCTTGACTTCCGGTAGTGCGGATCGACTCCGTGCGACGATTCGACTCGATTCGTAAGAAGTTGATGCACCACCGGAAGTCAAGACCCGTGAAATAATGATGCATGAACTAGTTACTGTTCTTTATGGCGAACTGAACTGAACGCACCTTTCGGCTCCCGCACACTCCTTAATGTCTAGTTACTGTTCTTTATAGCGAACTGAACCGAACGTACGGACCGTTAAATTGAACGAAACGTACGCAATTAACTCTGTAAGAACGGAACAAAACATTCGGACTCGCCGAAGTGGCGTTCCCGCTGTCGCATGTTTTTAGAACGAGGCATACATATGTGTATCTTCAGGACCGTCCGCGCGCGGATCGCTGTAGCGCTTTCATTTCTGTTATAAACCCCAACAAACCATACATTTTCTGAAAGCTTAATAGTTCCACTTTATGGCTCATTCCTTTAAAAACCTAAAAATCGTAAGAGATAGCGTAATTGAGACGTTTTTCTTGAAAGCATATGTCTGTGTAAATTCAACTCCAGTCC
Source organism: Micromussa lordhowensis (assembly GCA_964020085.1). NCBI lineage: Eukaryota > Metazoa > Cnidaria > Anthozoa > Scleractinia > Lobophylliidae > Micromussa > Micromussa lordhowensis. Next base: position 12,717,597 of record OZ026606.1, read on the forward strand.
CGCTAAGAATGAGCGGAAGAGAACGATAAACATCGCATTTGCTTCTTGACACGTTCTACTAAAAAACCGTGTCGGCGATTTTTGATACGTGCATTTGTTCTTTTGCGACAATAGGATAAAGTCAGAGGGGACAAATCATCAGCACTTCCTTTGAAAAAATGACGATTATTCGAAAACGGAAAAAGAAAACAAAAATCGCCGACACGGTTTTCGAGAAAAACTATCTGACAATACGCTGGCCAAATTTCAGCTAAATCGGTTCAGGGGCTGGCGACTTGGAGTTAAAAACGTACGCTTAACTTTCCAAAATTTTCGTTCCGAGAAAACAAGAAAAATAGATTTTTTGCGGCATCTAACCTCAACAGGATTATAACACCTAATCATCCATTTTGATGTTTACCAGAGAGGGATCATCTTGCAATAACAATAGGCGTTTGACAGGTGATATGCAGCAGTGATCGTGTGATCTGCCCAAGAGTTCTTGTTTATCGGCGATAGACCGAGAAAACTAAAAACCTTTGAGGCTGCCGCGTGACCGCCACCGATAGCTCGAAAGCCAAGAACCGATGCCCGATTAATCGCGAAAGCCCTGCTTTTTTCCGTCGTCGAAAATGGAAGATTACATTCCTGCGACGGACAGCTTTCGTTCTGGCACTGAAACATCCAGATAGAACCAAGTCCGTTTTTACTTCCTAAATTCTCCACAAGTGGAACGCTTCCTTGACAAAAGCGACAGGTCACTGATTCGTTGATCTTCTCCTGTAGCCTTTCAACGGCTACGATAGCGTGGCCATGGATCTTTTGCCATGTTTCAGTGCTTTCCAGATCTGTAAGAGGTTCTTCAACCGTAATTTTTGATCGGCTTGCACTACATGTTGACGAGGAAATCGACGGGTCGCATTCGGCGCTTGGCTGCTCATTCAACTCGTTTAGCCATTGCCTGGTTTCAAACCGTGAGGGTCTAGGTACGAGTCTGTAAATTATGGGATTAGCAACTATTGATTCACATAGTCAGAAAGAGCACACCGAGATTCACAAGATTCCTAAGTTTGGTGTTAATCAGGCTAGTTTTGACCGAGATACAGCGATTTAAAAACGTCAAAATTTACAAAGAAATGTATGGCATCCGGATAGCCTGCGTAGCAAGCGTTTCCGTGGCGCAAAAGAGCAAACAACGGTGATTTTGGCGTTTTGTCCGCGCGAAAAATGGGTCGAGAGCGAAATAGGAAGGAGGGGGGTGGGGGAGGGGAAGGAAGGAAACGCTTGCGGACAAACCCCTCGATTTTGAAAACCGAACGGAGTTCTTGATTGGCTGGAATGGGCAATTAATATTGACATGTGCCGATCATAGGTCTAATTGGCTGCGGCATGCCAGTTTTTGTCACATATTTGCCGTAACAAACATTTAGTCTTCTCGTCACGAAAACATTTCCAGAGTTGGTTTTATAAACAACTTTGACTTGGAGGCCGCCTTCGGGAAGATTATCTATATTCAGATACTGGTCAAGATTTTCGCAGATGCTTGAAGCCTCTCCTGCCCAAATTCCAAAGTTTTTCGCGGAGACTTTCCGATGTTGGTTACAGGCGATAACACTCGAACCGATTTGCGGATCGGGCTCTTTCCCTCTGGCATATCCAGCAAACGTTTCTTTACTGGAGTTGACTTTGTAGGAGTCGACTTGCTAATTTCACCTTGTATCGATTCCTGGACGAATGAATACAGTGACCCTAAATTTCGAATCTTGCGAGCGCAAGGGTTACAAACGCGACTTGAATACTCGTCACATTTTACCACCTCAATTCCAACTTTCTGGCAGACTTGTGCTAAAACTTCACCCTTGCAGTCCTTCTTTTTAGATGGATTGAAAAGATTTTCTGTAGAAATATGGCTTGATTTTAAATTGCAGTTACAAAGCCTGCATCGGTCGCTCGGATTCATCGATATTTATTTTCCACCCGTAAGATATTTTGACAAGAGTTTGTTTTGGCTCAACACGTGTCCTTGAAAGTTCACTTCCGTTACGAAAGACCGAAGATTTTATTGGTCAATTTATGACAGCCGATGACAGCATGAAATCTCATTGTGCGCACTCAGGCGTGAAAGGAAGAGTGGGCGGTTTTCAAAATCAAAGGGTTTGTCTGCAAGCGTTTCCTTCCTTCCCCTCCCCCACCCCCTCTTTCTTATTTTTGCTCTGGCCCCATTTTTCGCCCGGGCAAAACGCCGAAAACCCCGTTTCTTCGCTCTTTGCTCCACGGAAACGCTTGCAACGCAGGCTAGCATCCGGACGCCGTGTCGGACAGCGTCCGGATTGCCATACATTTCTTTGTAAATTTTGACATTTTCAAATGGCTGTATCTCAGTGAAAACTAGCCTGATTAACACCAAACTTGGGAATCTTGTGAATCTCGGTAAGCTCTTTCAGACTATGTGAATCAATAGTTGCTAATCCCATAATTTACAGACTCGTACCTAGACCCTCACGGTTTGAAACTAGGCAATTGCTCTTGGTCGAAGTAAGAACCTTTATCGCTCTCCGCTAATTTCTGAGCCCAATCAGAGCTAAACAATTTTTTCCCCTTCTTTGGCCTTGCCTTTGCAGACGAAAATGGGCAAGACCTCTTCTTTTTTTTCGCAGGCATTTGAATCAATCTTGCGGCATGTATTGCGTGATAAAATGACACCACTATACCTTGTGATTTGTTTCGTGACGTGTTGACATACAAGTTAATCCAGAATGACAGGACTTGTCAACGGGTAATTAAAACAATTAACGTGTAGCAAACTTCAACGTCCAATAACTTTGCAACGAAATAATATTTTTTGGTGGAATTATTTTTTTAAAAGAAAGCTCTTGAAAAGCTCTATCAGCACGTCTCGAAATCAAAAATTTCGAAAATTCGCATTTTGAACCCTGGCTGATACCTTAATGTATCATTATTTCACGGATCTTGACTTCCGGTAGCGCGGATCGACTGCGTGCGAATCGAGTCGAATCGTAAAGTGCCTGAGACGAATCGACTGAAGTTTATTGCCACGTTTTAAGAACGAGGAAGGTTAAATGTATCATTATTTCACGGATCTTGACTTCCGGTAGTGCGGATTGACTCCGTGCGACGATTTGACTCGATTCGTAAGAAGTTGATCCACACCACCGGAAGTCAAGACCCGTGAAATAATGATGCATGAACTCGCCGAAGTGGTGGCGTTCCCGCTGTCGCATGTTTTTAGAAAGAACGGAACGTACGGACCGTTAAATTGAACGAAACGTACGCAATTAACTAAAACAAAACATTCGGACTCGCCGAAGTGGCGTTCCCGCTGTCGCATGTTTTTAGAACGAGGCATACATATGTGTATCTTCTTTACCTTTCGGCTCCAGTTACTGTTCTTTATGGCGAACTGAACGAAAAGTACGGACCGTTAACGCTCGGGGTGGCCTGTCCTTAATTAGATGCAAGCCTGGCGAACTGAACGAAACGTACGGGCCGTTAACGCTCAGGGAGCCCGGTCCTTAATTAGATGCAAGCCTGGCGAACTGAACGAAACGTACGGACCGTTAACGCTCAGGGTGCCCTGTCCTTAATTAGATGCAAGCCTAGCGATCTGAAAGAAACGTGCGGACCGTATGAAAGGTGCTCACGGTTCGTAACTGCTTTTACGGTCCGTACATCAAAAATACGGACCGAATCAGTGCGGGTGTATTGGACATGTGTGTACTTACCCAGTGTAAAAGAGTGACGAAAGTTGGCCCTTTTCTCCACATTCGACCAAATCGACTGACCAACTGCAAACGTTTGAATTTCGTAAACTGGACGAACCAACTTGCAGCATAATAATTGTCTCTCTTGCCCATTGCATTCTGTTCGTACATTTGATGAAGCCAGGTATTCACATTATCTTATACACTTTACGTGGACTGCGCTTCTGCTACTATCGAAAGCTAAGTTTTATACTAGCAAACATGGCCGCCAGGTTTTGGAACACGTGACTTAGTTACAGCGCACGTGAGTTAGTCACGCACATGCTAGTATGATTACTCCGACGGGCGCTCAAAAAAAAGAGAAAGAAAAAAATCGCGAAACTAATTCTCACTTAAAGTGGTTGATTTGAAATAAATCTACAATCGGGAACACTGAGCAGAAGAATTTGAGGCCGAAAACACGTGTGATGTCTTGTCTCTTTGAAGCATGGAAACCAGTTAGCGGCGCAAGGGTTACTGGGATAATCAAAATGGCGGAGACCTGTGTGTATCTATCAATTTCAAGTATTTCGTTGTGAAAATGTCGTTCTGGACATTTGTAATGTGCCAGGAGAAAAGCAGTAAAAACTTGGAAGGCATGTCTCCTGGTGGTCTGATCAACCGTGGTAAAAAAAAACCCTCGTCAAAGTTTTCTGGCGCCACACAAGTAGTTGGTGAAATTCGAAAGGAAGTGTTCTTACAAATGACCTTAGCATGCGGTACTCATTATGGTATTGGAATGCTTTGTCTGACTGAGGCAGGAGAGCAGCAAATTGACTAGGTCCCTGAAAAGGTCTGAGCAACTTTGGAAAGGCATGCATTTGCTAAACTCCCATGCCAAAATTGACAGTGGAGATGCCAAAAACACGGTGTCTGACATTTGCAGACTGCAGACTGCAGACTGCAGACTACATTTAGGTCTAAACAGCAATGTGGTTAACCTGAATATCAGTCAGGTTAGCCTGAATAGCACTCCGGTTAGCCTGTTTACGGTTAGCTATCAGTAATGGAAACGGGAATGCAGTATTTAGTTAAAAAGTCTACAGTCTGTGGTCTGCAGTCTGCAGTCTGCAGTCTGCAAATGTCAGACACCGCCAAAAACATGGCAGATAAGTCTACCAAAATAACCATTTTTATAATTTGGGAAGCATTGTAAAATAAATGCATGTAAATAAGATTATTTTTTTTTAATTTACTTGTTGTTTCAATTATGGAAAATATATAAATATTTGTAACTAAACCAAGCTAAATCATGTCTCTTTTCTTAAATTTTAAATTTTTGTCACTGTGAATGTCTACATTTTGGCTAGATTGCAGAATACCTGGCCCACTTATGTGCATCTCACTAAATAAGAGTAGCATTTATTGTTATATACCTGGTTCTTCAAAGCATACCGACACATGTAAATGGCTGGGCTGGGTATTCTGCAATCACTCCTATATTTTTGTTTGATGTTGGTTTTTATTGTGATATCTTCACTAATATTCATGCTATCTTGCTTGTATTTATTGTTATTATTGTTCTTATAATCATGAGGGGACGCAAGTGACCTCCACTGTAAGTTTCCGCTCCTGCTGTGATTTTTCTGTTGCGGTTGCAGCAGGCGTTATAATCTGTCGTATGCGGTTTAGTCATCTGTCATCTCGCGTATCTTCGACATCTGGGGAATGTTGTTATTTTAGCTTAAGATGGTTTCCCGTTTCAGTGATAAACCAGTGTTATATTTCACCTCGTGACTTGCCTCGACCTCGCCAGTTGACACGTTGACAAGGCCAAGTCAGTTTACCGTTGAAGATGGCGCCGAGGAAGGGATTTGGTCCCTTCACTCGCGTCGTAAGTCCTGACCTTTCCGAAGGGAAAAAATGGTACGTACTGAGCAACCGTGTTTGTGCGATGAGCCCTATGCGTTATTTCAAGAAAAATGTTGTAGTTTCAACTTATCCCGAAGAATTTGCTCAAGTAGACATGACATCGTTGCGCCTTGCCGACGGCTCAGTTTATCGAGGCAAAGCTTGCTCGAAAATGGAAGTAGTGGCCTCCTCGTTCGGTTTGTTGGCCGTCTTATTACGGCAGCATCCGGAAAAGAATGCCCTCCAAGAGAGTGGACATCTCGCCCGGTTGAAGAGTTACTTAAACGGGCTTGATTTAAACTGTATTGCGATCGAAGGAGAACTTGGTGCAGAACATGATCGCCCCCCCGTGGCTCGTCGATTAAATATGCCGCCAACACCACATATCGATGCCACGAGCAATGAAACAGGCAGCACCACTTCATATGCTTTCAGCGATATATTGAAGACGCCGTCCTCCAGCCGCATAAAATCCCGTCTTCCGGTGAAGAGTTCGCCGAATTTAGCGGAAATATGTAACAACAGTGACTTAGATACACCGGAGAAGACATTGATGGTCGAAAAACGCGGTAAACTTGTAATTAACGACATAAACGAAGTCTGTGAAAGGCACAGAGAATCACTGGCCACCGTTTTATCGCATCTGTGTGCCTTTGGTGATACAGAGGCAACGGCAATCCTCAATGAGGTCATTGAAAAGGTTTCAGTCAGGAAAGGAGTTAAGAGGACCGTAGAAGATTTGATTGGGGAAGAAACCTTTTCAAAGTACGTGGAGAGCTTGCGGGTGCCGGATTGGATCCTCTTATATTTTAAAACAAAGGCCAGAATTTCAGGCAACACGTGGCAAGCTGTGTTAAACATCACGAAGCTTGGAAGGACAGGGGTGAGTGCGAACAAAATAATTTACAAATACTCAATTTTAGAGGAATAGCTTAGTTACCAGTCCTATGACTGCAAGCGAGGACGGACCTTTTCTTATGTAAATGCCAACTGGTTAGCATTAGAACAACTTGATTTACACAAAAACAGTGAGGTCTTTATCAAAACAAGGTTACCTGCAGCCTTGCTGTTATTCAAAAGCCAAGTCAATCAACAGACAACTGTAAAATGGTCTGTTTACCTTATATCTCAATTTTTGTTGACCTAGTTGAGACAGTGGCTGCAACTGAGGGTGTTAATTTACAGGAAGGGGTCAATGATTCTGTTACAGTAGCTCTTGAGAACAATGCCATCTAAGCTTACTTTTTTATTGTTTGCGTTGATTTAATTCGAGATTATCAGTTCCTCAATGTTTTCTTCTGTAGAAATCATGTGACACCCCTGTTCTTTTAAACACCAATCAAATGAAAGCTGTAAAAAAAATGATCTTTGGTGTGTGCAAGGAGTACACTGGTGTGCAGAGAGTGGTGCTTCCTCTCAAAGGATTTGCTGTCAATATGTTTTCTGCTCTTGAGATGATTGTCAGAGAGCAAAAGCTTCACAAGATGTCCTCGCCAGTTGTACAGTTAATGATCAAGATTGATGGTAGACCATTTTGGGGTAATTAGTAATATTCAAGGCTTTTGTAGTAAGCTACACATTTACTTTATAACAATGATTTGACGATGAGAGTGTTTATAGTTTAGATTAAAACATCTTGAATTTTTACAGGACAGTTAATTTGCATCAAGCTTGTTTAAGTGTACCATCCTCCTAAGAAGCATGTTCTGGTAATTTAGGAGCTCTATTTTGGAGCGAAGAATTCACCCAATTTTGCTAATATTACGAGAATACTTTCGCACGGATGGGGTTTGACTGAGCATTAGTATTTGGCTTTACTGCTATTTTTGCTGTCGTCAATCAAGCACACATTTTATGCATTACAACCCTAGAAAATATGTTAAATAAATGATTATTTTGATACTGCCATGAGAAAAACTGCTTAACTTTGGTCATGAAAAACTCAGAAAGGTCATGGAAAAGGTCCTGGAAAGTCATGGAATTTTAAAAGTTTCACAGAGTATGAACCCTGCTGCAGTGGTGTGTCTAAGCTTCCTATTGATTAATTGACTGTATAGACGCCAGTTGTGCTTAGCTTGTTCAAAGACGTTGCCTATACAGAAGCAGTCAATTATTTTTTTTATTTAGACTGAAAAGATGCATTACTAATAAAAAGTAATCTACTCAATACTATTTGTTCTTCTAGGTAGAGCTCAAGTACTGGTAGGAATTGTTCCTCGTGTGTGCCCAGTTGATTCAGCACAAAGTTCTAAGTCTGTTTATCCTTTGGCAATAGCCAACTGCAAAGAGAACAGGTACATGTACATTTCTGCCTTGATATTCTCTTTGTACTTACTTGTTGCTTGTGAAATAGACCTCTTTAGCTTGGGTGGTTTGTTGTTCCATTTCAGACCATGTGATAATACTCTTAAGAATTCTTGCTTTCAAATTTTCAAATAGTCACATGTATATGAATAAATAATTTCAAGATGGACAAAGGAACAATTCCCTAGCGAATATCACGTGGTCTGAAATGGGAAAACAAACTGCCCAAGCTAAAGAGGTCTATTGCCAACCTAACCCAATTTTGTTCCTTTTTTTTTTTTGTAGAGAAAATCTCAAGATCCTGTTAAAAGATGTTAATGAACAAAAGAGGTGTCTTAAAGAGAATGGGATTGTTGTTGACGGAACACATCATGAAGTGCAATTTGTTGGTAAGGTGATAAACTGCTGTAAAATTTTTTACTCTACAAGTACTTGTATTAATGATTACATGCATGGCAATCTCAAGATAGTACAAACTTAGAATAATATGCATTCAACAGTACTGTTTAAAAATGTCAAACCAATTCATGTTCATGCCTTTTAGGCATCAAAGAGAAGTATTTATGTCAGACACATGTGCTTGATTTTTTAATTTAAAGCGCTTGTAAAGTGGCCTCAACATTTGTCAGAATAGTACACTTACTCTGTTACACATGGGGACTAATAGATTTTGAACATAGTTCTTTTGTTTTGTTACATTTTAGTTATTTTGGACTACAAGACTTTGCTGCTACTTCTTGTCAAGAAGGATGACCATGAATTTGTTCTTGGGGGACGGGGAGTAGCCGTTGAATTCTGCTTTATCTGTAATGCCATCAGGGTATGTATGTGAAGAAGCTTCAAAGTTCTCTTTATATTGCACCTTAAGGAAGTTGTGGGCTCAGGACTTTACACGGTATCTCTTACAGCTGTACATTCAATTTACCCATCTTGAGAACACACAAAAAATCAACTCCCTCAAATTTTAAACTCAGCTTGCATATTATTACTATTTTTTTGTTGCAGTCCTGACATGAAATCTAAGATTAAGTTAAACTACATAACCCTCTGACAGAGTAAGACTCTCAGGAAAAAAAACATGGCCAACTGGCGGCTAAGCGTACAGATTTTGTCGCACATTTCTCATACATACTGTATTTGAGCCCAGCCTCACTGTAGTTCTTGCTATTAAAGTTTTGTTGTACATTGTATTAGGGCTGTTCTTGTCATGATGTGGCACCAGATGAGGCCTGCACAGACTGCCTCCGCACCAAATCGAACATCGGAAGGTAAGTATACAGCTAATGGTTGACAGGTCAGGAAAGTATAATGGATGAATTGTTCCAGCACTGCACCAGAATTTCAGTCATTTTTGAAGATGTATGTTGTTGACTGGTCCTGTCATGAAAACAATCATTCTGGTTGTTTCCTTGAGTGTTTTGAATTTTTTACTATGGGCATCTACAGTGGAACCTGGATATAACAAGGGGCCAAGGGACTGGCAAAATATGTTGTCTGTGAAAATCCAGTACAGAAGTAACCCACAGGTGGTGTTCATGTATGTGCTACAAAATGCAGAATTAAAATGTAACCACATGCTGTAAATGTTAAGTGGCCCATGAACAATTTTACCTCGTGGAGCTCACACTGTCTATGAACTTGCATGTATTGGTATTAAACTGGCACTGTGTTTCTATTACATTTTGTGCATAGATCAACTGGAATTAGGGATGACCTTTTGTTCCTCTTGGATGAGGAGTTAAGCAGCATTCAGTTGTGTGCATTGCACATGGAAATGCGCAACACAGAGCAGTTGTTAGCTTCTGTTGGTCTCCTTGCTTACAAGATTGATTCTTTAAAGGAAGCTAACAGTGCACTGAAATATTATGGTCCTGAATCGTTTCATGGAGATAGACTAACTGTGAAAAAGAAGTCAGAGCAGCAGTCTGCCATTTCCAAGCATAATATACATGTCAGTTCCATGTCAGGTCAGTCCAGTTTGGATTGTAGAAATGAAACTTATAATGCCCTATTGTGTTATGACAATTTTCAGTAACCAATGTGCATTTTCATCCACAGCTTTTAAGAAAATCAGTATCGGTGATGTATTAATTCCATAATAGTGTTTTGATTAATTTAGCTGATACTGTGGATTTTACTTCACTACTTTTTTACCATGTTGAAATAGACAATTTGTTGATGCAGCTCTTACTAGAAAGTTTCAATTTTTAAGCAGGTCCAAAAACGTCTATTGCTAGGTATCAATAGTAGACACCAATGGTTGTGACATAATGTTTAGTATCACTGTTTGTTATATGGTTGCTGACAAAAAATTGCAACTGATTTGTTTCAAGGTCCAACTGAACAAGAGATTTTAAATAACATTGAGGACATTGTTGAACAAGCACTTCCACTGGATAAACTGAAGAAGGGCTACACAGATTTAAATACTTCCAAAAATCTGATTCTAAACAGAGTAACCTTCTGTCAATCCCGCGTTGATGTAAGCATTTAGGCTAATGTTACCTGTAATAACTTATATTAAAGAGCGCAGTGTAACCAAGAGATTCTAATAATTATTTCAGACCAGCAATAACACTATTCGGCTACACTTTAAGGTGGCACACCCAGGAGTGTAGTGTAATCAAGAGATTTGAATGTAATGGTTGCAATAACATTATTCGGCCACACTTTAAGGTGGCACACCCAGGAGTGTAGTGTAACCAAGAGATTTCATTGTCGTGTCAGCAATAACATTATTCGGCTACACTTTAAGGTGGCACACCCAGAAGTGTAGTGTAACCAAGAGATTTGAATGTGTCTGGTGCAATAGCACTATTCGGCTACACTTTAAGGTGGCACACCCAGGAGTGTAGTGTAACCAAGAGATTCTAATGTCATACCAGCAATAACACTATTCGGCTACACTTTAAGGTGTCACACCCAGGAGTGTAGTGTAACCAAGAGATTTCATTGTCATGCTAGTAATAACACTGTTCGGCTACACTTTAAGGTGGCACACCCAGGAGTGTAGTGTGACCAAGAGATTCTAATTATAACTTATTTCAGACCAGCAATAACACTATTCAGCTACACTTTGAGGTGGCACACCCAGGAGTGTAGTGTAATCAAGAGATTTGAATGTAATGGTTGCAATAACATTATTCGGCTACACTTTAAGGTGGCACACCCAGGAGTGTAGTGTAACCAAGAGATTCTAATAATTATTTCAGACCAGCAATAACACTAGTCGGCTTCAGTTTAAGTTGGCACACCCAGGAGTGTACTGCAACCAAGAGATTTGAATGTGTCTGTTGCAATAGCATTATCCGGCTACACTTTAAGGTGGCACACCCAGGAGTGTAGTGTAATCAAGAGATTCTAATGTCATACCAGCAATAACACTATTCGGCTACACTTTAAGGTGGCACACCCAGGAGTGTAGTGTAACCAAGAGATTTCATTGTCATGCCAGTAATGACACTATTCGGCTACACTTTAAGGTGGCACACCCAGGAGTGCAGTTTAACCAAGAGATTTGAATGTATTTGTTGCAATTACATTATTCGGCTACACTTTAAGGTGGCACACCCAGGAGTGTAGTGTAACCAAGAGATTTCATTGTCATGCAGTAATAACACTATTCGGCTACACTTTAAGGTGGCACACCCAGGAGTGTAGTGTAACCAAGAGATTTGAATGTATTTGTTGCAATTACATTATTCGGCTACACTTTAAGGTGGCACACCCAGGAGTGTAGTGTAACCAAGAGATTTCATTGTCATGCAGTAATAACACTATTCGGCTACACTTTAAGGTGGCACACCCAGGAGTGTAGTGTAACCAAGAGATTTGAATGTATTTGTTGCAATTACTTTATTCGGCTACACTTTAAGGTGGCACACCCAGGAGTGTAGTGTAACCAAGAGATTTCATTGTCATGCAGTAATAACACTATCCGGCTACACTTTAAGGTGGCACACCCAGGAGTGTAGTGTAATCAAGAGATTCTAATGTCATACCAGCAATAACACTATTCGGCTACACTTTAAGGTGGCACACCCAGGAGTGTAGTGTAACCAAGAGATTTGAATGTATTTGTTGCAATTACATTATTCGGCTACACTTTAAGGTGGCACACCCAGGAGTGTAGTGTAACCAAGAGATTTCATTGTCATGCAGTAATAACACTATTCGGCTACACTTTAAGGTGGCACACCCAGGAGTGTAGTGTAACCAAGAGATTTGAATGTATTTGTTGCAATTACTTTATTCGGCTACACTTTAAGGTGGCACACCCAGGAGTGTAGTGTAACCAAGAGATTTCATTGTCATGCAGTAATAACACTATCCGGCTACACTTTAAGGTGGCACACCCAGGAGTGTAGTGTAATCAAGAGATTCTAATGTCATACCAGCAATAACACTATTCGGCTACACTTTAAGGTGGCACACCCAGGAGTGTAGTGTAACCAAGAGATTTCATTGTCATGCAGTAATAACACTATTCGGCTACACTTTAAGGTGGCACACCCAGGAGTGTAGTGTAATCAAGAGATTCTAATGTCATACCAGCAATAACACTATTCGGCTACACTTTAAGGTGGCACACCCAGGAGTGTAGTGTAACCAAGAGATTTCATTGTCATGCAGTAATAACACTATCCGGCTACACTTTAAGGTGGCACACCCAGGAGTGTAGTGTAATCAAGAGATTCTAATGTCATACCAGCAATAACACTATTCGGCTACACTTTAAGGTGGCACACCCAGGAGTGTAGTGTAACCAAGAGATTTGAATGTATTTGTTGCAATTACATTATTCGGCTACACTTTAAGGTGGCACACCCAGGAGTGTAGTGTAACCAAGAGATTTCATTGTCATGCAGTAATAACACTATTCGGCTACACTTTAAGGTTGCACACCCAGGAGTGTAGTGTAATCAAGAGATTCTAATGTCATACCAGCAATAACACTATTCGGCTACACTTTAAGGTGGCACACCCAGGAGTGTAGTGTAACCAAGAGATTTCATTGTCATGCAGTAATAACACTATTCGGCTACACTTTAAGGTGGCACACCCAGGAGTGTAGTGTAATCAAGAGATTCTAATGTCATACCAGCAATAACACTATTCGGCTACACTTTAAGGTTGCACACCCAGGAGTGTAGTGTAACCAAGAGATTTGAATGTATTTGTTGCAATTACTTTATTCGGCTACACTTTAAGGTGGCACACCCAGGAGTGTAGTGTAACCAAGAGATTTCATTGTCATGCAGTAATAACACTATCCGGCTACACTTTAAGGTGGCACACCCAGGAGTGTAGTGTAATCAAGAGATTCTAATGTCATACCAGCAATAACACTATTCGGCTACACTTTAAGGTGGCACACCCAGGAGTGTAGTGTAACCAAGAGATTTCATTGTCATGCAGTAATAACACTATTCAGCTACACTTTAAGGTGGCACACCCAGGAGTGTAGTGTAATCAAGAGATTCTAATGTCATACCAGCAATAACACTATTCGGCTACACTTTAAGGTGGCACACCCAGGAGTGTAGTGTAACCAAGAGATTTGAATGTATTTGTTGCAATTACTTTATTCGGCTACACTTTAAGGTGGCACACCCAGGAGTGTAGTGTAACCAAGAGATTTCATTGTCATGCAGTAATAACACTATCCGGCTACACTTTAAGGTGGCACACCCAGGAGTGTAGTGTAATCAAGAGATTCTAATGTCATACCAGCAATAACACTATTCGGCTACACTTTAAGGTGGCACACCCAGGAGTGTAGTGTAACCAAGAGATTTGAATGTATTTGTTGCAATTACTTTATTCGGCTACACTTTAAGGTGGCACACCCAGGAGTGTAGTGTAACCAAGAGATTTCATTGTCATGCAGTAATAACACTATTCGGCTACACTTTAAGGTGGCACACCCAGGAGTGTAGTGTAACCAAGAGATTTGAATGTATTTGTTGCAATTACATTATTCAGCTACACTTTAAGGTGGCACACCCAGGAGTGTAGTGTAACCAAGAGATTTCATTGTCATGCAGTAATAACACTATTCAGCTACACTTTAAGGTGGCACACCCAGGAGTGTAGTGTAACCAAGAGATTTGAATGTATTTGTTGCAATTACTTTATTCGGCTACACTTTAAGGTGGCACACCCAGGAGTGTAGTGTAACCAAGAGATTTCATTGTCATGCAGTAATAACACTATCCGGCTACACTTTAAGGTGGCACACCCAGGAGTGTAGTGTAATCAAGAGATTCTAATGTCATACCAGCAATAACACTATTCGGCTACACTTTAAGGTGGCACACCCAGGAGTGTAGTGTAACCAAGAGATTTGAATGTATTTGTTGCAATTACTTTATTCGGCTACACTTTAAGGTGGCACACCCAGGAGTGTAGTGTAACCAAGAGATTTCATTGTCATGCAGTAATAACACTATTCGGCTACACTTTAAGGTGGCACACCCAGGAGTGTAGTGTAACCAAGAGATTTGAATGTATTTGTTGCAATTACATTATTCAGCTACACTTTAAGGTGGCACACCCAGGAGTGTAGTGTAACCAAGAGATTTCATTGTCATGCAGTAATAACACTATTCGGCTACACTTTAAGGTGGCACACCCGGGAGTGTAGTGTAACCAAGAGATTTGAATGTATTTGTTGCAATTACTTTATTCGGCTACACTTTAAGGTGGCACACCCAGGAGTGTAGTGTAACCAAGAGATTTCATTGTCATGCAGTAATAACACTATCCGGCTACACTTTAAGGTGGCACACCCAGGAGTGTAGTGTAATCAAGAGATTCTAATGTCATACCAGCAATAACACTATTCGGCTACACTTTAAGGTGGCACACCCAGGAGTGTAGTGTAACCAAGAGATTTCATTGTCATGCAGTAATAACACTATTCGGCTACACTTTAAGGTGGCACACCCAGGAGTGTAGTGTAATCAAGAGATTCTAATGTCATACCAGCAATAACACTATTCGGCTACACTTTAAGGTTTCACACCCAGGAGTGTAGTGTAACCAAGAGATTTGAATGTATTTGTTGCAATTACTTTATTCGGCTACACTTTAAGGTGGCACACCCAGGAGTGTAGTGTAACCAAGAGATTTCATTGTCATGCAGTAATAACACTATCCGGCTACACTTTAAGGTGGCACACCCAGGAGTGTAGTGTAATCAAGAGATTCTAATGTCATACCAGCAATAACACTATTCGGCTACACTTTAAGGTGGCACACCCAGGAGTGTAGTGTAACCAAGAGATTTCATTGTCATGCAGTAATAACACTATTCGGCTACACTTTAAGGTGGCACACCCAGGAGTGTAGTGTAACCAAGAGATTTGAATGTATTTGTTGCAATTACATTATTCAGCTACACTTTAAGGTGGCACACCCAGGAGTGTAGTGTAACCAAGAGATTTCATTGTCATGCAGTAATAACACTATTCGGCTACACTTTAAGGTGGCACACCCAGGAGTGTAGTGTAACCAAGAGATTTGAATGTATTTGTTGCAATTACTTTATTCGGCTACACTTTAAGGTGGCACACCCAGGAGTGTAGTGTAACCAAGAGATTTCATTGTCATGCAGTAATAACACTATCCGGCTACACTTTAAGGTGGCACACCCAGGAGTGTAGTGTAATCAAGAGATTCTAATGTCATACCAGCAATAACACTATTCGGCTACACTTTAAGGTGGCACACCCAGGAGTGTAGTGTAACCAAGAGATTTCATTGTCATGCAGTAATAACACTATTCGGCTACACTTTAAGGTGGCACACCCAGGAGTGTAGTTTAACCAAGAGATTTGAATGTATTTGTTGCAATTACATTATTCGGCTACACTTTAAGGTGGCACACCCAGGAGTGTAGTGTAACCAAGAGATTTGAATGTAATGGTTGCAATAACCTTATTCAGCTACATGTAAAGGTGTAACCTAAACAGTGCTGACGTCACTGCATAATGGAGCAATATTGTCCTGTTACTATATCTGTTAATGAATAATTTTTCCTTAAAAAGGTAATTCCTTAATAAGTTTTCTCATTAGTATTGATCAATAAGTTCTTCAGCGCCCAGATGATTCGTCGGAGTGCGCAAATGGACTTAGATCACCACAGAACAATGTAAGTACCATGTTTTTTGGGATGAGGACAATAATGTCAAATATAGTACATACTGTGTTGGGGTTGTAGCTAAGAAAATAGTCTCCCAGCTTATATTTTTGATGAGACACTTGCCAGTTTTGGCGAGATACCTGGAACACGATTTCCATTCCAAACCTTTTGCATTGCCTTGAATGCGGTGCATGTGATCAAAATCATGAAATATTACTGAGGTGGCCTAGTAGAGAAGTACCTTGTTCAAGCAATATTTGAGAGTCACAAGCCCAGATCTAGAGGGCAAACTGGAATTCAAATATATTTTAAGCCCTGTACAGTGTACTTGTTTAAAATAATATTCAAGGTGTACACTACTAATTCAATATTTCATCTAACTTGAGTTCTTCTTTAATTAGTATTTTGAAGATGCTTTAAATAGTGGCCAGTTTGTACGCGACTTTGGTACTTTCACAGAGGTGATAAATCTTCAAGGATCAGGTATGAATTTTTTTCAGTTATTGATAGATCTGTCTAGTGTTTGTTCCATTGAACTCATTATTGTCATATTATTTTTTAATAGGTGTTAAGACTGACATGGAAGAACGGCAAAAAGCGTGGAAGAAAGAGCAGGATGACCATTCAGAAATTTTCCGAAAGTTGTGCAAGTGCCGAAAAAAGACTTTGGGAAAGGGAGATGAGGACATTGTTTTGTCTGTTGCTAAAAAGCAGCTAGAGTTTTTGCTAAGGGTAAATTTTAACGAGCAATCACGATTAAAAGAATAATTGTATTTAGTTTGATTTACAGGCTGATAGCTTAGTGTTAGTTTAAGTTGTTTTATTTTCATTCTTGGTCATATCAAATGCATATTTTGAATAATAACGTCCCAAAATTACCTTTCTATAATAATAAGTCCTTTGAACAAGTAAAGCTACATATATATTCAACTTACTTATTCTAAGACAGCTAGGCTTAAGTTTCGTTCATTAGTTGACCACAATTGATACCTATTAGTAAATGTGCTTGATAAAGGAGGATTATTCATGGTGACAAGAGCTATTATAATTTCAGGTTTGTCGAGAGTGGAAAGAAATTGCTTCTGTGACAAGGGCAAGAGTCTTCCAAGAAACTGAACAAGGAGAGATTGACTTGTTTGACATTAAGGTTGTGACAGTTTTTTATTTTCAATTAGTGTTATTCTTAACTGAAGCGCTGGCAAAACAAAAACCTGCAGTTACTGGTGCAGTAGTAGTGAAATTTAACTCATTCTAAGAACAATTTTATAATCTTGAGTCGTCATTACCATGATGGTGAGAGAACTGTTGCAAAAGATTGTATTGCAAACAAATATGACACTTTGGACAATCACACTATACATAATTATTACTGAAATTCCTGGGTTAAAACAATTTACATTTAAAAATCTACTATGAAGGTGTCATTGCTTCAGTTTGGTTCATTTATATAGTATATTATCCATTGCAGTTCATGTAGTCCACACAACATGGAATTTGGTCATTTCATTGTTTTTTTTTTCCAAGAAAGGCAAAAAAAATGCACCAAGAGTGGACTTTTCTGGCAATACCATTGCCATTTTAAATTCTATGGTTTGAAATAGTTATTATGGAAATCTTAGTAGGAAATTACATACTAACTTGCCTCCCTGAGAATCCAATAATTGCTTTTTGAAATGCTAGAATTCAAAATAACCCCATATCCCCAAACTGGGTCATGTAAAGCAGAAGCACAGCCATTGGCGAAAAAAACTTTCATTTACCAACATTTTCAGGCTGCTAGCTGCCATTGTCATTATGGTTTACGTAAACTCCCTATTTAGGAAGAATGTGAGTAACACTGCACCTACGTTTTGCTTTAAATTTAGTGCAAAGAGTGGGGTTTCTTGTTGAAAGAGTTGTTTGGAAGCAGCCTTGGCACAGGGGACTATGGCCACCTGACCATAGACCATGCCCCGATGCTCATGAGGAAATTCCTGTCAATGACGGAGTTCAGTCAGCAGGGATTTGAAGCTGCACACAAAGATCAGCGTCAGCTGTGGTTGAAGGCTTCAAGCCATGACCAGCAAGGGGAAGCTTCTTCTAGTAAGATGACCAATAAATAGAAATAAAGCCCAAGCAATATAGGACATTTATGAAGTTATTTAATAGCCTGTCACCAGCACATACAATGTGTATTTTTAGATGTTTTGGTGTGTAGTATCGCTGTATATTTTTACAAGTTGTGCCGTATTTTGACGAGCCTGTAGGGCAAGTCAAAATACAAACAATGAGTAAAAATATACAGCGATACTACACATCAAAAGAACTAATAAGAGATTCATTATGGAACTGCTGTAGTCAATAAATTTATCACTGTAAGAGGAGAGTGTGGCGTGCATTTGCTGACTTGTGTGGCACATGGCTAGGTCGTCTACTGTACAAATACAGCAAACACTGTAGTGCTGTATATTTGTGCTGTTATTGGGACGGTATTTGCTGCAGTTGGATGATGATAGGCTTTAATAGTAATCATTAAGAACTATTTTTTTTGGGGGGGGGGGGGGGTGGGGGAACTTGTAACCACAATGTACATAGTAACTTAAGGCTGTATATGTTGACTGGAAAGTGTACAAATGCTTAAACATTGGACCTCTATTCTGTTTTAGTTGATCAGATGTTGGTGCACTTCTATTCTGAGAAAATGCTATTTTTCAGATACTGTGTTAGAGAAGCTTTAAACTCAATAAGAGGTAAGGTACGGTACTCAATTTTGTAAGAATAGCCTTGGTTATCTGCTCATTGTTATTTCTAGCATACTGTAGCCCTGTGCCGTAAATAAAGAAGAGAGCCAAGCTACAGTGTAATTAACAACTATTCACCGAATCGGAGATGGCTAGTGGTGGATATTTACCAAACCGCAAAGCGGCGAGATCAATATCCAACGCTAACCACCAGCAGTGAGATAGTATACACCACAAAAAATTGATTTGGATGATTTCTTCACTTGTAACGGACGCAAACTAGGACACCATTTTTCCCGAGCTGCTCGGAGTTAAATAGTGCAGGATATTCGGAGTTTGACGAGCCAATCAGCGCGTGCGTTTAACACTATCCACTGTTTTAGTATATGTTGTAGTTCAATTTTACCTTTCGTACAATTTGTTTCTGAACCAGTATAAAATATTTTGAACTAGTTTAAATGTTTCAAACTGGGTTAAATTTTTTCAAACCAGTTTATTTATCAACTATCCAAAAGGGGAAAATATCTCTTGACTTTCCTCTATCCTATTCTCCTATCGCCCGGCTACCCTACCCCTTTCCTTCAAATCCCCATTAGGTCTGAATACTAACTAACAGTAGGGTTTACCTTTTTCCGTTTTATCCGTACTCACCAGGATTTGAATCACCAACCCCTAGGTCTGCTTCCCACTGTCATTACCACTTGACCACGAAAGCACTGGATGCAAGGGCTCTCATATTTCTTTTAATTATCAGTCTAATCTCTAACCTGAGCGCTTAACCGTAATTACTAAGACACATGCTCACATTCTGCTCAAAATTAAAAACTACCGGTAAACTTTTTTGAAAAAAAAAAATGAACCAGTTCAAAATATTTTGTATTGGTTCAGAAACAAATTGTACCAAAGGTAAAATTGAACTACAACATATGTACTAATAAAGCACGACTGTAATCACAAAAAAGTTGAAAATTGATCTTTTTTTCTCTAGGCCAAACTAGTGAACAGCAGAACAGTTACCACTTCCATTTCCGCGGTTGTGGTTGGAAGCGAAAGGATGTGGCATGGGATGCTGATGAAATTCACTGGATAAGACTCATGGACAAACTGATGACCATGATGTTTGGTGGTGATTTTTTAGATTACGACTATGATGAAAAGAAGATATGCTTTGTTGTTGATAAGCACAAGCCAACATTTGTTTATAACAGAGAAGACTGGCTAAGCGAGTATGCCCAGGTGGTCTTCTCAGATGACGTGTGTGAAAGAGGTTGGTTATGTTTTGTTTTGCTTTTGTTTCAATGTAAGTTGATCCTTAACACACACAGTGCAGTAGAAACTTGTTGACATGAATATAATATTGTGTAGGCCATAAAAAATACATGTATGGTAGATTTAACTGGGTCACCAGACTAACAATCCATCATAACATTGTAAGAACCAGACTACCGGCAAAAGGAATTCCTTTGATGTAAAGTGCTTAACAATTTACTGCATTATAATCATAACTTTGTGTATTTTAAATTTCCTTTGTTCATGTACATGTAGATGAGTCTCTTATGCCCAGCAATTTAACGGAAGCAGGCAATGACACAAATGCTACAGGTAATTCCTCGCATCTGTTACACTTTTAAAACAGTCATCATTGAAAAGGGGAGGTACATGTATATCTATCTACTTGAATTGCTATTATGCCTGAAATAAGTGTGGTATTTTCATGCAGATGAAACTTCACAGTCAATGCAGACTCTACCAGAGGATGAGGTCTTTGTTGAGGATGAGAGTACAGGTGAAATGACAGCTATAGTTACATTTGAGTTTTGCAGTAAATTATTAGTACTGGCTGCCAAGGTTACCAAGGAAATTTTAACTGTACAATGTGTTGTCAAGCACAGTTTTTTGACAAGAAGGTACCTAGTGAGATTTATTTAACAATGTTGCTAAAAGTGAGCCCTACTTAGTCTAAAACAATTACGTTTTACATGGAGAATGTACAGCTTTACACTGATATTTGAAACTGATTTTGCAAATTAAGCGATGAATATGAACTTCCTGGGTAAAAGCTTTTCATATTCTTTGCAGGGTCACCCTATGAAGAGCATGCTGTGGACCGACTGCAGGTGTCAAGCAATGCAGTGGATCAGGACAGGTTTGATTTCTTTGATCATTCCAAAAAAGCACTTGAAAAATATGTTTTTTGGTTTTGTTTTGTTTGAAGTTTTTTTTTCCTATTTTTTTTCTTGACAAACTCTTTTACTCTAGAATTGCATGGAATAGGGACACAAATTTCTGTTGGCCCAATCTTCGGGTCTATCTGAACAGAAGAATGTGTTTTTTTAAGTTATTACAGCTCAGAATCTTGTAAACTGGTCCCTCAGTAAGTTTGCAATATGTAACAAATATGTGTAATTTATTAAATTATGGTTTTGATGGATTTGATTAAATGCAATGGGAAATTTATTTAATTTTAATAATATTATTAAGTTAGTATTCACTGCCCTCCATGGACTCTAATTCTTTTTGTGCGCTAGAGTTGTTGCTGTGTTTCCACCACCACCATCTGTTGCAAAAATTAAAGTTCTGCAATTGGACCTGGAAACCTTGGTTGATGGAGAGGATCTCAATGATACCATAGTGGATTTTTTCATGATGTAAGTTGCAGAAGTAGTAAATCTATCTTTGTCAGTTTTACATGTCATGTCCTTAGAGAACTATTGTAGCCAACTGAATTGTACAAAAAATATATAATTATATATTTCATGTAATAATTTTTTTTTCCAAAGGTATTTAACAGCTAATGCAATGGACCAAGATGTCAAGAACTGCCAAATATTTAGTTCCTTTTTCTACTCGAAACTGACTGAAAGAGTAAAGAATGGTGACCACCTTGTGCTGCCCAGGTAAGAAAACTGCTGTTCCACATACCTTCATTAACTACCTGCTATAGATGGAGATTTAAATTTTGGAAACCATCAGCAGGATTTATTTTGAGCAAACAACAACGACAAGGAAAATGATTGCAGGCAGCAAAAATCTTCCTTACCAGTTGCTTGATGGATTTTTTTTGGCTAAGATTTGTAAATGATATTTTTTGATCATGCGTCTATGCCTTTTACTGACTTTGTTATAGAAACAGTTCCACCATAGTTTGATCTTAATTTTTCAGTTAACACAGTTTTAGTCAATGGCAATATTTTGTAAACTGATTTTAATTAGTTCACCTGTTATCTTTTGTTAATTGAATGCACCTGTTTGATTAACTTGTTGCTTTCATGATATCCTCTCTAGTGTTGAAGAAAGATACCAGAAGGCTTCATCCTTCACAAGAAGAGTAAACCTTTTTGAAAAGGAATTTGTCTTTATACCTGTTTGCAGGAGGTTTGTAAGAGAATCATGTTTGTTTTTTAAATAAGTTATTTTATACAATTGTAATTGAAAGTGTAGTGATTGTTTTGATAGGTATTATGGGAACAAACATTTCTACATCTTGAGACCATTCCCATGTGAACAGCTAGGCATTTGGATAATTTGGTTTCTTAATATTTTTCTTAGTAGGCTCAAGAACGAGGGTTATAAGTAGTGTTTGCATGCAATTGGTTCTCGTATATAATTTTTGTAGTGTTCTTATAATTAGCTCATACTAGTCTGAGTCAGTGGGGTAATTGTCTGGGTTCTTTACACATATCACATTTAAAAGTTTACACATATCACATGTAAAAGTTGTGAAGCTTACGTAAATATATTTTTATGTTTTCTTAGTGGCCACTGGTTCCTTGCTTTGATTTACAACCTTCCATCATTAAATGAAAAAAGGTGAGAAATGTATTAAACTGCTTCTCTGCATTTGTGAGGAATTTTGAGAAACTACCTGTTTCACACCCAAGCGAGTTTTCCCTCTGAGTTCACAACCCTGACGTTGCGCACGAACTTTTTATTTTGATTTCATCTTCACCTTCAATGGATGAATAAATGTGAAATAACCATTTCGCGATTTTGTTTCATTGTGCTGTGCTCACAATGCTGTCTTTTCGTGGTAGGATAAAGATAATTTTTTTTGACGGGTAGTTGAGTTAGTGTGAATGCAAACTCGCTTGAGTGCGAAACCCCCAGCGTCCGAATATTGTACACATTTTGACAACACCCATAATCAATTTTCAGGGGAATGATCTTCATGATTGATTCAATTGTTTGGAGTTCCGAGCCTGAGAATGTGTTTTGTTCTCATTCTTCGAGAGAGCACGAAGCTGAAATGATTCGAAGGTAAGTTAACTGACAACTGAAACTCTGGTTTCTGTGAGCTACGACCTCTGAAAATCATGGGTTTCATGGTCAAGCAATATAATTAATTATCTACTAATTCAGAAAACTGACTTCTTCCACTGTTTCAAAGTTTCATCAGATGTGAGTGGCTAGCGAAAAGAGGGACTGCTCCAACACCTGAATTTAGTGACAAATCATTTCCACTTTTTTACCCAAAGGTAAGCCTAGTACAGATTCAGATACAATGAAAATTAATGATATCAAATAGTTAATATCGTGTAAAAGAAATGGCTTGCCCATTTTCCCCCAAATTTTGAAATATTCAGGGTTCGTAAAGGTCCTGGAATACCTATCAAGTCCTGGAATTTCATTGTTGCATTTGCCAGGACTGTCGATTCACAAGAAGTTCGCCTTACCTTTTACCCTTCATAAACCTAAGTTCATAACGCCGAAAATATGTGTTGTTAGTATCAATGGTTAGCATTTTATGAATATTCGTTTTCGTTCTCTGCTCTATTTTGCCACTATTATAGGTACCCCAGCAAGAGAACGGATACGACTGTGGGGTATTTCTTTTGTTCCCTGCTAGCAGAGGCTCTTTTCCTGGTGTTCGCTGACGGGAGAAAAGAGACCTCTGCCATGAATCGAAATTGACTATATTGAGCATGCTCCGCGGCTTAGCGACCGAGCTATCACGTGATGTTGGTAAGACGTCACGAAATATGACCTTTCACCGGTTAACTCTCCGTGTAGTAAACAGAGAAAAATATCATCGACTAGATCGCCAAAAACGCCGGTTAAAAAAGTACAAAAATCGAGTTATCTGGTCAGGGAAGCTTTTTCAACACAACCACAACTGCAGGACTTAAAGAAAATTTGACATTCCTTCTCGGAGAATCGCCCGATTTTTCCCTGTCATCCCGACGGATTTGCAAATGCTGTAAACGAAAGGTGGACTCAGTCATAAAGAGAACATTAATTCTCGAACGAGACAAAGCATTTCTCATCGACAAGTATCAGAAAAATAATTCTACAAACGAGAGGCAATGCGCTAGAGAACCCACACTCAAACTCACACCGCCGCGGTACAAACGGATGTGCAAGGAAAGTCCTTTGGCTGTAAACAAACAAGCTAAAGCAAACAGCTCCTGCTCCATTTTAACGGCTTTGAGCTTGAGCCTTTGGCAGGACTCAAGCTGGTCAGATATGAGCGCATTTAGCGGTGAAACAACCACAACAAGTGGGTTCGATGGCAGAATTGGCACCTTTCCCGTTCGTGCAATAAGCACAGCAATCTGGTAGATGAGAGTTTTCCCATGCCCGGTCGGCAAGCACGCAAACGTGTCTCGCCCGTTTAAAAAATGAAACAAGGCCTTGAACTGCTCTTCACTCAATTTCTTTATCTTTCCATCGTCAAGGTTATCCAAAACAGAAGAAAGCAAACTTAATAACTCTTTACGACTGAACTCTTTCGAGATCGCCGATGAGCAAGCCATGTTTACAATGTGGCTCAGAAAATAACAGCGGAATATTATTGTAAAGAAATGCGCGAGACGCAACGGGCTCATGTTACGGTCAGCGAACAATGCAAGGAGCATGCGTTCTAAATAGAGCCGTCCAAGATCGTGGACGGCGGTTAAATCAAAGCCATTTTCGATCCATGGCAGAGGTCTCTTTTCTCCCGTCAACGAACACCAGGAAAAGAGCCTCTGCTAGCAGGGAATTTCTTTTGATGTTCTTTGAGGAGTTCTTGAAACGGAAGGTGAGTTTGAAATTTCAAACAATTTCAAAGACTTGTCGTCTTTAGGAACATTCTTTTCAGTCCTACTTTAGTCGCAAATGACATTGTCGATTATTAGCCATGTCGTGGTCATAAGAAGGCGAGTTGTCACTGAACGAAGCTCACTTCCGTTCATTTTGCATCGCTAAAGGCAGCCCTTCTTGTTTGCACTCAGTTTCGATTTGTACCTGTTGCTTCTCAACAGAGGATAGAGTTCTTGGAGTCTAGGACTCTTGGCTCAACTGTTTTTATTAAATTATTAATGGTTTCTCCTTTTTTCAGTTTCCAGTAGACGACCTGTTATCAGACAAGCCTCTCAGATGGTACGATCAGTCATCCGCCTTGCGGTTAAGAAAGAGGATAACCGATATTTTAATGCAAATGGGCAATTAATGCCAACTTTCCTGTGCGAGGGACGGTTTTTGGTTTGGCAAAAGAGGAAAGAAACAGATTTTCTGCAAGTGCCCAGTGAAGTGAACCACGTTTTTAATGGCACATGTGGGAACAATTTCACAACTGCAAAATGTGCATGCAAGGAATGTATTAGCTTGGTTTGAAGGCAGAATTTTTTTTTCAGTCAGGTATAATTTTGACGCTCTTCAGACAGTGTATTTCTTACTGCGAGCTATTGGTCAAAACGCATTTCAAGATTCAAAAAATCAAAGAGAAATTTATATTGTGTATGAGAATTTTACAAGAATTATTTGAAATTTCGTGTAAATAAAAACATATTCAGATGTTAATTGTACTGAAAGTGTTATCATTTGCCCATAACTATTTCCCGCTTCCCCAGTAAAATAAAATTTCACCATTCTATTTTTATCAACAGTTTTATTTGGTTATTACCCGAGTTAACTGTATAAAACATTAACCTCTAATTTCATAAACATAACGAATACTAT
>OZ026606.1:12748296-12808296 GCA_964020085.1 Micromussa lordhowensis
CTTTTAACGCCTGCCAAGCTTACTCTAAGCTTAAATACCTGGATGATCTGGTACCAAAGAAGCATTTATGCGCTCTACTAGAACGCCCAGCCATTCCAAATATTCATTTTCTTCATTTACGAGCGCAGCTGCCTTCGGTTCTTCGACAAAGATACCGGAATCGTCTTGAAACCTTGTTCTTCCAATCTTACTTCGGGGGTGGTTTAAATTAAAGTGCTTCCTCAGAGAAGAACCAGTTCGGAACTTCTTGCTACACAAGCGACATTTTACGATAAACGGCATGACTACGGATAACTCTCGCCAACTATGTGCCCCGATGAAATGTAAAACAATGAATGCCGGTGCTACGTGTTCAATTCTCACCTCTCGGCAAATTTTAAATGTAACACTTGCGAAACAAAAGAAAAAGCAATAGCTGGAATTTAAATGGATCGAACGCAAGCGTCATTGTTCGTGCCGGAAGTGAGTGAATTTAAGTGAGTGAGCGTCAAGAGTTAGGGCTCAAGAGGGTTGTTCTCCAGTAAGAATAAAATAGAATGTTTCTCGTAAAGACAACTATGAGGGGTTTGGAGAGTCGAATTCGAAAGCAAGAAATAACATTAGGCACAAAAGTGCGAATTTCGTCGACGCACCGTTATTCACACTAACAATGGCAAAATCTTAAGTGAGAAAAAAAAAACAATAGAAATCGCAAGTTGTTAGACAAAGGATCAGCAGTTATTTCATGCCAAACATTTTGTGGAGATAGTTCATTTCGCTAACGTGTGTCTCAGAGATGTCGAAGTTTAGAAAACATTCAATCGAAGAAAAAAGAACAAGGTCGAAAGCTAGGAAGCAAAGAAAGAAGTTGGCGAGGAAATATTCAGAACTTTGTTCGGACCAGTGCAAAGGCAATGCTAGAGAGCCCTTGGTTTTAATGCAAAATCAGTCTGCTCAAAATGGAGGCCAAGATGACGACAATTCACCTGGAAAACAACCATCACACTGAAACGAAATGCAAACAGTGATGCGTCGACTCTGAATGTGGCTCGACAAATGCAAAGGTCTGCTGCAAGAAACTTGTTGAATTTCTCTTTCTTAAAAGAATGACCAATGATGATTGCCGAATCGATGAACTTGATGACAAGAACGTACAAGAGAAAAAAGTTATGTGCTTTCCAAGACAACTAAACCAAAGAACACAGAAAACGCGGACACATACAGTAAAACGATTATTATGGTTTCAATTTATTATTTAAAGTTAATGTTAAGAGATTAATAAACCACTTTCGTGTTAAATCCTTATTAAATCAGTCAAGTTACACTGCTGTTCTCTCGACCTTAATGATACCGATACGCGGCGAAGTGAATCTACATTCCTCATAGCCAATTCATTTTGCGCGCGCAAACAGAATATGGAAATAATGAAATCAGCAAATAAAATCGATAAAGAAGCTAACTTACCTTGAGTCTTATTGACTTTAAAAAAACTATAACAGGAAGCCAAACAATGAACGCGGCAATGCCGGCTGTTTCGGCGTCATAAGAAAAAATATAACATTCAGAACTGAACCTCAAAGTGATTCTGCCGAAAAATATCAGAACTTATACAGGCAAAAGTCCCTTTTTGTCTTTTCTCGTTCGCTAGTAAAGTTCTCATTTCCACTTAAGGCCTTCCTAACTTACGGCCAGCAAAAACAAACAAAGAAGATGTCCGCATACGCGATATTTTAGCCCACTGCACCTTGTTACAATTTAACTGCGCCTAGTCTCGCCATAAAATTATCGAGAGAAGGTCTCAAAGAAGGCATTTCAACTGTCGCTTCCTTGACCAGTGATCTGACTCTTGGGTAAAATCCCACCATTTTAGAGACAGCTTTTAGCATTCTTCCTAAGGAATACACATCGCTTGCGGCACTGTACAGCCGCTCCTTTATTACCTCTGGGGCTAAATAACTTTTCAGGCTGTGCTCAGGAGCGATTCTTTTTCTACCTGATGTTAACGACATCATGGAACTTGCTGCAGCCTTGGTGCTTTTGCCAAAGTCTATGAGAACAGGGCTGTATGAATTTTCTGTGGCTGTGGGTGTTTTTTCGAGAACAACATTGTTTGCCTTAATATCATTGTGCAAGTAGCCCCTTGAGTGTACATGTTTTACAGCAGAACATAATTCCTGGAAAATCTCCACACTGTTTTTAGGTGTAAGGAAACTTTGTTTTGCAGCTTCGTGGAGAGTTACACTTTCGTTTCCTACACAATGAAATTGCGTGACCATACATAGTGGTTCACTGTGCGTGATAACACCGAAAAGCATCGGTAGCCGTGCGTGGTCACCTAAGGCACTGATAACATTTGCCTCATGTACTAAGTTTCTCCTCGCTCTATCTTTGCCCTCGGCTGTGTGATCGTGGGACATTTTCTTCACAATTACTTCAATTCCACGATACCGTGCGCGATAACACTGTCCGTAGCTTCCACTCCCAACAGCATGCTCGGACAAGTATTGCAAATTATCTGTGTCTAATTCTTTGAGATCTGTTGTTGATTGCCGAATCACACGTTCATTTGTCGGGCGAGCATTTCGAGGCAAGCTCACGCTTGATCGTGATGGCTTTGACTGAGTAAAAGCGAAATTTACGCCCCCGCGCGCCATCTGTAGCATCACAGCTCCTCTTGAGGATGCCATTGTAGGCTGCCTGGAACGTTGTTTGGTATCTTTAAGTCGTAAATCTGAAGTTGGTTTCGGCAGAGAAGAGGAAGGTTTCGTTTTGCGGTCACTCACATCATTGGCAGAATTACTTGATTTACCAGCATTCACGTCCTCCTGCGGTACAGATATAGCATTTCTTGCCCTTTCCCGCTCACGTTTTTTTTTCTTCCATGCTTTCTGCTGCTTCAGTTTCTCTTCACGCGAGTTTGGACGTGACTTAATGACCCGATTTTTTACCAGATTATTGGCATTGGCCGAGTCCGCCATCACTTGAGAGCGCGAACGTCGGCCGTCGTTAAGGATGAGACCGAGCACAATGAGTTTAATTTTAGAGCACTTATTAATTTCGAAACTCAAATTTCATTTGTCTCAT
Organism: Micromussa lordhowensis; assembly: GCA_964020085.1. NCBI lineage: Eukaryota > Metazoa > Cnidaria > Anthozoa > Scleractinia > Lobophylliidae > Micromussa > Micromussa lordhowensis. The sequence goes on from OZ026606.1 coordinate 12,751,360, forward strand.
ATTCCATCAGCCTTTCTGGTTTATTTTCGATTTAATGGCATCGCCCATGACATTAAAGGAGATTATGACGCCTTCCTTGACCGCAAGGCAAAGAACCCTAGTGAGAGTATGTAAGGAATGCTAGGAAAATTTCCTACCATTTCTCTGCGGTACTTACAGTAGAAGCCGTGTGCGTCCCGTCATGGTAACTGTTCAGTGTTGGTGGTAATTCTATCTTAAATAGCATTTAAAAATAATGGTTTGAAATCTGGATATTTGAGTATATGATGACTTGTGTGAATACAAAAGTAAACAGATGACTGGTACAATATTGGTTTATTGCAAGAAACTTTGTTGAAAATTTTAAAGTATATGGAGAAACTGTTGCTAACTTTAGGTTTGTATCACTCTAGTGAGATTAAGTCGCCTAAAATCGCCTTAAGTCGCCTTAAGTCGCCTAAAGTCGCAATGTTTTTTTGGCCAATTTCGCTTAAGTCGCCTTAAGTCGCCTTAAATCGCCCAAAGTCGCCTTAAGTTACGGCGACTTAAGGTCCCAGAGTAGGGCTAATGTATGGGGAAAATCGTGATTTTGATGCTCGATAACTCGAGGAAGTTTGACATTCTACTGTTTCTATGAATTACAAACTAAAAATGCTAGCTAAAAGAGGTAACTGATCAAATTTGAGAATTGTACTCTTACAAAGAAAGCCGCAAATTAAAATCTTATTTTTCATATATTTGTCTGTAAAATGGAGCCGCCATTCGCGGGAAAATTTAGAAGCATTTGTATGAAAAACTAAAAACACGATTTCTCGCTTCTCAGCAAACGGATGCTCTTCAGATTTAATCGGTTAACTCTTTTAACTAATATCTTTAGTTTGCATTTCTCAGAAAGTTCAGAATATCAACCTTCCTCGAGTTATCGAGCATCAAAGTCACGATTTTTCCCATACCGGCATTCACTGTAAATTTTGCCGGGTTTGCCCCACTACCAAGATGACCTCCGCGACCGTGAAACCTTCTATTGTACATTGTATTAATAACATTGTTCGGCAAATGCATACTGAATAAATCACTAATAAATCACTGAACAATTGAAGAACGGCTCATGTCGCCCTAAAACGGCATTTCTTATCAAACGCTAGCTCGTAGTGAATAAATTACTAAACATTTTTGAAAAACGGCTCATATCACCTGGCCTGAATGCTAAGGACGTTTGTCTTCATGTCTTACCTGTCTTACCTCAATTCTTTCCGCCATCTTTACATGTAAGACAACTTGGTTACCAGTCTTCCGCGGAATAAGCTGTGCCTGTCTTTGTTACGCTGTGCCTGTCCGTGTTGGGCTGTGCCTGTCTTTGTTACGCTGTGCCTGTCCGTGTTGGGCTGTGCCTGTCTTTGTTACGCTGTGCCTGTCCGTGTTGGGCTGTGCCTGTCTTTGTTACGCTGTGCTTGTTCGTGTTGGGCTGTGCCTGTCTTTGTTACGTTGTGCCTGTCCGTGTTGGGCTGTGCCTGTCTTTGTTACGCTGTGCCTGTCCGTGTTGGGCTGTGCCTGTCATTGTTACGTTGTGCCTGTCCGTGTTGGTCTTTGTTACGCTGTGCCTGTCCGTGTTGGGCTGTGCCTGTCTTTGTCACGCTGTGCCTGTCCGTGTTGGGCTGTGCCTGTCTTTGTTATGTCGTGCCTAATAGAGTTTAGCTGTGGTGGCCCTTGCGTGTGCCTCGGCTGTTTAGAAACCGAATATTGACCCTGATTCCCCTTTATACCCTATACGCAGGAATGTCTTCAGTGAGATGTACATCTGCACAGGGAGCCCTCACATCCAAGATCAACCTACTTTTATCGCGCGGGCTATCGCGCGTGTTTTGTGGCGGCCATTTTGAATTTTTAATACACGCGCGGTCTACTAGTACGAGGTCTGGAACCGAAATTTAAGAAGTCTGGGCCTCGCAAATTTTCGGAGGATCCGATCTCTCACCGAGGATAATAAAGTGACAAAGGATGAAACTCAGACATCGTCGCATGGGGAACGGAAATAAGATGTGAATAACAGACCGGAAGTCAAAATGCGGGTTTTCAAAGTTGCAACATGGCGGATACCCTGGTCCCAGAGGCTTTCTTTATTCTTTATTGGCAAATTTTGCGACGCGAACCGCTTCTTTTATTTTTTTGTTGGCACGAAGCGCTGAGAGCCGCGAAAAGAAAGCCTCTGGTCTAGACCGTTGGGAACTTCACTTTCATGCCATCAGCTTTTGACCGTCGTTTCTGATTGGAGGATATTTTTAATTGCTCTACGAGTCATATGATTGGATGGATTAAATATCTTTGGGGATGGTAGTGGAGTGTCAATGCTTACCTTTATGGGTAGGTGTAGAGAACGTTTGCTTTATCAACGGATTTTCTCACCAGGGAAGGGTAAGATGTGGCTTACGGTATTCCGCGAAACGAAACGAAACGAAACGAAACGAAACGAAACGAAACGAAACGAGACGAGACGAGACGAAACGAAACGAAACGAAACGAAACGAAACAAATTTAATCGATAAGGAAATTACCGTTCACCGAGTTGGCGATACCACTAAAATTGCAAACCCGTTCTCGCTAGATGCCTTGTTTCGCAAAATACCGATCACGGCCGATTGGTAATCGACGAAACAAGCTTCGCAGACAATTTCTTTAGGCGCTCCGCTTCTGAAAATTATCTTGCTAGATGAAGCAAAGACAGGCTTACATACGCGACAAGAAATTATTCCTCTCTTTGAAAACTGTTCTCGCTAGATGCATTGTTTCGCAAAATACCAATAACGGCCGATTGGTAATCGACGAAACAAGATTCGCTGACTATATTTACAGGCGCTCTGCTTCCGAAAATTGTCTTGATCATGATACAGATCTTGTTACGTAAATAGATGGCTAATTCGCACTGAAAGACGAACACAAAAAATCTGCCCTTTGACATTGCTGTAGAATGTCTACCAGCATGTATTTATAGATATTTTAGCAAGGTAATTTTCAGAAGCGGAGCGCCTAAAAGAATGGTCAGCAAACCTTGTTTCGTCGATTACCAATCGGCCGTTATTGGTATTTTGCGAAACAATGCATCTAGCGAGAACAGTTTTCAAAGAGAGGAATAATTTCTTGTCTCGTATGTAAGCCTGTCTTTGCTTCATCTAGCAAGATAATTTTCAGAAGCGGAGCGCCTAAAGAAATTGTCTGCGAAGCTTGTTTCGTCGATTACCAATCGGCCGTGATCCGTATTTTGCGAAACAAGGCATCTAGCGAGAACGGGTTTGCAATTTTAGTGGTATCGCCAACTCGGTGAACGGTAATTTCCTTATCGATTAAATTTGTTTCGTTTCGTTTCGTTTCGTTTCGTCTCGTCTCGTCTCGTTTCGTTTCGTTTCGTTTCGTTTCGTTTCGTTTCGCGGAATACCGTAAGCCGTAAGATGTTCGTTGTAGTGTTAGCGTACAAAAATTGCAAGTTTCGCCGATCGTGATAGTCGATGGGTTTTATCGTATTTTCGAAGATATTTTGTTGTTTATAGTTCTTGAAACATAGAGCTACTGTCGGGTCCACAAAATGAGGCTTTGTTTGGAATTCTGAATCGAGAGAACGTCTTCGCCATATATCATATTCCAGTGCTTTCCATATCTTTGCCGAGAATTATTTTTAAGAGGGTTTCCTTATCCAAGAAATGCCATTGTGGAAGTCGTTGCCCGTTCAATTCCCTGGTTACGTCTCACATTCGAGAACTACACACTCGAGGGATATTAAAAACAGCTAAATGAGTTTTAAAATGTTTTACTTCAGAGGACAAAACGAAACCGAATACAACAGAATTTTCATTCTTTTACTATAACGGATAACATTTAAGAAAACAACAGAAAATAAAGGCGAAAAACACAGGTAAAACCAATTAAAATAATACAGCGCAGCGAGAGAAAGACAAAAGTTGTTCATCAGAAAGGCGACAAAAACAAGGCAATTAGTTTGAGATAAATCGGTTTTCAACTGGGTAAATTTAGTGCCAACTTAGTTCTATCCTCAGGAGTTCTGTAGAAGCTGAACAAGACTAAATAAAATATGATTTGAGGGAAGCGAATACACTAAACAAACAAACCACGGGGCCGCAGTAAATTAAATATGCAGAAATCCAGCGACGAGCGTGGGAAAAAACTTAAACTCCCAAATAAAGGCGATCAAATGAAAACGTGACAGGAATTTCAATAACAATATTTTTTCATTCAAGATGAGGCAAATAAACTTATCTAAAAGCACAAAAATGTTCAAAATTCCACAGACGCAAAAGTGAAAGCGTGAGTTTTTCCCTACACGTTTTCGGCAGCTATTTTATTGGCCGTGGCTTTGCCTATCATGCTAAAAGGTGAATTCAAATTCGCACTAATACTGTACATTACCATTTTTGTTTTCTTAAGTCCAGGCAGCCGCTTTAATCCGCGATCTGTATTTCAAAACTCACACTTGTAATAAGCGCACGGAGCTTGTTTTCGTCGCGGTTGAAGGAAGGAAAAATTATTCACCAGAAAGGTTTGAGGGCTCCGTTCGCCTTGGTCTTCCATTCTGAGGCCACGTAAAGATCTATTTATGTTTTTCCTTTCCATCCTAAGTGCCAAAGAAGTAATCTGTCCCTTTTAGGAATGCAAACAAGACCCAAGAAGTCTGTAGACTTTTTATTTTGACAGCTTGCAACACATGGCAAACTCCGGCTCCTCTCCTCTCTCTGCGAAGTAAATTTATTTGTGAGCACCGGAGAACTGACCCACCCTTCCCTGTCAACAAATTGTCAATCCGATCCTCCTTTGTGATTGGTCAAAAGAAAATGACATCTTTGACAGCTGTCAAGTACTGAGCTAGCATGAAAGTGAGATTCTCAACGGCCTTGACCAGAGGCTTTCTTTTTCGATCGTCTCTTCGCAAATAAAAAAAAGATAATATTAAAAGAAAGCCTCTGGGACCAGGGTACATGGCGGACCGATTGTTGCAAATGTTTTGAAAGATAATTCAGCTGTGGAATGTGAAGGAATCAACATTGAGTGGACAAACAAACTTAAAACAACGGAGTGGTGAGTACAAAAGTCCAAACTTAATTAAGGCTTAGTTCGCTAACAGAGTAATAATAAGAGTCCGGACAACACTGCTCGCTTCAGACAACAGAGTCCAGACAACACTGCTTTCAGACAACAGAGTCCAGACAACACTACTGCTCGCTTCGATGTGTCACACAATGCCTTTTTCAGCTTGCGGTCTGAAAAAACATTTTGTTTGAGGTTGACATTGTGGTAAAAAACAAATCGAAGCTGGTTTAGCATGTTCTGTACTAAATTTGTTGCGGACTCACTCGGCTGCGCCTTGTGACCGGGTTCGTACGGGTCCTGGAAAACCTGGAAAGTCCCAGAATTTTATTGTAGCATTTTCCAGGACTGGAAAGTCCTGGAAAAAAGGCTACTGGTTCTGGAAAGTTCTGGAAATCTGTTAAACTCGAGTAAAATATATGGAATATATGGCAGACAGTAAGGAGAATTGACACTGAGATCTTGGGAGTGAAAGGGTTAATGTGAATTTTGGAATCCTGGAAAAATCAATCTGAGTCCTGGAAAAGTCCTGGAAATTTGTTTCTGAAAAAGAATATGGACCCTGTTGTGAGTCCACAACATTTTGCCCACTGTGATGGTGCATATCATTGTCAATAAGAGTACAGACCATGTTAAACCACATTTGATTTGTTAAAAAGAGCAGTATTCAATTGAATTGAATTAAATAAATAACAAATTTCCAAGTGTAGTAAAACCAAAACCAAAAACTGCTCAAAATAATTAATGAGATAATTAACTACCTAAACAGATTTATTATATTTACTAGTAATAGTTCTCACTACATCTGCCCCCGCTTTAGATATCACGTTTATTATGTAATGAACTGTACAACTTTTATTACAAAATCTCCCCAGAATCGTTAAAATAACAGGCTGACCTGACCTTTTACTCTCGTTGTAATCCTTCAAATCACACAAAGTGAACAAAAATCTCTGTTATTTCAAGTACGTGATGATAGATTTAAAAAGTTATTCGTGCTCTTCGTGCTCGTGTCAGAGCGAACCAATGCGACTACACTTGTGCACGTAGCTTCAAGAATTATGTAACAATCATTGAAACGACGCCGTTTATAAATCCTTTACTAACTTCTGATCCTTGAGATAACAAAAGGAAACTAAACTCAGTCGCTTCGGATACATTTTGTTGTTGTTTCTTTGAGTGGGTTTTGAGTTTTGATTTGTGATCCTGATCTGTTTACTTTATACGTGTGGTGTTTGGATCGAGTCTGTCGACCCCGTTGCCGATTTGTGTCTAACAAATCAAGTCGCGTACACGATACCTCTCCTCGTCCTCGTGGCTGCGATATTTACCCAGAGTGCCTTGCGAGGTTACTGAAAAATTAACCGGGACCGCCGTGCGGGCCTAGTTTCTTCAAATCGGGCTCGATTCGCATACTACCGATACTACACCAATATTTCACATTCTTTATACGCGGGGGGTCCTATTAATGCCTCCTCGGGTTTTGGCCTCTGGACCAAAACCCTGTGGGGGCAATTATATCCAATTTTCAATTTGTACTGCAGTGCAAATTTAAATGCTCTGATACATTCAAAATTTTCTCAGTTAATAATGTTATTGATAAATTTAAAAAGTCTTTATTGTATGAAAGCTAAAGCAATTAATAAGTATTTAAATTACACTACTCATGATACATGTATTTGGAATTTTTTTCAAATTGCACTTGTAGTGTGATTACCAAAATTAGTATAAAAATCTTAATTGAGCACTTCCCCAATGGGGCTTTTCAGGAGTTGTTTCAATTTTGCAAATTCAAATTAAACTTGTAGCCAGGAATTCTGAAACCCGTGAACATGCATATTGTAAAAGTACCAAATAATTAATCTGTTAGAAATATGGCATTCTTTATTGAGTATACACAGAGAGGATTAAGTCATAACTCATGTGACAGAAGTGGATAGTTTGTTTGCGTAGATATACTAAAGGAAGCTGCTTCTGATTGCGTGATCCATTCTCTTGACACATTATTTCCTTGGAACTTTTAAAAGTCAGAATATTTTTCTATTCCTCTAAGTTTATCAATTTGATGATGAAAATTACGGGTAGAAGCATATTTAAGACAACGTTTCGGTGTCCTCATGACACCATCATCAGGTCAAAAAATAATATCTAACGGATAACAAGAATATTAATGTTCAAGTTCAAGTTCTTAGTCCCTAGAGGCTAGGTGAAAAGTTTTGCTTTTATTTTATTTAATCAATCTATTATTTCCCTCCATCCATCTTAACAAAGCTGGAAAAAGCAAGCCTGGACTGTAAACTCACCTTTGTTGTAGCTCACTATAATTTGGCAAATGACAAGCCATTACTCTTTCTTACAGAGTCATCAGTGTGTGTCTCTCAATGTGGTGCAGAAGCCCCAAAGCCTATGAAGATCGAACTCCAAAAAAGTGGAATGCTGAAGCTTCCTTTTGGAAGGCTGTTACAGTATCACAAAAATGTAACTACTCAAGAACCTGGTTGCAATGAAGATGTTCTCCAGTGGGTGGTTTGTGAGGCAGAGAAGAAAAATACTGGCACAGTAGGAAAAACAGGAGGTGTTACATACATACATACATACTTTATTCACTTTCCTCACAGAGGCTTTTCAAAGAGAATAATAATAAAATAAAAATACAATGACAATTTAAACCTACTTTACTTATGGGAATATTTACAATTAAAATTAATCACACTGAAAGTACAAAGAAATATTTACATTTAAAATCAAAAAATAATTAACAATCTATGAAATCCTTAATTAGTTTACGTTTCAGAAAATATTTAAAATCAGATACTTTCTCAAGAGTTTTTAGAGAGCTGTCCATGGAGTTCCAGATGCTGACTGTTCTATAGTAAAACGTTCTCTGACCACTGGCGGTCTTGAAAAGTGGGATGTTCAGCATTTGTGAACTTCTCGTGGCGCGTCCACTAATTTCTCCTCGCTTACTGAACTGGGAGGTAAGGTACTCCGGCACGCGGGATGTTAGACATTTGAAGGCCATAATAGCGCTCCTGAAGTATAGCTGAGTAGCTACCGGTAGCCATTTAAGCTCTTTTAAAACTGGTGTGATGTGATCGTATTTGCGCGTACCCGTCGCAATTCGAGCAGCAAAGTTCTGAATACCTTGTAATTTACTTATATTACTTTTTGATGTATTCGCCCATACGTTTGAACAATAAAAAAGTTTACTAAAAACTAGTGCGTTAATGATAGTCAGTAGGGTGCGCTTGTCAAAAACATGCTTTGTGCGGTTTATTTGGCCGAGACAAGACATACAGGAGGAGACAGTTTTGGTAATGTGTTCGTCATAAGTTAGGTTATTGTCTAAAATCACCCCAAGGTCTTTAGCAGTGTGTTCCGGTATGAGTTCTCTTCCCATGAAAGTGAGGTTTGGAATGACCAATCTGGAGTGCATTTGCCTGCCACCAAACACCATGAGTTTGGTTTTGCTTGGGTTCAACAATAAATGGTTGTTGCAACACCATTGGCCTATTCTGTGTAAATCATCTCTTAAGTCAGTAAAGGCGTTTACGGTATCTTTCAGTTTGAAGGATATAGCAAGCTTGGTGTCATCTACATAGCTCTGGACGCTGCATTTTCGTGGTGCTGAAGGAAGGTCATTAGTATAAATACTAAATAAAAGTGGTCCCAGTATACTTCCCTGTGGGACGCCGCAGTCTATGGGCAAGGGCTCTGACAATGTTGAATGGATTCGAACCACTTGTCTTCTTTCATAAAGGTAGCTACAAAACCACTGGATAACTAGGTCTGAGGCGCCTACATCTTGCAGCTTCAAGATTAGGGTTTCGTGGTTGACGCTGTCGAAGGCCTTGCTCATGTCTAAGAATACTGCCGAAGTCAACATCTTCTGGTCTATCCCTTTAAGGATAGTGTCAGTTGTTTCTATGACAGATGTTTCTGTCGAATGCCATTTTTTGTTGCCGCTTTGGGTCTTTGTTAACCTCTCGTTTAATTGTTAGGTGTTATACTAGATGAAATGGCAATACAGGTGCTATTTCGTGGCAAGTTTTGCTTTTAATATAAATCACAGTTACATGTATACTGCTTCTGATGCTACTGAAATGTTCATTACTAACCATGATTTATTGGCCAGAAACTGATAAAGTGCTTTTCAATAATTGAGTGTTGTAAAGCCAAACCAGAACCGTATTTGAGATTTTGTGGTGATAAAACTGTGGGGCACTTTAACAATACTTTTGGGTGAAATTCTCCAAAAGATATAATGATATCAAAGCTTCACAATTTCCAACAAGTATCCAATTACTACACACTTGTAGGTCAGGCTTTATAGAACCACAGAAAATAAGTCTAGTTATAATTTATTTTTTTCTGGATCGAAATACTCCTATTGAACTTAAGATAACTGCATGTTTCTGTTTTGTAAATTTCACCCAGTGATCATGAAAAGTAAAGAGTAGAAGAATGCACTCCCCTATTAAGTTTCATTGATGAAATGTAGTTCAATAATAATGGGAAGAATACTTTGGCTTGTTGTTCTCTCTAATAGGCATATCAGAATGATCTCAAGAAGCAAAAAAAAGAGTCAACACACGTGGACTCGACTGTAGAACTCCTGCAAATGAACAGCATTTTATTGAAAAATTTTACAAGTCCACTGCCGTATGCAAGCACCGAAGATGAGAGGTTTACTGAAAACAGGAAGTTTTCAACTGGATTGAAGATTGGGAGGTAGAAGTCAGTGGAAGGGTAGAACTAAATGCATCAGACAGGAACAAGTTAATTTTTTCTGTCAAGCTGTTATTTGATTTAAAGTCGATAATCATTGGCTTTGAACAGATTTGCACCATTTCATTTCAGTTAAACCCTGGTTGCATCATCAAGTCAATGTTTGTAAACAGTGACCTGGTAGAAAACATTTTTTGCCAGATTAGGGGAGGCAATGGGCAAAATAACAACCCTACCTACTGTCAATATGGACCGACCATCAACAGCATTCTTTTGGGGCAGACATGCTCTACTTCCAAGTCTATCACTGGTAAAACCTCAAGCTTTTCATTTTCTAAGCCAAAAAGGATCAAGTATTGAAACTGAATTACGTCTGCGACACATTATTTTTGGAAACAGTCTTGGCCGAAAATTCGTATTCTACGATAATTTTATCCTGTTCCAGGCTCACGGCCAGTGGGATCTATCGAAAAAGCAGGCATGCGACGAACTGGGTCTGCCAGAGAAAGCTCGTCAGCTCGTCACCCGCCTGCTTTTCGATCGTTCTCAATGACCGTGAGGTTGGTGCAGTACGTAGTGAGTCAAGTAAAGTCTACATACGAGCCAAGTGGCTCATCAGTCCGGAGCTTATCCTGGGTTATTCATGGGTTCAATTTAGCACTTTAAATTACACTTCAGAGTTAATTCCCTGTTCCATCATTTGTGTTCATAGTGCTACGCGGCACAACATTTACATGTACCCTTACTTTCTCTTCGCCGCGATTCACCATCTAAATCGTCCCCGACATTCTCTGTCCCACCTCGTAGCTCAGTCGGCAGAGTAACGGAAGATCTAATCCGGAGGTCGTGGGTTCGATTCCCACCGAGGTCAAAAGATTTTTTCTTTACCTCGTGTGGTTCCCTGATTCCCTTTACTAGGGCTAACGCCCAGTGGGTTATTCATGGGTTCAATTTAGCACTTTAAATTACACTTCAGAGTTAATTCTCTGTTCCATCACTCCTCTACCAGTCTGGCAATTCAACTGGCATTTCCAAAACAAAGCAACCCCACCCCCTTCTAAAAAATGTAGGATGTGACACAAGTCCTTGGGTTACTTCTGTAGTATTCAATTTGCTGGTACCATTTGTACCCCTGGGTGGAGAGCGGTACTGCGATGTTAAAATTTTGCCCAAGAATAATTAACACAATGTCCCCAGGCATGGCTTTGAAACTGAGACTGCTCATCACCTCTCTGTATTGCTGGTTAATGCTAGAGAAACTAGGATACAGGTGCATAAAGCTCCAGTAGCCTGGAGACAGAAAAATGTGGCTTAATACAGACTTTACCTTTCAAAGGGCATAACATACGCACATAATATACAAAACATGACGCTGCAAATGAGATTGTGACACTGAACAACACAAAGCTGGCTTATTTCATTCGTTAAATACCTGCCCATTAGTTTTTTAACCATGCAGGCAAGGAGAAGAGTGGTACAAGGTTCGCCGCATCTTGAACATGAGGAACCTGAAACCCAAAGTCATTGGGGAATATTCACAGCAATTGAATGAGGTCACAACTGATCTGTTAACCCAGATGAAGAACACTCGAGATGCTTATGGCATAGTTCCCAACATTCAACAAGAACTATTCAAATGGTCTTTGGAATGTGAGTTAATTCATGTGCTTCATTGTGTAGGAACACAGTAATGTTAGCTCAAAAACAGGCTCTGGTTAGTCTTTCAAAAAATGTTGATGTGAGGAGTTAACCCCCCCCCCCCCCTCCCCCTCTGCTAACATTAAAAACACACAAAAAAGGAATATATCTAGAGTGAATTGCATTTGCAATCAGGTATACATTTTAATTTATACATTAGATTATTTTGATTACTTTTTTATTTTTAGGTTAGAGCTCATCAGTGAAAAAGAAGGCAAAAAAGCTCCTTCAAACCCATAATTAATAAAAACTGGATCATTGGATAATACAATTCGAGACTTTTCATTGGCTTAGCCACACATGTCCAATACACCCGCACTGATTCGGTCCGTATTTTTTATGTATAACGGTCCGTACGGACCGTAAAAGCAGTTACGAACCATGTGCAACTTTCATACGGTCCGCACGTTTCTTTCAGATCGCTAGGCTTGCATCTAATTAAGGACAGGGCACCCTGAGCGTTAACGGTCCGTACGTTTCGTTTAGTTCGCCAGGCTTGCATCTAATTAAGGACCGGGCTCCCTGAGCGTTAACGGTCCGTACGTTTCGTTCGGTTCGCCAGGTTTGCATCTAATTAAGGACAGGGCACCCTGAGCGTTAACGGTCCGTACGTTTCGTTCGGTTCGCCAGGTTTGCATCTAATTAAGGACATGGCACCCTGAGCGTTAACGGTCCGTACGTTTCGTTCAGTTCGCCAGGCTTGCATCTATTAAGGACCGGCCTCCCTGAGCGTTAACGGTCCGCACTTTTCGTTCAGTTCGCCATAAAGAACAGTAACTGGAGCCGAAAGGTAAAGAAGATACACATATGTATGCCTCGTTCTAAAAACATGCGACAGCGGGAACGCCACTTCGGCGAGTCCGAATGTTTTGTTCCGTTGTTACAGAGTTAATTGCGTACGTTTCGTTCAATTTAACGGTCCGTTCGTTCGGTTCAGTTCGCCATAAAGAACCGTAACTAGACATTGAGGAGTGTGCGGGAGCCGAAAGGACCGTAAGCAAGATTCACGGACCGTTACAGTGCGGGTATATTGGACAACCCTCGGCTTAGCCATCATGGTATATTAGCCATTATACCATGATCTACAAAAATGGCGTGCGTATGCGTGTTTTTTTGGCCCTTTTTGTTTTCATTGTAGTCTAGTTCTTTATTTTTTGGGGGCGTTTTTAATAAAACAATTATTCCACTCGCGCTTGTTGGATATCAGATGATTATAGCCAACTCGGCGCTACCCGCCTCGTTGGCTATCTAACATCTCATATCCAACGCGCGCTCATGGAATAATTGTTAATGTATATGTTGTTAACGATAATGATATGTCTTAATAATGTGTCATCTCCAGTAAAAATTCCAGCGATTGGCACAGTCCTGTTTGAAACAAGATTTGGGTCTTTTGCCAAGTCACCCTCAGTGGAAGCTACAAAATTTATTGCTGCTGTTGAACAGTTGGTTCATCAAATCCTAAAGGCTTTGGTCATTCCTGTTTGGATTGACAAGTATTACCGGTTCAAGGCAGTTCAAGAGTTCTATGACTGTATGGATATCATGTACAACTTTGGCAACATGTGTATTGAAAAGAGGTTGAATGAAATTCGAGACAAGCTGGGAAGTGGAGACTTAAACGATAAAGATTCCGCGGAATTCTTGACATTTTTGATCAGCAGAGATGACATAAGTTCTAAAGAAATTTCCGCAAACTTGGTTGAAATATTGATGGCAGCTGTGGAAACGATATGAGTATGCCTCTCTTTTCTTAAGCTAGCTATAAGAGTTCAACTCTTTCATCATCATCATCATCATCAACATCATCATCATCATCCTTGTCCTCCTCCTCCTCCTCATTATCATCATCATAATGACCATGGTCTGTCAGTCATCTTCATTATCATTTATTTGCTTTAACAAATTTTATCAATTACAGGCCCCCATTCATTGTTCAAAGGCTGGATAACAGTATCATAAACAAACCCCCTTATCCACTGGATAGTGATTTATCTGTTGGATTAATCCACCTTTCGAACAACCAGGGCCAGTAATTTAAACAGGGCACCAGGAGACCTCCAGAAAACCACAACGCTTATGGGGGTATCTAGTTCAGCACTGACCACAAATTCACAATTAGCCAATCAGAAGCAGTGTCTGACTGTCCTGATATCCTAGTCACAGACCTGATAATTGGGCGCGATATCATGATCAGGTGCGATAAATACGTAATTGTACCCTTTTGGTATGCTTCGGCGACATATCAGACTTGATTGGTAGAGCCATGGGTGCAATTGTTTTTTTGCTCAACTACGTCTCGCGAAAATACGAACTATGACGAGACCAAACTTGCTTTCAGATAATATTGGTCTATATCAATATAGGAAGGTCTCCAAACAAATACTTCGATTAAAACTCAACGTGAATTTTTTGTTTATTATTTTTATGTGCTAATGGCGTCCAATTTGGGAATAAACATGAACTTCCCTGGTTCCTGGAGCTCATCTTTCCCAAGGCGGTCAATTAGTTTCAGTAAATATTCTTTGCCGACTCCAAACTGTGTGCTATCATTACATGAATGTTTAATGCTGATTGTAGTTGGAGATGACAGAATGGTGTCCCTAGCTCTCTTGATGGCCCAACCTGCATGTTGTCTAATTGCAGCTCTTTCAACCTCACCTGCAACCTTGTCTTTCTGTGATTCTACATGACCGACACTCACTGACTGGCTAATCGAACGGCGAAGAATTGCATAACTCCAGATATGCTGCAGAATATGTTGGAATACAACATTACTTTCTTCGTTGTTGGATGGTGGCACTCCAACAAGATGTTGCCATGCCTCGAAAAGCTTCGAATGCCTCTCAAATCTGTGCCTGGTAAATGCCGGCTTTCTCCATCGTCACCATTTTTAATTGCTGGCTCTTAACCTTATCAACAGATTTATAGCAATTAAGGACTACATCATTCAGCTCTCTAACAAATGTTCCTAGTCTATCTACAGTCGCACTATCAATGTCAATTTGCCACAGTATTTCAAAAGCGAACCTTGATTCACGTTCTTCGCAGCTCGATAAACCTCTGGAGAACAGATATGACTTCCTTTACTTTAAAAGGTTCGGCTTCTTTGAGCACTACATCTTCCAGAAATTCGTCCTCTGCATCGTCAGCGAGACTAAGGATCATTTGCAGATCTTCCAACTCGCCCGGATCTTCTGTCCCACCGTGAGCCGCGATCTTCCTTTTTTCTCTGTATTCATTTCCAGTCTCTCTCCGCATCACACATCGCTCAAGAACCTAACTGGCGTTTTACCGCCCATTTATTTCTGCGCCCTGGATAGACCGAGTGTTTGTCGTGCTGCTGATGTCGGTCAACTGACGCTGACGCCATCCGGGGGTGGCGCTGCCAGCCAGCTGCACCCGTGGGTGCAGCTCCTTTTTTTCTAACCCTTGCTTGAGCATGATTTATTTTGGTAGACAACAGCTTGTGCAAGAATCCTTTTAAGTAAAGCACAGAAGCTATATGGTAGAAAGCATTAACTCGATCGATGACTCGCCTTGAGCGATTTTTCCCTCAGTTTTTGCAGTGCAGGATTTTTTGGTAGAAATTGACCTCCTTCCCTTTAAAGTGAAATTAGACCGAGGAGACTAACAAGCATTTTCTTGTCCTGAAAATTATCTGATGTTTATTGAAGCAAAATGTTTGCAGGGAACGTTCGGATTGCAGAAATTTCTGCTGGATAAGATATAGACATACCTGCAACTAGACAATACTTTTAACAATGCTTAATATTTGTTAATTATTTGTTGATTTATTGGTCCCAGATAAATTCTGACAAATTGACTCGTTGTGTGCCCTTGTAGAAGGATACAGAAATTTACAATTACCTTATTGAGGGACATAATTTGGTGACATTGTATATACTAATACAGTGTGACTATGTATTGGTGTTACCATCACACCACGCTACTTGAGCAAGCCCCACTGACTCCTGTCTTCGGTTTGTGAGCGTAAATTGTAAAGCTTTAAAAACTGAACAAGCAGAGATACATGTACAGTGTACTTCTGTTTCCCGTTTTTTTTTGTATCGAGGGGTACCAGTATCAACTACGTGTCTTTCCTTTGGTATAATAAAAGGGCAAAGACCGACAATTTCGGATGATTCAGCCTTTATTTCAATGTTTTCATGCTTAAATTACAGTCTGGTTAATTTTGTATTTTATTTTTAATAGTTGCTAGCAATTATCGTTTTGCGTTTTGCGTTTACTTAGCTTTTCCATATAATCGTTTGATTACTAATCTAAGGCTGTCATCATTGGCACCATCAGCACGGTCCAGCTGTTGTGTACTGAAATAAAAAACAAAAACTGTGATTTTTTCAAACAGGTGTATATTTTGCTTCCGTTTATCAGTAGCGGCTCTATGATTGCACGTTAATAATTTTTATGTCTCGTAACATATTTTCCATGTTTTACATCCATGTTGTTAAATACATCTTTATCTACTTTCAGCAACAGTGGTAAAACTACAGGTGCGAGAAGGACATACAGTCACTTATAATATTTCAAAGTCAGAAAGTGAAAAAAAAAAGTCCACCAGGAATATTTAGCTAATTGATATAGTTCTGTGCGTATCTGTTGTCATATCTACGATTACCATTCCCTTACGGTCAACATGGAAAGAATACTTTTAATGATACTTGGAACAGTTTACTTAAGGGTCAGGTTTACAATCAAATTCGTACGTACTCAGTCCGTGCAACAGCACACTTTCCACAGCCTTGATTCCCGCAGAATGAGGTTCCCTGTACACAAACGCCATCAATACAGACCCCATTTCTATCGGCACAATCTGAGAAACAGAAACAGTGTTTACAAGAAAACACACTTCAGTGTCCAAACGCAACTTCAGTCGTATGCTAAAACACATATAAACAGAAAACAAACAGCAAACGCGTTTGTCATCAATGCAAAGAAACACTTACCGGTTGCCCGTTTAGCGCCAACATGCAAGGGGTTCTCCAGTTTGTTTTCAAGGCGTGCTCCTTGTACGGCAAGAGTCCCCAAAATGATAACCAAAAGGCTTAAACGAAAGGTAGCTTCCATAACGTTTCTGCGACAAAAACAAAAAGAGAGTCGGCGAGCTTCGAAAATCAAAACGTCACTGAGCTCTGTTAAGGATCGAGCGCCGTAACTCGATCGCGTGAAACAAAGGCTGCAATATTCTAGGGATAAACTATATATTTTTGGTTTTCTGGTTCACACAGGTCTAAAAGTTGCAAATATAATGTAAGTCGATGTAAATTCTACCCTCTTTTTGTTACGAAATTGTCCCTCTAACATAAGGTTTGCGAGACAGAAGGACTGTCAGAATTAACAGAGAAACCAAGAGCAAAGTCAGTCCTTTGATGATGTGATTCTGGTTGAGTTCTCTGTTACAATGTTTCTTGCCAACCTATTGTATTTTGCGAAACCAAAAGGAGTGGTCCCACAAAGAAACTACTAAAATTTCCTCCGGATTGCCCAGAGCTGCGGTGGCATGGATTTGAAAAATATAACTTAAACTCTAGCAACAAGAACACTTACTGCGCTAGAATGAACGTCACTTCGTTTAAAGTACTCCGAGAAACTGCGGAACTTCTCAACAGCTTAGCTCCCTGTGGAGAACTGAATGCTGTCTGTTGCTTGCCTTGACTTAAGTAGGCCTAACAATAAAATGATTGAATTTCAAGTTCAAGTTCTTACTGCCAATACCTGCCAGAACTTGTAGAGACTGAAACCAGCGCATGCCCAGCTACATTTGTCAGGGGTAGGCTTCATAATCATTTACTTAACAAAAAAGTTTCATCGAGCGGGACAAACTGGAAATTCGTCCTTGTAATGAAAACTTTAAGAAACGTGGGACCATCACGAAAAAGTGTCAAGACTAACAAGCAGTGTGGGATTCCTGATCTCTTTATCAGTTAAGACTAATGTTGTGTGTGAAAACTATATTTACGATCAAAGATTAGAGATGTAAACAAAGGATTAAGTGGGGTCGACTGGGCAAGTTTGTCATCTGTTACTAGGAGAACTTGATAGCTATTCAGCTATGTTTCCTTTGAAAACTGAGCTGCAAATTGAAAGGACGAAACATGACGATTAGAAACGACTTAAGCCACAAGGAAAACTGATATAGCCTAAGAGTTATAATAGTTATTATAGCCTAATTTTGACAACTGAGCACTTGGACTCTAGAAAAAGTATCGGGATGTTTCGTGTCTTTTTGACACGCGAACGCAAATTAAGTTTAGATTTTTAATTTGCAGCCTTTGCGTTCGACCAATTTGGCCATAGTCGGGGCGAAATCGTTCCTTTTTGATTTTCTCGAATTTTAAAGCCTTTCAAGCGGAAAAAAATATCACCTTTCATATCTACCTAACGGCTAGAAGTGGACGAAAATGAGAAAAATCGATTTTTCGACTTCTGCCGCTAAATGTAAATTTTACACAATTCTTGGTGACATTTGCTCTTAAGGTGTTTTAATTGCATGGTCACGTTTTGTCTTCCTGGAGCTCAATAGAAGCGTAACCCTACTTCATAGCCTTTTGTCGTCCTCTGTTAACAGCCGTGTGGGTGGTCGTAAGTTTTCTGGCCTCCAGTACCAACATTAGCCTTAAAATTACTTGAATGAAAACTACTAATATAAAAAATACAGTTATGAAATGATTTACGTAGTTAAAGGCTATCGTTTTTAACTATTACTTATTACGTACACATATCACTTCTGGTTACTTGAAATAACCAGTTTCCTACTAACAAACGACTTGGTTCTTTAAAACAAACCGAATTTTAAAATGAATTTTAAAATTAGTTTTATTTGCAAAAGTTACAGAAATGTGGGTCTAATGGGTGTAGTTTTGAAAAAGAAAGAACAAAAAAAAATAGAAAATAAAACATTTGTAAGAACTCTAATATTATATATTCATGTCTAATATTGTATTTTCTTGACCTTCTTGTATTTTCTTGACTTGGTAATAGCGTATCCAGCGGCGAAATGTCATCAGACCCGGAATTTTTCATAGGGTTTTAAGATGTTTTCTAAAAGAATATTTTAGGCCCAGTTCAGACGTCGTGCTTCTGCCGTGCCGAACTAAACTCAGGAATTAAGTTCGACAAAAGCACGGCAGAAGCACGGCGTCTGAATCAAACTTTTGAATTAAGTTCGGTAAGCAATTAAGTTCGACAAGCTCTGCCGTGCTACACGACTCTGGCACGACAGCGATTCAAACGTCGTGCTCCTGTCGCGCCAAACTAAATTCATAAATTATGTTAATATGTTTGGGCGAGATTGCGTTCCCTCGGGGAGTTAGGAGGAGTGTTAGTTAGAACTGTTGCGAGGCTTCAGTTAACCCTGAATTTAATTCGACTCTGGCACGACGTCTGAATCAGAGAAAATTTCCTGCCGTGCTACAGTCGTGCTAAATTGCAATTTAGTTCGGCACCACAGAAGCACGACGTCTGAACTGGGCCTTAGCTTTTTAAAATTTCTTGTTGAAAAATTTAAATAGACATGAAATTGATCTGATGCTTTATGTGTTCAAAGCGGCGGCGGGCTAATTTTGTAATTATAGAACTGGTTTTTAAAAAGTATCATTTTAACTCGGGTTACAATTGCCACGAAGGCCGACGCACACGTGTTGAACTCTAAGGAAGGCTTCTTAATGAAAAACAATCGATGAGTGAAAACAAATGGAAATGTTTGTTTATGATGGAAATTTTAAGAAACGTTTAAGGAAAATCGGTTGTCAACTGAGACTACATGCAGCAACCATTCTTGCTTTCCTAGTGTTAATTTTAAAACTCTTTTTAAATTTCATTTGTAAGTAGGTTTTTCTGATCAACATGTTTTTGTCTTAAGTCAGCACGTACGTATTTGAGCTACCTTTTACCTTCATAGACGTTTGAGTGAACGCTAATTTGGCAATATTTCGATACCAATTTGTGCGTAGTACTAGGGTATCTAAAAGATAGTAATGCTGCGGCACATTCTGTTGATAGTGACATATTTTAAGCAGTGATTTGCCTGTCTGTGCGTTCTAAGACTTACAGTAACCTTTATTTCTCAAAGTAGTGTCAACTTAAAATCCGCCCTCAGTTGTATGCGTCAACTTCATCCAAACATGAATTTAAGCAAGAGCGTTAGCATTTGCACACATTGCGATGGACGCGTCCTCGGCACGGTCTGTCAACATCCTAGAGACATTTAATGCGTACCAGTACAGAATTTGTAAGCTAGATTTTTGCTCCTACAATTTCCACATCCAGCGATTTTCGCGATCTGATAAAGGGGAGGTTGATGTGTATCGTTTCATGTCCAAACATAGTTCAGATCCCTATGTGCTTTTTTGTCACGATCCCTTTTCACACCTCGCCATCGATGTGTCATCATGCATGAAGTTGGCGCGTACAAGGACAGATTTTAAGTTACAGAGCACAATTTGCCACTACTTTGAGAAATAAAGGTTACTGAAAGTCTTGGAACGCACAGCTAGATAACTGCACTGCGTAAAATATGTCACTATCAACAGAATGTGCCGCAGCATTACTATCTTTTAGATAACCTAGTATATATTCTTGTTAAATCCTGTTTATGTTGCTGCTCGCTCGCTACGCTCGCTTGAGATGTCACTAAAATATGAAAATATCAGTTTTCTTAGTGTCTTAAGTCGTTTTCAATCGTCATGTGAATACAGGGAACTGGAATAAATAAAATCTAAATTAAAAGGAAAAGAAAGAAACTTGATGAGAGAGCGAGTGAACAACCCCGGTCTCTATTTATAGTTTCGCCACCTGGTCCGTCAACGTTTTTAAGTGTGGGAAGGAACTACAAGCCGGGGGACTGAACACCCGGGTACGCAACAGGACTGAGCGGGTGAATCGCTCGCTTGTTTATACCTAAATTACGACAGAATGTGGTGTAATTTCAATGGCTTGAAACACTCTATCCGTCTTATCTCGAAGGTAGTTTACAAATTGAATCGTTCACGTTTATCGCTATTTTATTACAAGCACATTTAACTCTTAGAAGAGGGTCCTGGAAGGTTGGGGGAATACCAATCACATTTCCCAGCCCGTTTATTTTTCCAAATCCCACTTTCCAGTGCTCGAATCCCATTCCCACAAGCAGAATTCGGAAACAATCCCAGCTCCTGTCACTTTACATTCCTGTCATTCCTGTCTGCACTGGACTTGCAAGTTCTCTTAAGGATAACATCAGAAGCAGAATTGCTTCCACGGTACAATCAGCCTCTATACCTGACAACAACTTGACAAAAGACGAACAACAAGCACTGAAACGACTGAAAAACGACGATAACATTGTTATACTACCAGCCGACAAAGGACTTGTAACTGTTGTTATGGACAAGACTGACTACTTTGACAAAATGGACGCACTTGTTAGCGACAAACAGACTTACGAAGAACTTAAACGCGACCCGACGCCAGCACTTTTACGTAAACTCAACAGCCAAATACTTACGCTTAAGAAGACTGACGCTATTGACACTCAACGCTACTACCGACTGAGATGCTCAGTGCCACAACCACCGAAACTTTACGGTCTACCGAAACTGCACAAACCTGGTATACCGATGCGACCTATAGTCTCTTTCTGTGGGTCCCCTACGTATCAACTGTCCAAGTACTTGACGACCATACTGCAACCCCTTACTGACAAATCAAGACGCAAACTACAATCTACAGAGAACTTTATTGACGATATTAAGACAGTACAGATACCTCACGATTACAAACTTGTGTCTTTTGATGTGAAATCACTGTTCACCAGTATTCCACTTCAATTGGCTCTACAGTGTACGCCGACATCCAGTTTACCAAAGAAATCGAAGAAAATGGAAAACTTCCTTTTCTAGACTGTTTGGTAAGCCGCGACAACAACGAACTGCGAACGACAGTGTACAGAAAACCGACGCATACCGACAGATTACTTGACGAATCATCCTACAACCCGACTTTACACAAAGCCACGACTATAAAGACTTTGACGAGACGAGCGCAACTAGTTTGTGACACACCGGACAGTTTACGTGACGAAAACAAATACCTTGAGCGTGTTTTTCACAAGAACAACTACAACGCTGACTTTATTAGACGAAACATTTACCGACCTACCGAAGCTGACGCAACGAACAGGAACCCGACACCTGTTACTACAGTGACTATACCTTATATTAAGGGCACTTCTGAGACCATCTCACGGATCCTACAGCCCTACAGCATCCGCGTTGCCCACAAACCTACGACTACGTTACGACACTTACTGACCAACGTTAAAGACAGGGACGAACCCAACAACAGACAGGGAGCAGTTTACAAGATGAAATGCTCCGACTGCCAGGCTTCCTACATTGGTGAGACTGGCAGAAACCTGAACACGAGACTAACTGAACACAAACGAGCCACGAAAAATGGTGATGTCAACAATCATATTGCTGTACATCATCAACTGATAAACCACAACATTGACTGGGACAGTGCTCAATGCAACAACAACAACATTTTATTGGTATTCCCACATAGAGATGGTATTACCTAAAATAGCAACTAATATAATACTAATCATTTTAAACTAAATAAGATTAAAAGTTTCCCTTATATTCAATGCTTCATAAATAAAGTAACCTAGTTTCTTACAAACGAAAGAATCAGAATTATTAAACAGGAATATAGTTTTTTCAGTATCGTTCAGAAGATTAAATGATGGATATTTAAGTACAATGTCACTTGTTATTTGTTGCCTAATAGTTCTATAACAATCACAATGAAATAGGAAATGATTTTCGTTCTCAATTTGGTTAGAGCGGCAGTGTTGACAAATCCTAAGACATTCAGGTAACTTAGGTACACAGTGTCGTCCAGATTCGATTCTAAGATTGTGATTGCCTGAGCGTAATTTAGCTACAGCTCGTCTATGCTTCAGGTTCTTTACTTGTTCTAAATAATGAGATTTGCTTACATCTGTTTTAAATATAGAGTAGAAACATAACTTCTTATTAGAACGGATTAACTCGAGCTGATGTCTTTTTAGATTGTTTGAGATGTGATGCTTTATTTTTTGTAAATTATTTTTAATTGTTGGTATATCATTAGTTTGCGTGATTGTTTTGTTGTACGTTTGATGCTGAATGTCTATATAATTATGTATAATTTCATTAACCGTTAACATAAAAGATGTTTTTGCTTCGGTTGCTAATTGACTGGAAATGATTAAGCATTGTTTGGCAATACTGTTTTCTGGAAGAGATTCAAGATGTATCCAAAATTTAATTATTCTTAATGAGATATTCAACTTTAAAGAAAGTCGTCCAGTTTCATTACGAGCTACCACATTAGGTGCTCTTTTATTAAGGCCAAGAAAATATTTGTAGAATTGTATGTGTAGCCTTTCTACTGGGTCTTTTTCCCATTTTTTGATGTTCATGTTATCATAAGCTCCCCAAATTTCAGACCCGTATAAAAGAATGGGAAGGAATAAAGTATCAAATAGTTTATTACATGTATTGATAGGTAGTTTATTAAAGTCAAGATAACGTTTAGAAGCAAATATTGATCTTCTGGCTTTTTCAACCAAAACTTTTTTGGAATTAGCAAAACTACCATTTGTGCTGAAATTAATGCCAAGGTAACTGTACTGTGAGGCCTTATCAATTGGAGTTCCATTTAAAAAGAAAGAGAATTTATCACGTGTTGATTTGCGATTTTGTTTTTGAAAAATTAGTGTTTTTGTCTTTTTAAGATTAATTTTTAGTAGCCATTTCTCGCTATAATTGTGGAGGATATTTATTTGTTTCTGAAGACCAGCGGCACTTCTTGATATTAAGATTAGATCATCTGCATAGAATAAACAGTTGACAGGGAGCCCATTTGGTAAAGTAATTGAGTCTGTGTCACGTGAAGATTCTAGTAAGCGGGGAAATTCATCTAGATATAAATTGAACAATAAAGGAGAGAGGATACACCCTTGTCGCACTCCTCTGTCATAATCAAAGAAGGAACTTCTCTTGTTACCGTTTTTTACAGCACATTTATTCTTTGAATACATATCAGAAATTAAATGATAAAATTGTCCACCTATGTTTTTGTGTAATAATTTGTGTAACAGACCATCATGCCAAATAGAGTCGAAAGCTTTTTGAAAATCTACAAAGCAGCAGAATAATTTTCCCTTGTTTGCATTAGTGACATATTTATCAATAAGTGTTCTTAGCGAGAAGATGTGATCTGATGTTCGGAAACCTTTGAGGAAACCTATTTGAGAGGGATGTATTGAACTGTGATCTTGGAGGTAGTTAAGTAATCTATTATTTAAGACAGTACGAACTATTTTCAACGACTGACTCTTGAAAGCTGGTACACTAACTTAGAACAAACGCCTCTTAACAGATGTCAACAGCTACCGGCGCCTTACAAACGACTTATTCACGACTCAAACGAAACCGACAAACGGACTTCTAACAGACCGACTTAATTTGACTAACTATACACTGACCTCAACGCTAGCAATTTGACTAACAAAAGACGGATCGAAACTGACCAATGACTGATGACAAACTTTACACGAGTCTTTCAGCCAATACTATCATGGCAAAAGTGACCAATCACTTTCAACGGACCAAACTTATAACATCATCGACTGACAAACACTCTTCACTTAACTCTGAAGATGACTTCCGCTCAGGTTGTCGAAACGTCAGTCACCAACAACAGTTCTTCTCAGAACTACACCCACCCGGACGATCATACTATACGAACTAGTTCTCTTAATCTTCCGAGCCTGGTCGGTCAGATTATGCTCTGTGTTTCAAGAGCGCTGTCTACCTCTCCGTCACAGTCATTGTCACTGTCGTTGTGTGACTGTCACTGTTACTGTCACTGTTTTGTTCACTGGATTATTCCCCGGTGGTTGAACATCAAAGACATCTTAGGGCCGGGTTATTAAAAAGCCCGATTAAGATAACCCAGGATTAGCGAGAATTTTGATTTGAGTTTTCATTTTTACAATTGCTAACACGACGCTGGGATATTCTCATTATCCGTTAATGCTATTAACATGTCATATTACTCCTGTTCTGGCCCTTTCTGACAGACTCATTCTCGACCCCAGATCCCTTCTCTTCTGCACATGACCGAAGGCGCACCCTCTCAAGAAACCGAAGGCTCTGGGGTCGGGAATGTGACAAACTTAAGAGGGCCAGACTTGAAATTAAACATTACGTTCTTTGCTTTAGGTCCAAACAGAACAGACACCTCCCAACTAACTGGGCCCTTATTTCGACCCATTGTGACGCTAAATATATTTTACTGAGATCTTTCCGCCAATAAACAAAAGCGCATTGCAACAGTAACTGAACAATCGATGTAAAACGCGTCCTACGGACGCCGCTTCCTCCTCGTTATTATGCAGACATTTTCTTTTAAGTAAACCAATTTAATACAAGCAGCTTGTTGTTGAATGCATGTGAACACTTTTGGTAGTTTCTTGCGCTGTCCATGCTGTAAAAACAGGGTTCGATTGCAGATAATAAACTAACAGTGGCATTACTATCCAACAGGATTTATGTTTTTGTCCATCTAAGTGCATCCAGTAAAACAGAAATGACAACAACCAAAGAGAAGACTTCGACGATATCGCCAATTAACGAGATCTGCCAGCAACGAAAAGAACGACCTGACATCCGAAATCCACGTGCCCCTGCACAAATCCCCCGACCACCCCGTACACCACCCTGAGGGAGACCGCTGGCCAGCAATCTTGTTTCGCGTTTAAGGTGATTCCCGAGTTTTGCATTGCGCATTCCTATTGCGCACGAATTTTGCGTCATCAGCGCGCGCACATGAGCGCGTGCGCGCGTACGCGCGCGCGTACAAAACATAAGAGATTTCCTTCAAACTAAGCTCGATAGCGAGATAAAAGCTAATTTCCTCTTAAAACGAGCACGGTGACCCCCACTTTTTATTTTATAAATTCAATGAGAACAATATCCGCAATAACTGAGAAAAAATTTGGCAGAAATCTATGGCTACTTTTTTGGCAAATGAAATAAATGCTACAGACAGAGACGTAACGGGCCCATTAGAGCAAGTCCAAATTATGTTTCCTTTAAAGGATAAAAATATCAGTTAATAATGCAGGGTGTTTGAAGCCATTTCTTCTGGGACGTAGATGAATAAGCAATCAAAGACAGTC
This sequence comes from Micromussa lordhowensis, assembly GCA_964020085.1. Taxonomy (NCBI): domain Eukaryota; kingdom Metazoa; phylum Cnidaria; class Anthozoa; order Scleractinia; family Lobophylliidae; genus Micromussa; species Micromussa lordhowensis. Next base: position 12,777,089 of record OZ026606.1, read on the forward strand.
GAATTCTGTGTCATATAACACGCCGCATTGAAAAATAATCGAGCTTATATGTTGCGCACTGAGATAACCAAAAGTCACCAAAATAACCATATTTGTCAGCATCGTGGCATGAAAACAAGCAAGGTGACCCCCTCTTTTTATTACGTTTTTAACATCTCCTTGTACTGTAATGACACCATACCAAGTTTCATCGGAAATCTATGGCGGGTTCTTTTACCCGGGAATCACCTTAACTTAGTTTAAATTACAGTGCACATAACACCAGCCAGCTGCTAAATCTAATGATCTTTTACAAGCATATCATTATAACAGGTCAGGTCGATTAACAGAACTGTCGATAGTTTGATACAGTTTCACCAACTTGTCGCGATGATGATCCAAATATGGATTCTCGTTCATGATCATCCTGTTGCAAGTTTGGTCCAGTTCTTTGGAAAGATTTGCTTTCACTGCATACCCCTGCACTAACCTGCCAGCGTACGGCTTGGTCAGAAACTTCCCTTCTCGTAGACAAGCTCTTTTTATGGATTCCAACTCTTTTCGAAAGAGCGCGAGATCCTTAAAGAAATCAGCACCTTCTTCTCTTATCATTTCCCACAGCGTTTTGTTAAAGACATTGTACAATAACACATCACCCGAGTTCCAAATCCTAATGTCCTCTTTCACTTTTTCCGGAAGATTCTGTTTATGTTTATCCATTCTTTCATTGAGTTTAAAATACAAAATGTCCTCGATTTTCCAGCAAAAGCGACGTTTTAAGAGAACTAGCGATTCATCGAAGTATTCCATAAGCATGACCAGATCAAACTCTTGCTGTAGAAATCGAATGTAGTTTTGTACAACAGTAAAATTATTGTGATATTTTGTATCCAGACCCAGTTCAAAGAGCGCTGGGTTCTTTATCAAAGTTAACAAACCAGTGATGTTCTTGGCTTGTTTTAGATAAAATGTCGCATTTTGAAGGAACGACTGTAGCGGCGACATAACGTTTCGCAACCCCAGAAAACGTTTCTCAAGACGAAAAAAGTTGAAAACCGATTCAAAATGTTGAGTTGGTTCCCTCAAAAGCGTGATGTAACGCGTTGTTTCCTTTGGGAAGAGCCAGTTCATAGGACGCTTGTTGTATCTGGCGTGATTGCAGAGGATGTTTGGCGCCCTCCCAAATGCCTGTGCAAACCTAAGCTGAAACAGGCGGGGCCAGAAAAAGCTGTACGTCACTCTCACAGAGGGCACGGCGAACATTAAATCTCTGGAATCACCATAACGGTTTAGAATATTGGTCACGGTACTCGAGCCTGTCTTGTGCGTCTTGAGAAATAAAACGTTATTCACAGGCTTGCATGTAGGTAGTGATTTATCTACCGCCTGCTCGTCAGTAGGATAGTCACGTGTCTTCGCTTTCAATAAGTCGTCATTCAGGTCTCCATTCACGGGCTTGCACGGAGGCAGCGTGTTGTCCATTAAAGCGTCCAGAAAATCCTTTTCCTTGTCAGCATTGCAGCTACATTTGCTTAGTGTCGGCATTAAATCATCGTCCACGATTCTGTTTGTTAAAGAATAGATTGACAATAAGCACTGTAACCTGACACAAGGTGTGGTAAAGTCGAAACTAGTGGCTAATACGAGCGGCGCTTAATATCTGTTTCTGAAACATAAAGCGGCTTGGAGTATTTCTAAATCTCCCCCCTCCCCCCTTTGTCTATTGCAGGTTACTAAACAGCGATTATTTCACCTGTACCCATTTATAAACCTGAGGGGAGAGAGGTACTGTGAGAGTTAAGTGTCTTGCCCAAGAAAACAACACAATACGCCGGACCACTCGACCTAGAGTTGAGCGCTTAAACCCTTGGGCTAACTAACGTTCTCAGTCTATACAAACCAGTGGCGGATCCAGACCTTGAGCTAAGGGGTGGAGGGGGAGGGTGGGGGGGTAGGGGGGGCTAGAGATTCAAGGCATGCTGGGAAATTTAATACTATGGCATCAAATCCTTTCCTAATGGTTTTCACTCACGTGGCCAAACACCCGTGCAAATTAACTGGAACAAAATGAAGTGTCTACATACGAAAAGAGATCAACTCAAACAGGATTGTTTTAGGATAATAATTCAACATGGCTGCCGTTTCATTGTTCAACCTCGTTCCCAGGTTCTGTCTTTCCTCTGCCTCGTTTGTCGTTGGAAGAAAGATCCTGGTTGCGTCTGGTCACGTGACCACCCAGAATCTGGGTGGTAAAAATATCTGTTGGGCGGGAGGGGTGGCAGAGTGTTTTGCTTGTTGCTGTGTCAAACTCTGTGGGTTTCAAATCCTCAAACTACCCGCCTTATCACCGGAGTTCGAAGTCGAATTTTGCCGAGAGAGAATGCTACATAATTTCTGCCGTGTACAAAATATAGAAGACTTTCGTTCACAAAGAAATTCGGCAGCCGAATGGAGTTCAAACGTTTCGACGGTCAGTAAGTGTAAAATGCATTTTCACGTACCGAATCGAAATGAAACCAATGGTTAGTCTTTCGGAGGTAATTTATTTTCCTCTTTGTGCGGTATTTTTTTTGTTAAAATGTATTTCACACAGCCGATTAGCCGAGTATTCTGACTTCCATTTGATTTACAGCAATACAAAATAATTTACAGGTTTGTTGACATAAGCCCGCGCTTATATTTCGTAAGGTTTATCACTGGTTTATGTAAGTTTATATTTAGACAGATGTTGAAACACGGTTCCTTGGTTCCATAGTCAAGAATCATATTTTGCAAAGTGGTTAACAAAACATCGTTTTATATAGCGAACAATGTGCCGCGAGGTTAATTCAGAAAACATGAAACGGCGAAACAGTTAGTAGATCGCCGGCTGGAATTGAAACCAGAGTAATACTTCAATACGCTGGATATATATGAATATATTTCGTTTGACATCTGTTAAGCTTAGAATAGGACTGGAGAATTTCAAAGGTGTATTTGCCCGTGTGTGGTGTAATATAGCGATAATCAGTGATCGCTTTTCTTTCGCTTCAGTCGAGATCGACAAAAAAACTATTCGTTGACTCTATCCCGTAGGAAATGTTTGTGTCATAGGTGATCACGTGACTAGCCTCATCCACGGTCTTTCCTCCAACAACAAGGGAGGCAGAGGAGAGAGAGCCTGGGAACGAGGGTGTTCATTGTTTTGGAGCATCAATATGGCTGCCGTGACATCATATGAAAACGCTCTATGTAGCATATCTAACTAGGCTACAGTACTGTTGCGGCACATTCTGTTGATAGTGACATATTTCACGCAGCGATTCATCTACCCGCGCGCTCCAAGACTTACAATAACCTTTATTTCTTAAAGTAGTGTCAAATCGAGGGGAATCTGTCCTTGTATGCATCAACTTCATGCATGATGACGCATCAATGGCGAGGTGTGACACAGTGGTTAAATGCAATGCATTCTGGTAAAAAGTGATGAATTCGAGAATTCGAACCCCCTTCTATATATTCTTCTTAAATCCTGACTTAGGGTATCTAAAAGATAGAAATGCTGCGGTACATTCTGCGCGGCAATTATGTTGCTGCTCGCTCGCTACGCAGCAATTAAATGTTTCTGAAAATCAGTTCTGAAGAAAAATTATCGACATCGACTCCCTATGGAAACATCACTTTTAAGTAAAATAATTTTTTTTGGAATCTCTGTCCGCAATTACAGCACAAAAAAAATCCAAAAACGTGAATTACAAGTAACACGCTACATTCTTGCGAAGTTTTTCACAGGATTCAAAAACCTTGAATTCCAATTAATTTCTTATTCCAAGAATTATATGCATAAACACTACTTCGCATTCGACATAAACATTTGAATTCGACAGTGCGGTAAAAAGTACAACAAAATATTGCTCATTATTTCTGTCGGTAATATCAGTATTTAAAAATAGAACTTCCTTCTGTTCAAACAACACTGACAAAAGAAAGTGGACAAGTCATTCGAGAGAGATGACCAGCTTGTGTAATCTGAAAGATGCACACATTTTTATTATAGCAACCGTCCGGCTTTACTTTGACAGATTTTTTTAATTATTTTAGTCTCAATCCTCACACAACTGTGAAATTACACCAGAATTCAGTAAAAAAATATAGAATTTATGAACGCATGTTAACACTTATGATTCCATGAGGTTAGGGTTAGGGTTAATAAGTTAGTCTTACCGCTCTATAAATCATTCTGGTTTTTTATGTGTCAGCGCAATTTTGCCTAATGTCTGTTTCGTATATTGACAATATGACAAAAACAAACTGGGCTAAATGGACAAAATATCATCATATTCAACAGTCTTCGATCTTCATATTCAACGGCAGAATATCATTCATCGTTCAAACTGAAAGATATTCAGTTGAAAGCAATAATCAGGTGATACGAAATACAAATCCACGACGAAAATACAAATAATGTACAGCTGTATTGTATAGACAAGCATAAAAATACGAGGTAATACGTTTCACTCCGTACCCATGGATATCTATTTTGTGCCTCCACTCACCACGAGTCTCCAATATTCCTAGCTTTTCTTTGGCTCGATAATCATTTTTAAAACGTTTTCAATATTCTGGAATTTGTTTAAAAAAAAAAATCAGACGTTCGACATTCGGCTACAAGTTTCAACCAGCCGTTTATTTAATGTATCAATCAATTTCACGAGCTATACACTTTATTCAGCGGTGTTAAACAGACACTAGAATCGTTCAGTATTTTCACATTTCCTAGCAAATTATCAACGGAGTAAGGTACACGTAAAAACGCACACATCATAAGAAGATACATGATATTATTTGAACGATGGCATCGTTCCAGAACAATATGTTTCTGTTTGACCACTTGTGAATGAATAAAATAAAAATACGTTCTTCGAAAAATTTGGTACAGTGGTCTTCCATTAAATTCTACGTACAAGTTTGTAGTTAATAGTGATAACTTATGTCTAAAAATAAGCTCGTAAGCCATAATAACTGACGACCAAAACAAGAGCTCGATATAAGTTTACATAGACACATGTTCGGCTCGATTTTCAGGTAAAAGCTGGTTATGGTAAAACATGACTACAACTTACTTGAATAATCCACAACCAAGCTGATCCGATGTGTATAAATGCAAAATAAAGCAAACGACTGTAGACATACAAATTAAATACAGCACAGTTTGGCGACGAAATCGTGTCACTACCATCATCGTAACAGACTCAACAGCGAGACTCTTCCCGAACAAATTCTATTTTTACGCGGAAAATAAACACAACTATCAATTAGCATACCTTAAAGCCAAATATCATGCGGTTTCCGGCATAGTAATGCCGACATGTTCAAACTTTGTATACACCTTGTCATGAGAAAACACAGATGGAAATTGGGAAACCATTAAGATGTTGCCACGAGTAATAGTGAGGGTTGCCAAAAGGTTTAAGCGCCGTGTAACGTGATGTGGAAAAAATAAGCTCAAGATATGTTAAAAATCAAAAAAAGACATAATAAAGTGGAAACGTGTTTATTGTTAACATTCGTGTTTGAAATGGGACTTTTACCACCCTCTCTCCTACCCTTGTTGTCATCTAGAGCGTAATATAAACAAAAATTGATCCTTTTTAGGAGCAATGCCATTCTCGTCCCCAGAGGCCAGCACCAAGAATCGCGACCTCTGGCCTGACCTGATTTTCTGAGCATGCGCTGAGTACTCGTTTCGTATTCAGCCAATCAAATTTGCCAGATTTGGCGGGAAGTCCATGAATCGCGGACTTTCGGTGTTGGACCGGGCCAGAGGTTGCGATTCTTGGTGCTGACCAAAAGGAGGGCGGCCTCTGGGGACGAGAATGGAGCAACGCCGACTTCAGTGAATTGAATTTTTTTTAATTGCGATTAATGTTTATTTAATTGCAATGGGCAAATGAATCACAAATGCAACAACTAGTGTCCCTCCAAATTTTGAATAAATAAGAACAACATTAAAACTTAGCCACATCCAGCGTACTGTTCAATGCTTAAGGCCGGTACACACGAGGGAGCTTGCTCCGGGAGCACGCTCCTGCAACACGCTCCCGGAGCAAAGCTCCCTCGTCTGCACCAACGATTTCTAGTGGAAAAATATGTTGCGCAACAAAACTTTTGCTCCCGAGTTTTGCTCCCGAGTTTTGCTCCCTCGTATCAAACTGGTTTGATACGAGGGAGCAAGCTCCAGGGCAAATCGGTTGCAAGAGTGCGTTTCAGGAGCAAGCTCCCTCGTGTGTACTGAAATTTGGTTCCCGTGAAATGACGTGTATCCAGTTGGGTTGTTTCATCATTCAGTTCCCTCGTCGTGTCCTTCGTGTGTACTGGTTGGGGTACTTACCCGGGAGCGTGTTGCAGGAGCGTGCTGCTGGAGCAAGCTCCCTCGTGTGTACTGGCTGGGGTACTACTTACCCGGGAGCGTGTTGCAGGATCGTGCTGCAGGAGCAAGCTCCCTCGTGTGTACCGGCCTTTATGCAGAGTGTGTTCACGTGACGTCATTCTCAAAGCCACTAAAGGTTTTATCCTCATCAGATATGCCGGTGCTAAATTTATATCTGTTTACAACTTTACAGCTCAATAGCAAAGATGTCAGTGACGTCACCTATCGTTTTTAAGGCGGGACTTAACTTTAAATTCTGAAAAAAATTTCGATGCTTTGTTTTTCACGGAATTTGAATCTTAAGGTATTGAAGTTTTATTTTGACAATTCCTGTTGCTGTAAGTTTAAGGCTCGCTTTCTCAAAGCGAGTTATTTTCGCCTTTGAGAAAAGATATTTTGAGACGATTTTGTCCAATTGAGCTGGAATGTTCAGGATTAGTTGTTCTGAGTAAGTTCTGTGGGACAAGCATAGAAATTTTCCATCCATTGCATTTCGTTAAAGTTATGCATTGAAAGGTATGCTGGATTTTTTGTATCGGATATAAATGGTCACTATTTGTTGTGTTTTTAACTTTTCAAAACTCTCTATGCTTATCAGAGCAAGCTATTTGTCTTCTTCAATAAATGTAAAAAAGATTCCTTTTGGTCAGTTCTTGTAGGAGTTATCTTTTCTCAAGTAAGCCCTGGCATTCCCCAGCAGATGGCAGATTCAATTAAACGGTTTCAGGTTACAATACAATTATAGAGTACAAAAATATTTTTTTCATAATCTTTGGTCTTTAGGCGTTCTAAAAATGTATACTTTGCCATGGTTTAGAACTAAATCTTAGCCACCAAAAAAGTGTCGCCTTAATATGCCAACCAGGGAACTATTGGCTGATGAAACAAAGAACTCTTTTGTTTAACGTTTTGAACCTTTAAATAACAAAAACAATGTTTGTAAACAAATATCTTCTATATAGCGTCCTTCGTTTGAAAACAGGCACATTTTGAATTGCGGAGTTATGGCGGTGCGTGACATACACTTTCTATCACAAAAAACTGTCTAAGCTAAACAAGCTACGAGAAGTATTATAAGGCGAGGAGGACAAGGATGACAGGGCACCTTGATGCAGTAAAAGTAAGCGCTTTGACAAGCTGTTGTACTGTTGACAGCAACGCAAGTTTTATGCCCCACGGGACAAAGAATTATTGTAATTTAATAAAACTTTGCTAGGTGTTTGTCACTCTTTTGAGGTATGTGATATTAATTATATCGTTATAACGGGAAAAAACTTTAATCTTGGGTCGCTAGATTTTCATCGTTGAACCAGGAATATCGTTGAACCAAATATCGTTAGAAATCGGGCTTCCATAGTATCTATGTAGTCACGCGACGCTTGCGTGACAGTAGTGTCACTTTGTTTATAATTTACTCCTAAATTGCTTTAGTCTCAAAATATGTTCCAAAAGATACAAATCCCCAAACGCTTCCGATCTCAGCTCAAAAATAGTCCAGTATTTTTATCAGCCGCTGTTACGTTTTTTCAGCCGCTGTTTTACTGGTGCTGACTCTTAAGAAGACTTCTTAAGATTTTTTTTTATTATATGCCTGCCACCTGCTTTTTTCGAATCATTAAGGGTCTTAAAACAACATCTTTGAATAACAAACGGGAGTCCAGCCAAGTCAAAGAAAAAACACACGCTTTTTGAAAATTAAAAAGTTGATTCAGTAAAATGCCCTGAATATTTAATATATCGTCGATTCACAACACTTTGCGTCAAGCGCCAATGAATCCTAAACCTTATTTTGACAATGTTTGTGCCAAATAGACAACAAATGCGCCGTTAAACAGAATTCTGTATGCGAAACCTCAAATCTTGCCGCGCATGACAACAATGCCACGTTGTCTGGATCTCAGCTTTGACCTGTTTTTCATCCAGTAGAGCTGTATTAAAACTTGAATTCAAATCCCTCAAGCCAAGATTATTTTTTAATATTGCTTATCACATGTAAATTCGGCAAAACTAAATACGGTATTGTAAACCGTGAAACTGAAAAGAAAGATAACCACAGATGACAAGACGCCAACTTTCGTACTCTCGACTTGTTCTTGACAGCTGTAAAATTGCCATATGTTTATTACACCGCGAATTTCCTCAGTCCCACTTAAACTGTCGCCTCAGCGTCTCCGAAACGACCAATTTTAAAGTGTTTATTGCAGCAGAGTCGAAAGCTTTTACGTGGAATCTACATATGAAGAAATACTCTAGACTTATTGAGGACGAAACTAGAACAAATCTCTACAGTGATATTTATGTATCGTGAACACATCATGTGCATCTTGATCTAGTAGATCGGAGTAAAAAAAAATACTCACCTTCCTGACGTGGGAGATGCTATTTCCAGAGGACTGCTTTTAAATACTTGAGAAATAACTCCAAGAAGGAGGAGAAGGAAGAGCATCAGCAGTAAAATCCATCTGCGAGGACGAATCATGGTCGTGGCGGTGTGAGGAGTTCGTCAGTACCAGCCGTGAGGATCGTGTTACCCGCGTGACTTAAAGATCTCTTGACAAACAATGCAGCCCTGTTCATAAATATTCGCAGACGACACGGAAAAGCCAAAAATTAAAAATTTCATCACGAACTTTGCTAAACAAACATGTCACCAGAGGCGAGTTTTCGACTTTTTAATCTGACTTACCTTCGTGACAGGCAAAGAGTTGGTTTCATTTTTCCGAAAATCCTGTTTATAACATGCAGGAGAGCGGGAGGAGGAAGTTCCGTTGGCTGATACTCACGGAGTTACTTATTATAGGAAGTTGCCACAGTCTAGATAAAACAACCACAATGAAGCAGCCGAAGACAAGTGGTTTGCATCCACGCCAACTCTCCCGGATTATCCGGGAGTCAACAGGGCTGGCTCGGTTTCCTAGATCTCGCCTCGTCACTCTTTCCTTCGTAAAAATTTCGATGTGTTCATATGAGAAGCGGGCCTGGACCGGTTACCAAGGTCTCGGTTTTTGCGACTGATATTTTGGTAACCGGGATGAAAATTTTCCCATATGAACACTCCAGCCCGGGTAACCGGGACGAAACATCTTAGACAACAGTAGCTTTGCTTTCGCAACATAGCGCCCAAAATGGCATAATTTTTGTCGTATGTCTAGTTCTATTTTAGGAGTATGCGAATTAGCTTTATCAGTAAAGTTACAAGAGCCCAAAAGCCTACGACAGCCGCGAACTATACAAGTTTATGTTCCACCTTTTTGGATTTGTCTCTTGGATTTTATCCCGGTCGACCGGGCTGAAATTTCTCATATGAACATATACCACAAAATTCGCCCCGGTAACCGTGCTAGCCCGGTTACCAGGCTCATATGAAGAGGCCCTGAATCTCCCGCTCTCCCGTACAGATCACCAAACTGACCCGGACTATACGAATAAAAGCGCATAAAATATTTACGCTTTTCAGACATCTCATATTTTGGCTGATTTTCGACATTTTGAAGGGGGGAAATTTTTTTGATATTTGATGCATTTCTGAGATCTAATAGGCAGATCTCTACTTTGAACAACTTTTTTAGGGATTTTGATTTTTTTACGTTGGCATCTCTGAGTTTGAGAGATTTATATCTCGCAATCGTGAGCGAATCAGTTACGTTACAACCCGAGCAAGAATCGGCCGTGACAGTACAGCTCTTTGAGCTGCTTCTGGCAGTTTTGAGCACAAGATACAGCAAAAGTCGATTTATAAGAAATATTTGTTCGAGCCAAGAACAGCGAACTAATTTCACCTTTGAAAAGTATCTTTGAAGACCAGCTGCCGGAGATGAAATCACTTGGCTGTCCTGCTGCCGATTGTTCCGATTTATCTCCAATTTATCTGGCTCAGACTGTTCGAAGCCGAACCGATAAATTTGATGGATTTGCATTGGACTTTAACTTTAAATAACTTTTCGCCTCCCTAGCTCGCCTAACTCTCTGCGGCCTACTCTATGGCCTACAGGTGATCAGATTTTTAAAACACAAATATAACATCAGTAAGAGTGGAACGGATTACTAAAAAGTCACGAGCACGATTTTCAACGTCAGCGAGAACCGCAAACAATGCAAACCTTACAGCACTCAGCCTACCCTGCGAGCAGAGTCTCCTTCGATCTTCGAAGGAGACTCTGCTCGCAGGATACACTCAGCCTTGAAACATCCTTTTTTTTCCTTCTTCCCCAGCCAAGCACTCAGTCATAACGGCAGGCTAAGAGGGAAGGGAGGGACCGTTACCCGAAGGGGTACACACTGTACTCCCACATACGGTCTATGCAGGTATGTGCCGCGGGATAGTGTGAGGTTTTTAAGGTTCTCGATCCTTAAATAGGGTATAATTTTGTTCGTGTTGGCATTATATTCCCGGTGGGATCCTTAGATAGGGTACCTAAATTGTTTCAGCTAAAATTGCAGTCCGTAACGAAAAACAAACGATCTGTTAGAACTGAACCTTCGGTTAACTTTCAATGATACAGAAACGAAACTAAGCCCACCCATTCACGCTATCGGCTTAGTTTTGAGTAGTTTAGTTTAGTTGATTTCATAAGCGTGTGAGAATTAACATTTATGCTCAGACCAAGAGATGTAATTGTACTATGGGCGGCCCAAGCGATGGAAAACATAAAATCTTTCAGTACTTCAATGCCTCAAATGAAATTTTTTAGTATCGTAAACACTACCGGCTGGTTTAGACTTACTAAATTTATTTCGCACTTGTTAAGATAAAGATATATATTATTTTACATACCGCAAGTCCGAGCCGTCCGCAAACATATTCCGCGTGAGAATAATAAAAGAGTGAGAATAATAAAAGAATGAGAATAACCTTACTGTGAGAATAACCTTACTGTCACGCAATAGTTAGTCTCCTTTGGGGACTGTTGCGTGACATCCCAAAAAACGGCTGCGAAGGAGACTACGCAATGGTCGGACTAGTTTTACTAGCAACTGATGTGATGATGTTTGCCCAAAAGTTGAGTTTATCTGGCATTCTGCTCCTCGATTCCTTGTTCTAGAAGTAGGTCAATAGTAATAATAATAATACTGATCAAACCGTTGCTGTCAAAACAGCAGAAGAAACTCGTTGGTGAGACAGTCCTAACGTTAAAAGATTTGCAGCAATGCTGTGCGTTTTTTGTTGTTGTTGTTGTTGTTGTTGTTGTTTGTTTGTTTTTTTTTTTAGTTTGAGGTACGCCATAGGGTAGGTCACAGGGAAGGCTAACCCACGTTTTGTCTACACCCCACATGATGTCTGACTTGCAGATTAAAAGCTCAGTTCAGTAACTACAATTTCCACTGTTTACAGGCAGTCAATTTTCCAAGTTAAGTGGCCACTTTGTTATTCAACTACAGTTTCTTGCCTTTCTCGAAAGCGCTGTTTTTGCATCTTAGAGTTGCATCTTTGAGTTGACATTTCAAGTTGGTCCTATTAGTCCTCTGTGTGGTAGCCTCTTCCAGGCGTGCAGTTAGTTGGGGCGCATCGCGAAAAAAGGCGAGCGAAAAAATACGAATGTTGTGCCGCGTAGCAGCACTAAGAACACAAATGGTAGGTGGATTTTGACGAAAAAATAGATTTTTAGATTTTTTGCCGTTCGAATTGAGAAGACTGTGATAAATATTTTGCAAAAAAAAATGAGCAAAAAAGCTTTTTTACTTTTTGAGATACGGAAAGAAACTATTTTTGAATCTCATTAACTCCTGACGGCGCGGTGACAAGTTCCTGTCATTCACCGCCGGTTGTCACGTGTAATGCGAATTGCGGTGTAACTTTCATTATACTGCAAACTGATCCGTGCCGACATCTGTCAATGCCTCATCAAATCTTCTTACATGCGGTGATTTTTAACACCTCATCATAGAAATCGCACGAAACGTTTTTCGCCTTTTTCTCAATAAAGTAAAACTGCATATAAGGGTGAACATTTTTAGTTCGTTCACGGGCGTCTTCCGACGGAATTAGCAGAAAATTGGGAGCCACGTTCTAGGATAATTCGTTCGAAAAAGGGTGTCGGGCTTTGTTAAACTTCGCTTCCGTTTCCAAGTTATGGCCTCTTTTGCAGAAAGGAATGTCCGCATTGACAATATCAAACTTTAGGAGGTTGTAAAGAAAAAACCAAACCACTTCTGGAAAATCGCAGACACCCTTTTTGAGGGTGATGTGTGAGAAACCATTTCCGATGTAAATCTCGCCAATCCGATAATTCACGCGCGGAAGCGAACCAATTTAAGCGAAGTAGTGTTTCAGTGGGGATTTCTTTTAATATCACTTCGTCATTGTCTTTTTAGAAATTTGATATGATTGTATTCTATAACTATTTAGCTTTCAGAAAATGTATAGGTTGATGGGGTTTTCTTTGAAAGCGTCAGCGTAAGAGAGCGATTTCCAAACACTGTCAATCCACCTACCATGATACCTTAACTCTGAAGTGTAAATTTAAGTGCTAAATAAACTCGTGAATAACCCACTGGGCGTTAGCCCTAGTAAAGGGAATCAGGGAACCACACGAGGTAAAGAAAATATCTTTTGACCTCGGTGGGAAAACCCACGACCTCCGGATTAGATCTACCGTTACTCTGCCGACTGAGCTACGAGGTCGGACAGACAAAGTCGGAGACGATTTAGATGGTGAATCGCGGCGAAGAGAAAGTAAGGGTACATATGAATGTTGTGCCGCGTAGCACTAAGAACACAAATGGTCACAAAGAGAATTAACTCTGAAGTGTAAATTTAAGTGCTAAATAAACCCGTGAATAACCCACTGGGCGTTAGTGATGACACAGAGCCTCTGAAGTGTAAATTTAAGTGCTTAATAAACCCGTTAATAACCCACTGGGCGTTAGCCCTAGTAAAGGGAATCAGGGAACCACACGAGGCAAAGAAAAAATATTTTGACCTCGGTGGGAATTGAACCCACGACCTCCGGATTAGATCGATCGTTACTCTGCCGACTGAGCTACGAGGTCGGACACGATTTAGATGGTGAATCGCGGCGAAGAGAAAGTAAGGGTACATATGAATGTTGTGCCGCGTAGCACTAAGAACACAAATGGTGACACAGAGAATTAACTCTGAAGCGTAAATTTAAGTGCTAAATAAACCCGTGAATAACCCACTGGGCGTTAGCCCTAGTAAAGGGAATCAGGGAACCACGGGTTTATTTAGCACTTAAATTTACACTTCAGAGTTTATTCTGGGTGTCACCATTTGAATAACCCACTGGGCGTTAGCCCTAGTAAAGGGAATCAGGGAACCACGGGTTTATTTAGCACTTAAATTTACACTTCAGAGTTAATTCTCTGTGTCACCATTTGTGTTCTTAACGCACCGTAAATGAAATGTACACTTAAGAGCTAATGTCATAGTAGGCAAACATAACGAAATGAGAAAAAAGCATGGAATGAGTGACCCTTAACCTATCTTGACTTGAGTACATGTATGTGAAATTGATTGACAGTTTACAAACTAGTTATGAGGTGCCGCTACAAGTGCTAGATTTAGGTCATCATGTTTTTGCAGAAGGTCACAATCGAGCCATTCATGATCGAGAATTAAAAGAGGAACCAAACATAGGTATGTGCCAATTAATTATTTTGCACACGTATGCTTATTATATTGAATTATTCTGTACTTGTATTGTGCTCCTGAATTTTTTGGCATTTGAAACTTTGTAGATTTCATAGCAGGTTGGGGAAAAATTTGATTCTTATTTGTATTTTTCAGTTGGAGATATAACTGAAGATTTAGCCTTCTTTGGGATTGAATCTGGTATGTGTTAGGACTGGTCACTTCCAAGAGTCGCAAAAATCCCTCCCATAATAATTGTTAATTATTCAACATCCTTCAAGTGGTGACCTGTATGTAAAAGGAAAGCCTACAAAGAGCATTAAATGTAAAGACTATATGGCCTCATACAAATCATGAAGGGAGCTGTATAGAAAAATGAAATTGTGGCCATGCCAGAACCTGTGTCTACAGGCCTGTCCATGCTATATTGTTCTTTCATAGGTTTCTTTTGAAACACTTGCATCTGTATTAAGCAGTCAACCTATTATTTAAACAGTTACTTTAAGCCATTTCCTAAGGATGACTGGTGAACACAGTATTGACTGTCCCTTGTCAGGGCAACGTGGACGCTACTGAGCTAGAAGGATCTTGTTTTTTTCTCACAGAGACACTGCTTCGACAATCATGAGATAGAACTTTAAATTTCAAATCGTAATGTTGAAAATTGAACTGAGCTAGCTTCTCATGGAGAAATTTAGTCTGACCATCGCTTAGTATGTGGAACTCGAGTAACATTAACTCCACATCTTCGATTTTACATTAATTTATTCTGTGTTCTGCATATTTTATGCATAGAGCACTCTTAGGATTATTGAAACTGAGCCTACACCCAAAAGATTGTAATGTATTCATTCCTGTAAATAAATTTTGTATATTAATATAATTATACGTGTAATAAAGTGGCTAATGCCATTAAACAGTGCTCAATACACTTTTAAGGTGTAGAGCTTTGAATAAGAAGATATAATGAAGAGACAAGATTCCCTCTCTGATGAGTGCGTGAGCACGAAACTCTGAGTAACAGGAAATCTTGTCTCTTCGTTATATTTTCTTATTAATATAATTATGTAGTTATACATAGTTATATAATTTAGGTCTGCCTGTGGTTTGAGGATTCAGTGTAAGTTGAGTTTTGTAGCGCAACCTGCAGCTTTTAAAGATGTCAAAGATTCCCTTATCTCATCTATCATGTCTGTTTGTCAGATACAGTAAAAGGAGATTACATTGGCCGCACACAGGAGGTTGCATCAGTTACACATCATCTAATTAACAACTGCACTGTCAACCTACCGCCATTTGTACCACATTCCTTGAATGAGGTATGTGTTTGTCTTGTTCCTTCTTTTGAAAACTTGGTGATTTACTTAGAGTTAATAGCATTAACATTCTTGTTTATTTGTGACAATTCTCCTTCAGTTGGTGTGGCAAGCAAGGGAAGCCGGGGTCATGTGTGCTCTTTTCATCATTTCAAGTAGACACAAAAAAGAATACATTGAAAATTTATTCAAGTTAGTCCTTATATTATATTGCTATGTAGACATTGTTTCATTTTATGGAGTGGTTGGAAGTAATCAACACATGAATGTAATAGGCCAATCGCAACTCTTAAAAGCAAATATACATGTAATCAACCAGCACCTACAAGCACTTGAAAATGTGTGCAAGCAAGTCACACCACAATTAATTAATGGTTAATTACTTCTGATTGGTTAATTAGTGGCCCACGTTTTTCTTACTAAATCAGAAAAAAATGCATGTACATCATCACAAAGTATAACAGACAAACATCATTAAAATACAATTTTATTTTTAGTTTATATATGCACATGAAGATAATTAAAACCAAAATTAAGCAGTTACATTTTGCTGAAAGAAAAGCTAAATAACCGTCTGTCCTTGAATAAATTAATATACTGTAATTGCCCTATCTCTGGCCAAAATTATAAATAGTCACCTGAGAGTTATTTGAGGATCAACAGCATGTAGTATAAATTTTGAGCTAATTTGATTGCATAAAATATGCACCTCATATCAAAAGATGACCGAGCTATCTAAATTTGTAAAGACTCTTTTTCTTTGGCCATCGTAGCTTACAAACGGTCACTAGTACTTCTGAAGATGTATGTTGAAACATACGAAACGTCAAGTTAATGAATTTGTTTTCCAAAATGCGTTTTATTGTCATGTTTGTCACCGCAGTTTGTGTGTTATTTCTTGTTATCTAAATTTGGCTTTTGTTGCGATATTTCATCATCAGAGAATTTAAACATTGTTGAAATGCTAACTAAAATATATATCAATGTTTCTTATAGAATATTAAACAGCACAGTCCAGCTGATGGAACCAAAGTGCTTGTTTTGGGTGGCTGACAGAGAGTCAGCAGAGGGCAAGAAAGGTGAAAATCAACTAAGTCATTACCATGATAGGCAAATGCACAAGACTGAACGTAGAACTAATACCAAACTTAACAGTGACTAACTAAAGACTGTCATTGGCAAAGTGTGATTATTTCTTACCAGCAGTGAAATTAATTGATAGGCTTTCGTGCTAAAAGGGTGTATATCGCTTTTTTAGCGCATTTTCATTTTCTGCAGGATCAAGCTACTTTTTGGCAGACTGACTTGTGTTGACATGAAAAACAAATGACGTATGCAGAAAACTCAGTCTTCTAAGTGCCATCTTTTGGAGATCTTTTAGTACCTACCTAGCAGACAGACTGCTGAGTGTGCGAAGTCAAAGTCATAGCCCACACAGGGCAAAAGGACCTTCCCAGCATGCATTGCGATCATGTTCAGTGGACATTTTATTGGTTTGAAAAAACAGTAACATACCGTAAGAGGAAGTGGATTTTTGGAAGTTATTGACACAGGGATTCAAACAGACAATGGACAGCAAGAAGCAATCGATTATAACATAAATTTTATTTCAAATCGGCGTGATTTGTAGTGTTTTGAACTTCTGGGATCAGTTGACAGAACCCTAACCTCGAAGGCTTCATGAAATCAACATTTTGCTCTGCCATAAGTAGCTATAGGTCAAAAGAGCATCTCTGCGATCATGTATTCTCATAGACTGCAAGCAGTCTCTCTTTTGCTCAAAAGTCGTGTGGGAGAAAAACAGAATGAAGAACGGAAATCAACATGAGCGTGCAAGCGTGATATGCAAAGCCGCGAGCCGTAAGTAGTGCTGGCATCCTTTCATTTTTCCCCACAGATTTTCGAGCAAAAGAGAGACTGATCGCAGTCTAGTATTCTCGTGAAATCAACATTTAACTAGTTAAATATTTTTGTTTGTTTGCTTCTTTTGTTTTTCAAAGACTGATTTTTTTTTTTTGCATACGTAGCGCACACCAACAAAATCAATAACGAAACGATGTTTTTCATGTCAACACAAGTCAGTCTGCCAAAAATTAGCTTGATCTTGCAGAAAATGACAATCTGCTCAAAAAACGATATACGCCCTTTTTGCACAAAAGCCTTTAATTAGAGAAGAGGAGCAGTTCACCACTAATATAATTTTTGTCTCAATATTGATAGTATAAAAATTTATTAATATCAATATTTTATTACAATTCCAGCAATTAGATGGCATCAACATGGGTGTTTATAGTTATAATGTGTATCCAATAACCTAAAACATCTTTTGTCTTTTCTTAGCTCAAGCCAAGTATGGTGTTGGAGGAGATATGCCATCAATGCTTATTTTGGTACCCTCCCATGTTCCCCAATGTGTGGAAATTTTTAATGGTATGAATACATTTAATTTTTTTCATGGTACGTTACATAGTGGGACAGAATGCCTTCTGGCATACAGTTGCACATAGGCTAATTGTTACTAATATCAGAAAAAAAATTATTTATTGACCGAAGTTCACTTGTAACCAGCTCCTAACAAAAGTATTTTCATTTGATAATTATATTTCAGAAAAGAATCTAAAAAAATTGCAAGTTCATGGCATAATAATTCTGTCTCTTCTTCAAGCAAAATTCTCTGTCAGTCAACGGGGTAATGGCCAAACCAAAAAACTTGTAGTAGAAACAAACAAACAATAATTATTGAGCGCCTCAACCCTTGAACATGAAAATTGAAATAAGTTTCTCTCCTCAAATAGTAGCACACCTCGTCCATGCAAAATATAGAGGGTAAGTACGAATATATAGGCACTGCTACAGTCTACTGTAGGTTTCTTTACACTATATTCGAGTAAAATCACAGTCGGCTAGTAATTTTGTTTAAAAAGGCAAATTGCTTTCTTTGCATGCAATTTCTTAGTAGTGTACCAAGCACATACATTCAGCAATGTTCTTTGTTGAATAACTGTCTCATTCAACCTCGTGAGCAATTCCCTTTTTTGTTCTGTTTTTAAATTAAAAAGACAATGTTACAAACTAGAAAACAAACTTTTAGTCCCAGTTGTTTTGCTAATAAGCTCCACATGCAGATTTCAGTACCCCCTGTGAATGTGCAATTTGAAAAAGTGCCTGGGCTTTTCTTCAATGAATTACAGTACTGTATTTGAGTGACTACAAAAAATTACATTGTATCAAGACCATTATAAAATTGTAAAAAAAGAGAGGGTCTGAGATTGTGAGAATGTCTATCAACTTGTTAATTGCAGAATCAAACATTGGAAAAAAGAATGTTCTAGAAGCATTCAGGCTTATGTCAAGCTTTAAGGGAGGAAAGGTACTAACTCTCTTATATCATACCTGTGTGGGATCTTCTCTCAACTCAAACCTATAATATGTTACTTAATATATAAAATTCAATCAGGTGTACAATTTTGTACTCATTTTATGAGCATTCGTGGTGCGGGGTACCACAGGGTTCCGTGCTTGGACCGATTTTGTATATCTGCTCTATACCTCCCCATTGGGGGATATTGTCAGACAATACAACATGGGCTATCATTTCTATGCTGATGATACTCAGTTGTATCTGTCTTTCAATTCTCTCTGTGGTGATGATCAAGCTTATTCTGTCGCTGAGGTTGAAACTTGTGTTAGAGATATTGACAGTTGGATGTCTTGTAACAAACTTAAGTTGAATAGGGACAAGACGGAACTGCTCGTTATCAGTTCAAAATATTGGCTACGTCCATCTTTAGATAGCATTCTGGTTGGCGATCATCGTGTAGAGCAGTCTGACAAAGCTAGGAACATAGGAGTAGTTTTTGATGAGACCTTGTCACTAGACAAGCATGTGAGTTCCGTTTGTAAATCTGCTTTTTTTCATCTTTGGAATATCGCGAAGATTAGAATGTATCTGACTTCTGAGAGCACAAAGACCCTCGTCCACGCTTATGTCACTTGTTGACTGGACAATTGTAACTCGTTGCTGCTCGGGTCACCGAAGTATATGATTCAGAAGCTTCAGCGCATTCAAAACTGTGCTGCACGCCTTGTAGCTGGGCGACCTAGGGCTGCGCACATTTGCCCCGTCCTTAAGGAGCTACACTGGTTACCTGTAGAGCAGCAAATTTCCTTTAAAGTATTACTCTTACCTTTTAAAGCTCTCAATAATTTGGCACCTCCGTATGTAAGTCAACTTATAGTCCCATATAACCCTACAAGAAATCTTAGGTCGGCTGGCAAACATTTATTAGAAGTACCAAATGTGCGCCTGAAGAGCTATGGGGATAGGGCTTTTTCGGTCGCTGCCCCAAAGCACTGGAATGAAATTCCCTTACATATTAAATTAAGTCGTTCGGTTGATGTTTTTAAATCTAGATTGAAAACTTATCTTTTTAGACTTGCTTTCAATTGACTTTTTGTTTTAGTGTTATTGTAATAGTTAGATATTTATTAGATTGTTAAGCGATTTAGAGCTCTTTTATATACCACTATAGAATTAAAGTTATTATTATTATTTTCACCTGACAAAAATTTATCTCTTCAAGTCATGCAAGTCAGTGCATGTATGCACAGTACTAGGGTCTTTTTGAAGATCGGGATTTCCTGTTCAAGCGGTGTAATAGTGTACATTGTTTGTTTTATCAGGCAGCTACAGTACTTAATGATTTGGGCATCAGCCTTAACTTGATACAAGCAAGGTTTGATGGAATATTTTGCCATCTACAGTAAAGCACATCTATGCATGGCTACCCAATAAAGCTTTGATGTAAAGTTTTCACAATTCTGCGACCCATGACTGTATCTTTTTCACTGACTTTATTGTGGCTAAAGTAAACTGGCCAGGTGCATTGTGAAGACATCAGAAAGTTGTCTGAATGATGCCAAAATGTAAAATAAAAAAATGTTCAGTAATGTTGTGGTCATGCCTGCTTTAAGGTTGAAAGAGTGGCCTGATGCTCAGTATTTAAACCATGTTTCATGTGTCTTATTAGATGTAAGTTGGACAACAGGAGAAGCCTCGTCAAGGCACAAGATAAAGAATTCATAGAACAAGTATGTTTTAATGATATGGGGTGCATCTGGTGAACCGATTCATGTTGAAATATCTATGAGGCCAGAAATGTTATTTTTTTCTTTATCAAAAACTAGAGTGCTTTCCCTACACCATTTAACTGTTTTTGAACAAGATAAACATTACGTTCTTGCAAGACTTAAATTTTCTATGAGTTTTTTACTCTTTTCTTTGTGGTCTTGTCATGTCTAATTGTCTTCACTCATATTTTTGGTTAAATTGCAGTGCAAATTTTTCACCTAAAAATCAAGGATGTGGTAATTTTTTATTTTTGCTTGCAATAAATAAGAGTGGCAAATGGTAATTTGGTTTGCATTTCATTTATTTGCTTTTATCTAAGGAACAGTCCATGCCTGCAGCAAAATCTGAGGACAATAACGATGTGGACTATGATGCCAAAACCCATAGGGTATGTCACAGAGTTTCAATTAAACTGATAAACAGTGTATTTATCTTGAGGTATACACATTCGTTTGTCAACTCACATCAATTTGCATAATAGGTATCAATATTTCTGCAAAAACATCACAATTGTTGTGTCAATGTTATTATTTTTACGCAAGCAAAAACATGATAGCTGTTAAAAAAAAAGGATTAAATGCCATTTGAATCAAGACTGTGATGCCAAAGCATGCAGGGTATGTGCTAGGGAATCAAATAAAAGAATTAAAAACTGTATTTATAATACACCAAGATATTGACATACGCCATTCTAGGAAGGAGAGAATGATAAAGGGCATATGTGATTGAAAAACTGACATTACTGTTTCAGCCACACACTCAAACTATAAACTGACAGGAAACATAACCTGATACACATGATAAAAAAATTCAGTCAGTGGGATCATATGAAACAGGATATTTTTGGTTGATTGTATTGAGGAGCATTATTTTTGGGTATATACATTTATTTGAAGTATTCTTAGTTTTTCTTAATCTACATGAATTCTAAGATTAATGTAGTAGTAATTTCTCTAATATATTTTGTATGTAATATCATTTTGTACCCTAAAATTGGATGAGTCATGCATGATGGTATGTTTTTTGACTCTTTAGATAAGAGACGATAGGACCAATCGTGTGCCACCAGAGCCCAAAATAGGGCACATCATAATCCTTCGCTTTGGCGATCTCAAATTTCAACGTACATTCAAGAGAACTGCCTTGTTCCAGGTATGTAATTAAAACTACTGTAAACAGTAGATTTACAGTCAAACCAAGTGAAGCGTACCCCTCAAGATTGCATTAATGAACCGATTATTTGAAACTTGAACTCACTAGTTGTTCCAGCGAGTTCAATATTCGAATAATTAAAATTATTCGAATATTGAACTCGCTGGTTCAATCCAAGAATACGAGTAATGTGTTCTGTTTTCGAAAGACTAACGGGTAGTTGGTTTGAAACCTAGTGGTTTCAAACCAACTAGTCTTTTCTAGAATGCAATAGTGAATTGATTTTTCAAAAACGGAACCCGTTACTCATATTCTTGGATCGAACGAGCGAGTTCAATATTCGAATAATTAAGTCATTATTGCATTCCTGAAACAACAAGTGGGTTCAAGATTCAAATAATCAGTTCATTAAATGCAATCTTGAGGGGTACGCTTCACTTGCTGTAATATTTGATGTTCATGAATGCAATACTATTTGTATTTTAAGCACCCCACAGAACAGCAGACCATGCAGGGAAATACCATTTTTATAGTCCAGGTTGAAAACTCTTCACTCTGTGCAAAACAAAGCTCTGCTTCTATCTACTTTCACATTTGAGTAGCCAGAGTTATAAAAATTTTTCAAAAGCATGCACCAGTTTTTTTACCTTTCCTTATTAATCTCCTAGCTAGCACTTGTCACTATTTTGTTACTATCTTGATACCATACATACTGATATTGAAATTATAATTGTTTTGGTCTCTGTGAATGACAGGAAGTGTATGACTGGGCAGGCTCAATTAAAGCTCTACCACTGCACTTCGCCCTCCAAAGAAGGCAGGAGGTGATTTTACACCAACATCCGATAACAGAACAAGAGGTTCTCGATATTTATGAGAGAGTAAGTAGCACATATTGAATGATGTTCAAGTTAAATATCAGTAATTTTATACTGCTCATATATCGAAAGAGCTCTTGGATATAGAAAAGAACTATGACCTCTTCCTAGCCAAGCTGAAGGTCCACTGTAAGTAAACAACCATTTGTTCTTATCATTAGATGAATATGTTGCGGTTCAAGTTTACAATCGGTTTAACTTTTAGAAACTGGTTTAAATTTTTCAAACTGGTTTAAAATTTTTAAACCAGTTTAATTCTCAGTTTTAATTTTCACACAAGCAATTATTTTGAATGATTAAACTTTGATTTTAGGCTAATAACTTTCCATGTGATTTAGTAATTTGGTCATGGTCTCAGTTTAGTGATTTTGTAATTTGGTTAAGTTCTCAGGTTAGTGATTAGGCCTAGGCACATATTTTAAATGGTTAGCTTTGATGTCAGGCTACAAACTTTGAAAGTGTTTTTTAGTAATTTGGTTGAGGTCTCAGGTTAACGATTTTGTAACTCAGGTTAGTGATTAGGCCTAAGCACTTATTTTGAATGGTTAGCTTTGATGTTAGACTAAAAACTTTTCATGTGTTGTAAAAATTTAACCCCCCCCCCCCCCAAAAAAAAAAAAAAAACAATTAAATCAGTTTCAAAAATGTTAACCAAAAAAATTAAACCACAACATACTGTAAATTTTAATACAAAGTTAGCTGTGCATAAGGGAGTCTGGGAGAAAATATGTTATAACAAGAATAAATATGGGTGGAATTGGTAGCCATTCCTTCTTGGTCAAGTGAATAGAGTGCAGGGTCTGAGAACTCAGAAGGTGTAAGCTCTGAGAAAAAAATGAACTAAAACAGTGGAGAGGTTTCAAAACTTTAAGGAAAGGTGGATCTTTATGTGCTTGGAGAGGTATAAGGCTGTGATCAAAATACAACAGTACGGTTTTCTTTTTCAAGCAGTTTCATTTTGACTCGACCTTTTAGTGGAAATAAGCTCCATACCCTGAGTGCATTTTGAAGGTTGTATTGAACACTTCAATACAAGGTGAAGCTGATGAGAACATTGAGGTCAACAAGAAAGAAAACTCACTGTTTTTTCTTGTGGCCAGTCACTAAGTATTTTTCTTTTCTCGGTATACCTCCCGACTAAAAGATTGAAAAACTCCGAAGAAAAAGTACTTGCTTGACAAATACTTGTCTTCTCCCTGTAAGTAAGTAATTAGTGAGTTTTGTTTGGGAGTTCAGTAGCGGGTTTTGACCCATGACACGTGACACATCCTTCTCATAAAGGGAAATGTAACCAATTTGGGAGGCATATAACAAAATACATGTATGTTTCATGCATGTATTGTGGGTTCACAAGTTTAACCTTATTTTAAAAAAGACATACCACTTTTAATCCTGTATTTCTGAAAACTATGTCGGAAGAAGATGATGTCAAAAAACTTCTGGCTACTCAGGTAGGGACTATTTTACGGGAATAGTGGTTAATTTTTCGGGGTGTAAAATCCTACTGGAAAGATGGTGCACAGTTTATGCCAATTGATACATGTAAAAACTTCATGTTTGGAGCACTGTTAGCTACATATTCATGTAACTAGGTAAGAGCCGCTCAAGAGGCCTCTATAATGTAGGCCAAAAGTTCCTGAAACACTAGAGCTAAATGAAAAATAAAACTATCATGATGTTTAAAGATAAAGTAACTTAAAACCCTACAAAATTACTCAGCAACAATCTTAAAAATCTTTCTTAAACTGAACTGAAAAACAAAACTCGAAAAGGTAAGGTAACTTAATTCCGAAATATTAATGAACAAAATTTTAGAAAACTTTGCTAAACGGACCTTTATCAAAGGTTGAGTAATACAAAAAAAATAAGCATTTCACAATTAATAATTGCCAGACAAGTTCATGAAAGTGAATGGGAATTTAAATGATTGCGTGACCACAAATTGTAATCAATTTTCGTGCCTAACAAGTCTTGATCCTCCAGGGACGAGGCTCTCTGAAGCCACGATACTTGGAGTAGACTGACTCTACTGTATCTTTCCAGGGACGAGGCTCTCTGAAGCCACGATACTTGGAATAGACTGACTCTACTGTATCTCTCCAGGGACGAGGCTCTATAGAGCCACGATACTTGGAGTAGACTGACTCTACTGTATCTCTCCAGGGACGAGGCTCTATAGAGCCACGATACGTGGAGTAGACTGACTCTACTGTATCTCTTCAGGGACGAGGCTCTATAGAGCCACGATACTTGGAGTAGACTGACTCTACTGTATCTCTCCAGGGACGAGGCTCTCTAGAGCCACGATACTTGGAGTAGACTGACTCTACTGTATCTCTCCAGGGACGAGGCTCTCTAGAGCCACGATACTTGGAGTAGACTGACTCTACTGTATCTCTCCAGGGACGAGGCTTTCTAGAACTACGATACTTGGAGTAGACTGACTCTACTGTATCTCTCCAGGGACGAGGCTCCATAGAGCCACGATACTTGGAGTAGACTGACTCTACTGTATCTCTCTAGGGACGAGGCTCCATAGAGCCACGATACTTGGAGTAGACTGACTCTACTGTATCTCTCCAGGGACGAGGCTCTCTAGAGCCACGATACTTGGAGTAGACTGACTCTACTGTATCTCTCCAGGGACGAGGCTCTCTAGAGCCACAATACTTGGAGTAGACTGACTCTACTGTATCTCTCCAGGGACGAGGCTCTATAATGCCACGATACTTGGAGTAGACTGACTCTACTGTATCTCTCCAGGGACGAGGCTCTATAATGCCACGATACTTGGAGTAGACTGACTCTACTGTATCTCTCCAGGGACGAGGCTCTATAGAGCCACGATACTTGGAGTAGACTGACTCTACTGTATCTCTCCAGGGACGAGGCTCTCTAGAGCCAGGATACTTGGAGTAGACTGACTCTACTGTATCTCTCCAGGGACGAGGCTCTATAGAGCCACGATACTTGGAGTAGACTGACTCTACTGTATCTCTCCAGGGACGAGGCTCTCTAGAGCCACGATACTTGGAGTAGACTGACTCTACTGTATCTCTCCAGGGACGAGGCTCCATAGAGCCACGATACTTGGAGTAGGCTGACTCTACTGTATCTCTCCAGGGACGAGGCTCTCTAGAGCCAGGATACTTGGAGTAGACTGACTCTACTGTATCTCTCCAGGGACGAGGCTCTATAATGCCACGATACTTGGAGTAGACTGACTCTACTGTATCTCTCCAGGGACGAGGCTCTATAGAGCCACGATACTTGGAGTAGACTGACTCTACTGTATCTCTCCAGGGACGAGGCTCTCTAGAGCCAGGATACTTGGAGTAGACTGACTCTACTGTATCTCTCCAGGGACGAGGCTCTATAGAGCCACGATACTTGGAGTAGACTGACTCTACTGTATCTCTCCAGGGACGAGGCTCTCTAGAGCCACGATACTTGGAGTAGACTGACTCTACTGTATCTCTCCAGGGACGAGGCTCCATAGAGCCACGATACTTGGAGTAGGCTGACTCTACTGTATCTCTCCAGGGACGAGGCTCTCTAGAGCCAGGATACTTGGAGTAGACTGACTCTACTGTATCTCTCCAGGGACGAGGCTCTATAATGCCACGATACTTGGAGTAGACTGACTCTACTGTATCTCTCCAGGGACGAGGCTCTCTAGGGCCACGATACTTGGAGTAGACTGACTCTACTGTATCTCTCCAGGGACGAGGCTCCATAGAGCCACGATACTTGGAGTAGACTGACTCTACTGTATCTCTCCAGGGACGAGGCTCTATAGAGCCACGATACTTGGAGTAGACTGACTCTACTGTATCTCTCCAGGGACGAGGCTCCATAGAGCCACGATACTTGGAGTAGACTGACTCTACTGTATCTCTCCAGGGACGAGGCTCTATAGAGCCACGATACTTGGAATAGGCTGACTCTACTGTATCTCTCCAGGGACGAGGCTCTATAGAGCCACGATACTTGGAGTAGACTGACTCTACTGTATCTCTCCAGGGACGAGGCTCTATAGAGCCACGATACTTGGAGTAGGCTGACTCTACTGTATCTCTCCAGGGACAAGACTCTCTAGGGCCACGATACTTGGAGGAAGACTTACTTCACTGTATCTCTCCAGGGACGAGGCTCTATAGAGCCACGATACTTGGAGTAGACTGACTCTACTGTATCTCTCCAGGGACGAGGCTCTCTAGAGCCACGATACTTGGAATAGACTTACTTTACTGTATCTCTCCAGGGACGAGGCTCTCTAGAGCCACGATACATGGAGTAAGACTTACTTTACTTATCTCTCCAGGGACGAGGCTCTCTCTCTAGAGCCACGATACTTGGAGTAGACTGACTCTACTGTATCTCTCCAGGGACGAGGTTCTCTAGAGCCACGATACTTGGAGTAGACTGACTCTACTGTATCTCTTCAGGGACGAGGCTCTCTAGAGCCACGATACTTGGAGTAGACTGACTCTACTGTATCTCTTCAGGGACGAGGCTCCATAGAGCCACGATACTTGGAATAAAATGAATCTACTGTATCCCTCCAGGGACGAGGCTCTCTAGAACCATGTGTACTTGGAGAAGATTGACTCTGCTGTATCTTTGCGGTTTCAGTAAAAGAAAAAGAGCAATTTATGAGCAGTTTACAATGGATGTGTTAAAATAAGAAGAAACTTGAAAGAGTTGTGTGTTGTACAAAAAAAATAGAATAATGGAATAGAAACCCCTTCTGGGTGGGAATATATTGTTAGTCAATTTCAACGGAGTGCATTTGTCACTTTGCTGGCACTCTCCTATAACACTAACAGTGACTGTAACATTAACAATAACATTAAAGCAAGTGACATCTACAAAGTGTTAAAAATCCACAAGGGAAGTGTGCTTCTCAAAGGACTCAGGTGTAACTAGCCTTAAATGATAGATACAACAGCTAGACAGCTAGAGTTTCTATCATGCAAAGCAAGTTACACATGTGTCCTTTAAACAGCACACTTCCCTTCCCTATATTTACTTGCAGGTCTCCTTCAGGGGAAATATACCGCAGTCCGTAGAAGAGAAGTTATCTGCAACATTTGTTGGTAAGAAACATTCGAGTTATTATTAACTATGGTGCTGATACTGGTGGGATGGCCCAGTGCAAAACGTATGTTAAAACTGAGAATGATTCCATTTAGTGAGAGGCCGCTCTGCCACATTACTTTTATCGGCTTATAAAGAGAACTCTTTGGAGAGAAGGTTCTCATTTCGTAAAGGACATGAATGTATTATTAATCAATGTAATACTTCAATGGTAATCAAAAATTCTATAACTTAAGAACTGTAACAATAAGAGCCCTGACATAAATTATCTTCAACGTTATGCTCAGATACAAAAGCAGACCCGAGTCTAATCAAAGGAGATGGATGAATGCCGCAAAGTTGGATTTGACGCATTTATGTTTATTTCTGTTACATAGTCATGAAGTTTTCTCAAGTATCCAAGCCAATCTTTTAACAAAGAGACTCCTGTCTGAAACGTTTCGGTGATACGGCGATTATGGGATGTCTATGGGGAAAATTCATACTAATATAAGCCCAGATAATCTCATAATAGCTATTTGAAACAATAGAATTAGAAAAAAT
This sequence comes from Micromussa lordhowensis, assembly GCA_964020085.1. Lineage (NCBI taxonomy): Eukaryota > Metazoa > Cnidaria > Anthozoa > Scleractinia > Lobophylliidae > Micromussa > Micromussa lordhowensis. Next base: position 12,805,188 of record OZ026606.1, read on the forward strand.
GGCCACCATATCGCCTTATATGTCCATTGTATATGAATTACATCAACGCCTAATATCATAAGACAAAAATGTAAACAGAATAAACATGAGGATTTCATACAATTATCACATAGGCCGCCATCCTAGTATTTTACGTCACATGCAATGTTTTGGTTTTTTTTTAACCTAACTGGGTCGTAACTGTCATAATTTTGACTCGAACGATCGTTATTCGTGCAATTTGCTACCCGAAGGACAAGAAAAGCAAGCATATTCTTCCTTCGTCATTGTGAAACGCGATTGAAAATAAATAAGAATTACCATGGTGATTATATCATCGTGTAAGTAAGGGAGCATAATAGAAACGCATTTCGCACATGACTCTTTGAGCATAGAACATTAGCATAATAATGAAAATTTTAAACATAATGTGTAAAACCCTCACTGCAGGTGATAACAACTTGGTGAATGATCGACAGAAACTTCTTGTCTTCGCTTCCCACTAAGTTGGCAAACCATTTGGATCTTAACGTGGAAACATATTCTCAAATAATGAAACAAAAAACAACCACAACGAAAAAATAGCCAAGTTAAGCCATCCAAATAGAAGGCGTAATACTACTGCAATAAAAAAACTGAAGTAGAAAAAATGGGACTCATAGAGTCTTGAGGAAAGGAGTTGTCATTTTTATCTTTGTGTTAGCATCTTTCTGCCTTGTTAGATTATTTAAGTTTAGTTTTACCTAGACCATCGCCTTGCATGATTTCTACCAAGAGTCTTTCGCTTCCAGTCAAGTTTGATTTGTGTGTGACAAATCCAATAGCCCAATTTCGATATCAAAATTCAGCCTAAAACAATAGACCTCAGCACGAGGCTCGTGGGAATAACTACAGAATTTGTGGGGTTTATTCCCACGAGCCTCGTGCTGAGGTCTATTGTTTTAGGCTGAATTTTAATATATCGAAAATGGGCTATTGTGACCGTTTCTTTTGGTCAAAGACATCGATGAGGAGATAATGCGAGTTTCCTCAAAGACCTCGATGAGCAATGCACATGACTCTTTGAGCATAGAACATTAGCATAATAATGAAACTTTTGAACATAATGTGTAAAACCCTCACTGCAGGTGATAACACCTTGCTGAATGATCGACAGAAACTTCCTGTCTTCGCTTCCCACTAAGTTGGCAAACCATTTGGATCTTAACGTAGAAAAATATTCTCAAATAATGAAACAAAAAACAACCACAACGAAAAAATACTACACCAATATTTCACATTCTTTATAGGCGGGGGGTCCTATTTTGGCCTTTGGGCCAAAACCCTGCGGGGGCAAAAATACATAGTTTACGAAATAACTACAAATAATGGCAAAGGAATCGTTTAAAGGCGGGTTAGAAACGGGTCTCTAAAGGTTATCAAGCGTGATTGAATTACACATTTACATGGTTTAAGACGGCTGAAGACGTCCCATGAATTTAAGAAAATTTCAAATCAAGTTTGTAGAATAATTATAATGATGGCAAAGTCAGTGTCTAAAGAAGGTTTAAAACCGTTCTGCAAAGTTTCTTTTTGTCATAGCCTACACCTTGAATAAATAAAGGGCAAGTTTTGAATAAAGGTTTTTTACGAGTTTCTGATAGACTAAACCTCTCGCTTGTACGTACATAACTGAGTATCATCAGCTACTACGCAGTTCAAAATCATTTATAATTATCTAAGGAGAGCCTTAAGTTCTTTGCGATAATTGCTGCTGAAAATAAAACAGATACAAGGATTAACGGCACAATTTGCTAGAGCCAAGAAATCGACAACATAGAGAAAGTATGGGACGCCACAATTCGGCCATATGTTGATGTCTGTAAAGAACCGAATAAACCAGAAGATAGCGAGGGGCAGCCAGCAAACTGCAAACCCTAACACAATAGCAATGGCCATCTTTAACACATTTCGCTCCCTCTCAGACTGGCGTTGTTGTCCAGCGTTAGCCGATTGCTCGCCTGGAAACTTGTGAGACTTGAGCTTTAGATAGATGATAATGTAAAGTATGGCTATCAACGCCAACGGAAAAAAATTGAATACAACTATATAGGACATGATGTAATTCTCGAAGGATGAGGACTCTCCATAAACTTCATTCCAATGCCGCTCACAACCCTGTTCTCCGCCAGGATATTCAACAAGCTTGAAGGCGAAGAGCTCTGGGGAGTTAACAGCTATCGCGACGATCCAAGTAGCAAGGATGAAGAACGGGCACAGCTTTGAACTGATGAGTGGTGTGCGGAGAGGAAATACCACAGCACCAAATCGATCCACTGCTATCAGAACCAGGCTCTGAATAGACACAGCAGCAGAGAGATCTCCTAAGAAAACAACCAGCTTACATAAGGCCTGGCCAAGAGGACCACCGATCAGCCAGGAGTCTAAATAGAGCTTTTGTATCCCCCCAGGGATCACAATTATCGGATACAGCAGATCGGACATGGCCATGTTTACAATGAAAAAGTTGATGGGTTTTCTCATAATTTGTGTCTTGTAGACAATTATTCCGATGACGGTGTTCCCAGTCAATGAAACAATGAAGATCAGGCAGTAAGCAAAGGTTATTCCAATTTTTGCTGCTGTAGAACCGCTGGGGCAGCTCCATGGCTGTGTTCCATTTATCGTTTTATTCAAGTTTTCCGACATTCCCGTTTAGTTTTGTCGTCTTCCGCTCTTACGCTCACAAGTGATATTTCTTCTGGTTGGTTCCCTTAGTAACGTCACTCCATTTATGTTCTATCGAAGGCAGCTTGATGTCGTCGTTATTTGCGCAAAAATGAATGATCGATTAAGAACCTTCCACAATTGATAGGCAGATCTATCTTTGTTGTGGCTTTAATAATTAAGGTTTTCTATTTCGTGAGTAGCTCGACAAAATGAGGTGACCGGGCTATCAGCTTTCGCCACAAATTGCTTTTTTGCTTTTTACTTCCTTTCATATCTTAACGTCGACGAAACTGGAAGCAGACAGTGTCCATGATATCACTGCTGGGCCAGATGAAGTGACAGCTGGCTGGGTTGTTTCTCAGATCTGTTCCAAGTGTTAAACAGTTGTTAAATTTTCTTTTCCTGCTATTTAAAGGTCGCG
>OZ026606.1:12815796-12858296 GCA_964020085.1 Micromussa lordhowensis
TCTATCTCCCAACGCCGCGGCGTTATAACTCTTATCCCGAAACAAGACTCTGATCTTTCCTCACTAAATAATTGGCGTCCAATTACGCTACTAAATCTAGACTACAAAGTTGCATTCAAAGTGATTGCTAAGAGAATAGAAAAAGTCATTTCGCTTCTAGTTAGCCCAGATCAAACAGGATTTATAAAAGGAAGGTACATTGGTTAAAATATTAGACTTATCAATGATATTCTGGAACAAACAAGAATCCAGAACATTCCAGGTATTCTCCTACAACTGGATTTCCAAAAAGCTTTTGACACAATTGAATGGAAATTTATCCAAAGGACAATTGCATTATTCAACTTCGGGAACACTATCCAACGCTGGGTTTCTACTTTTTATACTAATATCCAGAGTGCTGTCCTAAATAATGGTTTCAGTACAAACTATTTCGCACTCTTAAGAGGAGTTAGACAAGGATGTCCCTTATCCCCCTATCTTTTTATTCTCGCAGTTGAACTTTTAGCTTGTAAGATGAGACAAGACAAGGAAATTCAGGGAATCAATATCTTTCAAAGGGAATTTAAAACAAATCAATTTGCTGATGACACTACCCTCCTGAATAAGAACAGCAATTCAGTCAGAAGAGCCATCACTGTATTAGATAACTTTGACGGCATATCTGGTTTAAGATTAAACCCCTCGAAAACTAAAGCCCTGTGGCTCGGGCCTTGGAGACATTGCGAAGAGAAGCCTTTCGGATTTAAGTGGCCTAAAGAGCCTGTTCGAGTACTAGGGACATATATTTCTTATGATGAAAAGCAAAATGAAAAATATAACTTCCAAGCCAAACTGCAGAAATTGCAAATTGCTCTGGACATCTGGAATTGCCGCAATCTTACAATATTTGGAAGATGCCTCATAGCAAAAAGCCTTGGAATCTCGCAATTGGTTCACATGATTTCAAATGTCAACATTTCAAATGACTATATACATGCTGTTAATTCTGCCATGTTTAAATTTATCTGGAGAAAGAAAAAAGACAAAATCAAACGTAAAGTTATGATCTCAGACAATGCCAAAGGAGGTATACGCGCACCCAGTATAGATAGTCGTTGAACAGTAGCATGGATTTCGAGACTTTTACATGAAGGGCAAACATACAAGGAATCTTGGAAGGTCATATTCCCAGCCACCTGCTGGAAAAATTTGGTGGGCTAAATTTTTTGCTAAGATGCAATTATGACAAGAAGTTCCTCGTTCGGATAAACTTACCCCAGTTTTACAAATCGATTCTTCAAAATTTTCTAGAGCTAAAAATATCCTACAAAGATTCTCTATATGAGGAATTTGTGTTATTCAACAACAAATATATCCTGTTGGATGGATCAACTATCTTTTATAGAAATTGGCTGAAGAAAGGTGTATACCTTATACAAGATCTTCTAAATTCAGACGGCAATTTTCTACTGCACCCAGAATTTATAGAGAAATATCAGGTAAAGTGTAATTTTCTTGCTTACTGGCAAGTTATCTCTGCAATCCCTAGACATCTCCTTGAGATGGCGAGGGCGACCGCCATAGACAAAATAAATTTCCTGTCAGAACAGATGTTCCCACTTTCATCAGAAACCTCTATCAACTTACTTAAAATGAAAAATAAAGATTATTATCGATTTTTAATTAGCACGGAGAAAACTGAACTCAAAGCGAAAACAAAGTGGACTCGAGATCTACGGGTAGACCAAATCCCTCTGGAATTATATGCAAAGACAATAAGAAAAGAGAATTTTACTTTAAACTTTTGCAAAGAATAATAGTTACTAAAAAGGGGTTGTTCTTGTATGGCATAAAAGACGATATGTTTTGTGAGTACTGCCAAATGAACGATCCAATTATTCACACTTTACAAAATTGTACTTTGACAAAACAATTTTTTTCGGAAGTTATAATGTGGTTCAATAATGAAAATGCCACCTCCTTACGCTACTCACAGATAGAAATATTATTTGGTAGAAAATCTCATGATAAAAATGTAGATTCGTATTTCGTCAAAAAGCTCAACTTCACCCTTCTATATGCGAAATATTATTTATATAATCAAAAGTTATTGTGTAATGAAATTTCCATGATTGATTTTATGGCAAATCTTAATCAGAAATATTCATTGGAAGGTCTTAGCATGTAACACTCGTAATATTATTACAGAATGAATATGTCAATGATCGAGTAGATGATACCTTGTATAAAAAATAAATAAATAAATAAATAAATTTGGGAAATCTATCCAAAGCAAGCTCAAAGTCGTTACGAATGCCGCAAAGTTGGATTTGAGGTATTTATGTTTATTTCTGTTACATAGTCATGAAGTTTTCTCAAGTATCCAAACCAGTCTTTTAACAAAGAGACTCCTGTCTGAAACGTTTCGGTGATACTGCGATTATGGGATGCCTATGGGGAAAATTCATACTAATAATAGCTATTTGAAACAATAGAATTAGAAAAAATGGCCACCATATCGCCTTATATGTCCATTGTATATGAATTACATCAACGCCTAATATCATAAGACAAAAATGTAAACAGAATAAACATGAGGGTTTCATACAATTATCACATAGGCCGCCATCCTAGTATTTTACGTCACATGCAATGTTTTGGTTTTTTTTTAACCTAACTGGGTCGTAACTGTCATAATTTTGACTCGTGTTAAACGATCGTTATTCGTGCAATTTGCTACCCGAAGGACAAGAAAAGCAAGCATATTCTTCCTTCGTCATTGTGAAATGAGATTGAAAATAAATAAGAATTACCATGGTGATTATATCATCGTGTAAGTAAGGGAGCATAATAGAAATGCATTTCGCACATGACTCTTTGAGCATAGAACATTAGCATACTAATGAAAATTTTAAACATAATGTGTAAAACCCTCACTGCAGGTGATAATAACTTGCTGAATGATCGACAGAAACTTCTTGTCTTCGCTTCCCACTAAGTTGGCAAACCATTTGGATCTTAACGTGGAAACATATTCTCAAATAATGAAACAAAAAACAACCACAACGAAAAAATAGCCAAGTTAAACAATCCAAATAGAAGGCGTAATACTACTGCAATAAAAAAACTGAAGTAGAAAAAATGGGACTCATAGAGTCTTGAGGAAAGGAGTTGTCATTTTTATCTTTGTGTTAGCATCTTTTTGCCTTGTTAGATTATTTAAGTTTAGTTTTACCTAGACCATCGCCTTGCATGATTTCTACCAAGAGTCTTTCGCTTCCAGTCAAGTTTGATTTGTGTGTGACAAATCCAATAGCCCAATTTCGATATCAAAATTCAGCCTAAAACAATAGACCTCAGCACGAGGCTCGTGGGAATAACTACAGAATTTGTGGGGTTTATTCCCACGAGCCTCGTGCTGAGGTCTATTGTTTTAGGCTGAATTTTAATATATCGAAAATGGGCTATTGTGACCGTGTCTTTTGGTCAAAGACATCGATGAGGAGATAATGCGAGTTTCCTCAAAGACCTCGATGAGCAATGCGAGTTTCCACAATTTTAACTCTAGATCGAATGGACTTCGATGCGATTTTTCAACAAAGAAACTCCAGGCCTCGTGGCAAAGATTCCGCTCCAAGAATTTCGACCCCCAGCGAACTTTCGATCATCGCAGCTTTGTACACAACTTTTGCAGTTGTGAAATTTAAGCCTGAAAAAAATTCAGGCCTGAACGGGATTCGAACCCATGATACCGGTGCAGTGCTCTACGAAGAATGAGAATAATCGACCGAACTTCACCATTCAATACTGTATTAACGTTTTGGCGTACTTTATTGCTTCCTAACTAAGAAAGTTGCTAAATAGCATTCGATTCAAGCACTTTATTGCGTCCTAATCATTCAGACTAGTGATAGTTCTCACTACATCTACCCCGCCTTGGATATCACGTTTATTGTGTAGTGAACTGTACAACTTTTATTACGTTTATTTTTATGCTTCCAGGCCATTGAATTAAACCAAAGGATACCGCAAAAATTTCATGTGCAATAGGAAAACTATATTATTTATTTATTATGAAAATGTATTCAGTTCATGTATTGTAGCAATTCACTTTTTGGGAAATAACAGGTTGATTTACATACATACAACCTTTATTTATACACGATAAAATATCAAAGCTAACAAGCTTGTGGGGTCGTGTACTAATAATATACAATTAATTACAATTAATAAAACTAGCTACAATTAATAAAAAATGATAATAATAATTTTGATAAAAACGAATGAAGTCAATAGTTAAAAATAAATAAAATTCTCCGATCTTTTGTTGATTATTTGTGGGGCTAAAACATTAAAATGAAAATCCTTAAAAGCGTGACAATTAACAACATTTTTCAAAAAGGATTTCAGGTCTGTGTACTCTAGTATCGATCTATTAGATCGCCCTATAGCGTTCCAGAGGACAGCCCCTCTATAGGAAATGGAGTTATGGACGTATTTGGAGGCAAAACTCGGTACTATCAGCCCATGCTTCAGTCGTGAGGAAGGTCTGTTGCCGTGGATAATCAACTCATCAGCTAAAGTGCTTGAGAGCATGCCATGATAACCCTTGAAGAAAAGCTTAATTAAAGAACGTTTATACATATATGTTAAAGTGTTCCACTTGACGTTTTACTCTCATTCTTATCCTTCAAATCACACAAAATGAACAAAAATCTCTGTTATTTCAAGCAAGTAATGATAGATTTAATCTTCGTGCTCGTGTCACAGCGAACCAACGCGACCACGCTCGTGCACGTGGCTGCAACAACTATCTAATAATCACTGAAACGTCGACACTGTTTATAAATCCTTTACTAACTTCTGATCCTTGAGATAGCAAAAGGAAACTAAACTCAGTTACTTCCGATTCATGTTGTTGTTGTTTCTTTGAGTGGGTTTTGAGTTTTGATTTGTGATTCTGATCTGCTTCAAATAACTTTGCAAATGTAAGCGCAACAATCTTCCACCCGTATCCTCTCGTACGCGATACCTCTCCTCGTCCTCGTGGCTGCAAGAATTACCCAGAGTTGCCTTGTCAGCTTACTCAAAAATTGACGGGGACCGCTGTGCGCGCCTAGTTTCTTCAAATCGGGCTCGATTCGCACACTACCGATACTACACCAATATTTCACATTCTTTATAGGCGGGGGGTCCTATTTTGGCCTTTAGGCCAAAACCCTGCGGGGGCAAAAATACATAGTTTACGAAATAACTACAAATAATGGCAAAGGAATCGTTTAAAGGCGGGTTAGAAACGGGTCTCTAAAGGTTATCAAGCGCATTGAATTACACATTTACATGGTTTAAGACGGCTGAAGACGTCCATTGAATTTAAGAAAATTTCAAATCAAGTTTGTAGAATAATTATAATGATGGCAACGTCAGTGTCCAAAGAAGGTTTAAAACCGTTCTGCAAAGTTTCTTTTTGTCATAGCCTACACCTTGAATAAATAAAGGGCAAGTTTTGAATAAAGGTTTTTTACGAGTTTCTGATAGACTAAACCTCTCGCTTGTACGTACATAACTGAGTATCATCAGCTACTACGCAGTTCAAAATCATTTATAATTGTCTAAGGAGAGCCTTTAGTTCTTTGCGATAATTGCTGCTGAAAATAAAACAGATACAAGGATTAACGGCACAATTTGCTAGAGCCAAGAAATCGACAACATAGAGAAAGTATGGGACGCCACAATTCGACCATATGTTGATGTCTGCAACGAACCGAATAAACCAGAAGATAGCGAGGGGCAGCCAGCAAACTGCAAACCCTAACACAATAGCAATGGCCATCTTTAACACATTTCGCTCTCTCTCAGACTGGCGTTGTTGTCCAGCGTTAGCCGATTGCTCGCCTGGAAACTTGTGAGACTTGAGCTTTAGATAGATGATAATGTAAAGTATGGATATCAACGCCAACGGAAAAAAATTGAATACAACTATATAGGACATGATGTAATTCTCGAAGGATGAGGACTCTCCATAAACTTCATTCCAATGCCGCTCACAACCCAGTTCTCCGCCAGGATATTCAACAAAGGCGAAGAGCTCTGGGGAGTTAACAGCTATCGCGACGATCCAAGTAGCAAGGATGAACAACGGACACAGCTTTGAACTGATGAGTGGTGTGCGGAGAGGAAATATCACAGCACCAAATCGATCCACTGCTATCAGAACCAGGCTCTGAATAGACACAGCAGCAGAGAGATCTCCTAAGAAAACAACCAGCTTACATAAGGCCTGGCCAAGAGGACCACCGATCAGCCAGGAGTCTAAATAGAGCTTTTGTATCCCCCGAGGGATCAAAATTATCGGAAACAGCAGATCGGACATGGCCATATTTACAATGAAAAAGTTGATGGGTTTTCTCATAGTTTGTGTTTTGTAGACAATTATTCCGATGAGGATGTTCCCAGTCAACGAAACAATGAAGATCATGCAGTATGCAAAAGTTAGTCCAATTTTTGCTGCTGTAGAACCGCTGGGGCAGCTCCATGGCTGTGTTCCATTCATCGTTGTATTCAAGTTTTTTGACATCGCCGTTTACTTTTGTCGTCTTCCGCTCTTACGCTCACAAATGATATTTCTTCTGGTTGGTTCCCCTTAGTAACGTCACTCCATTTATGTTCTATCGAAGGCAGCTTGATCATTCGCGCAAAAATGAATGATCGATAAGAACCTTCCACAATTGATAGGCAGATCTATCTTTGTTGTGGCTTTAATAATTAAGGTTTTCTTTTTCTTCAGTAGCTCGACAAAATGAGGTGACCCGGCTATCAGCTTTCGCCCAAATTGCTTTTTTGCTTTTTACTACCTTTCATATGTTAACGCCGACGAAACTGGAAGCAGACAGTGTCCATGATATCACTATTGGGCCAGATGAAGGGACAGCTGGCTGGGTTGTTTCTCAGATCTGTTCCAAGTGTTAAACAGTCGTTAAATTTTCTTTTCCTGCTATTTAAAGGTCGCGTGCATTGTCCACAGTGAGAAGACAGGATGTTCAACGTTACAACCAGCGCTCAATAAAAAGTATTATCATTTTGACATATCTTGATCCCCTGTCAGATATATAAGAACTTTCAATGTCCAAAATAATGACAGCGTAAACCGCCTATAATCAACAGCTGCCCCGCAAATGCGTTAGTAATTACGTGAGCAACTTTTTTAAAAAGATAGGTCCTTTTGTGATAAATTTGGGAAATCTATCCAAAGCGAGCCCAAAGTCGTTAGGAATGCCGCAAAGTTGGATTTGAGGTATTTATGTTTATTTCTGTTACATAGTCATGAAGTTTTCTCAAGTATCCAAACCAGTCTTTTAACAAAGAGACTCCTGTCTGAAACGTTTCGGTGATACGGCGATTATGGGATGCCTATTTGGAAAATTCATACTAATATAAGCCCAGATAATCTCATAATAGCTATTTGAAACAATAGAATTAGAAAAAATGGCCACCATATCGCCTTATATGTCCATTGTATATGAATTACATCAACGGCTAATATCATAAGACATAAATGTAAACAGAATAAACATGAGGATTTCATACAATTATCACATAGGCTCGCGGCCATCCTAGTATTTTACGTCACATGCAATGTTTTGGGGTTTTTTAACCTAACTGGGTCGGAACTGTCATAATTTTGACTCGTGTTAAACGATCGTTATTCGTGCAATTTGCTAACCGAAGGACAAGAAAGGCAAGCATATTCTTCCTTCGCCATTGTGAAACGAGATTGAACATAAATGAGAATTACCATGGTGATTATATCATCGTGTAAGTAAGGGAGCATAATAGAAACGCATTTCGCACATGACTCTTTGAGCATAGAACATCAGCATAATAATGAAAATTTTGAACATAATGTGTAAAACCCTCACTGCAGGTGATAACAACTTGCTGCCGAATGATCGACAGAAACTTCCTGTCTTCGCTTCCCACTAAGTTGGCAAACCATTTGGATCTTAACGTGGAAACATATTCTCAAATAATGAAACAAAAAACAACCACAACGAAAAAATAGCCAAGTTAAACAATCCAAATAGAAGGCGTAATACTACTGCAATAAAAAAGCTGAAGTAGAAAAAATGGGACTCATAGAGTCTTGAGGAAACGGGTTGTCATTTTTACCTTTGTGTTAGCATCTTTTTGCCTTGTTAGATTATTTAAGTTTAGTTTTACCTAGACCATCGCCTTGCCTGATCTCTACCAAGAGTCTTTCGCTTCCAGTCAGGTTTGATTTGTGTGTGACAAATCCAATTGTGACCGTGTCTTTTGGCCAAAGACATCGATGAGGAGATAATGCGAGTTTCCTCAAAGACCTCGATGAGCAATGCGAGTTTCCACAATTTTAACTCTAGATCGAATGGACTTCGATGCGATTTTTCAACAAAGAAACTCCAGAACCTCGTGGAAAAGATTCCGCTCCAAGAATTTCGACCCCCAGCGAACTTTCGATCATCGCAGCTTTGTACACAACTTTTGCAGTTGTGAAATTTAAGCCTGAAAAAAATTCAGGCCTGAACGGGATTCCAACCCATGATACCGGTGCAGTGCTCTACCAACTGAGCTATCAAGCCATCTGTGAGCTTGTCACCTTCTGTGCATGTGCTCACAAAGTGAATGGCAGAAGAATGAGAATAATCGGCCGGACTTCACCATTCAATACTGTATTAACGTTTTGGCGTACTTTATTGCTTCCTAACTAAGAAAGTCGCTAAATAGCATTCGATTCAAGCACTTTATTGCGTCCTAATCATTCAGACTAGTAATAGTTCTCACTACATTTACCCCGCCTTGGATATCACGTTTATTGTCTAGTGAGCTGTAAAACTTTTATTACGTTTATTTTTATGCTTCCAGGCCATTGAATTAAGCCAAAGGATACCGCAAAAATTTCATGTGCAATAAGAAAACTGTATTATTTATTTATTATGAAAATGTATTCAGTTCATGTATTGTAGCAATTCACTTTTTGGGAAATAACATGTTGATTTGACGTTTTACTCTCGTTCTTATCCTTCAAATCACACAAAATGAACAAAAATCTCTGTTATTTCAAGCAAGTAATGATAGATTTAATCTTCGTGCTCGTGTCACAGCGAGCCAACGCGACCACGCTCGTGCACGTGGCTGCAATAACTATCTAATAATCACTGAAACGTCGACACCGTTTATAAATCCTTTACTAACTGGCTTGAGATAGCAAAAGGAAACTAAACTCAGTTACTTCGGATACATGGCGGGGGCAAAAATACATAGTTTACGAAATAACTACAAATAATGGCAAAGGAATCGTTTAAAGGCGGGTTAGAAACGGGTCTCTAAAGGTTATCAAGCGCATTGAATTACACTGATTTACATGGTTTAAGACGGCTGAAGACGTCCCATGAATTTAAGAAAATTTCAAATCAAGTTTGTAGAATAATTATAATGATGGCAACGTCAGTGTCTAAAGAAGGTTTAAAACCGTTCTGCAAAGTTTCTTTTTGTCATAGCCTACACCTTGAATAAATAAAGGGCAAGTTTTGAATAAAGGTTTTTTACGAGTTTCTGATAGACTAAACCTCTCGCTTGTACGTACATAACTGAGTATCATCAGCTACTACGCAGTTCAAAATCATTTATAATTGTCTAAGGAGAGCCTTTAGTTCTTTGCGATAATTGCTGCTGAAAATAAAACAGATACAAGGATTAACGGCACAATTTGCTAGAGCCAAGAAATCGACAACATAGAGAAAGTATGGGCCCGGGACGCCACAATTCGACCATATGTTGATGTCTGCAAAGAACCGAATAAACCAGAAGATAGCGAGGGGCAGCCAGCAAACTGCAAACCCTAACACAATAGCAATGGCCATCTTTAACACATTTCGCTCCCTCTCAGACTGGCGTTGTTGTCCAGCGTTAGCCGATTGCTCGCCTGGAAACTTGTGAGACTTGAGCTTTAGATAGATGATAATGTAAAGTATGGCTATCAACGCCAACGGAAAAAAATTGAATACAACTATATAGGACATGATGTAATTCTCGAAGGATGAGGACTCTCCATAAACTTCATTCCAATGCCGCTCACAGCCCAGTTCTCCGCCAGGATATTCAACAAGCTTGAAGGCGAAGAGCTCTGGGGAGTTAACAGCTATCGCGACGATCCAAGTAGCAAGGATGAACAACGGACACAGCTTTGAACTGATGAGTGGTGTGCGGAGAGGAAATATCACAGCACCAAATCGATCCACTGCTATCAGAACCAGGCTCTGAATAGACACAGCAGCAGAGAGATCTCCTAAGAAAACAACCAGCTTACATAAGGCCTGGCCAAGAGGACCACCGATCAGCCAGGAGTCTAAATAGAGCTTTTGTATCCCCCGAGGGATCAAAATTATCGGAAACAGCAGATCGGACATGGCCATATTTACAATGAAAAAGTTGATGGGTTTTCTCATAGTTTGTGTTTTGTAGACAATTATTCCGATGAGGATGTTCCCAGTCAACGAAACAATGAAGATCATGCAGTATGCAAAAGTTAGTCCAATTTTTGCTGCTGTAGAACCGCTGGGGCAGCTCCATGGCTGTGTTCCATTCATCGTTGTATTCAAGTTTTTTGACATCGCCGTTTACTTTTGTCGTCTTCCGCTCTTACGCTCACAAATGATATTTCTTCTGGTTGGTTCCCCTTAGTAACGTCACTCCATTTATGTTCTATCGAAGGCAGCTTGATCATTCGCGCAAAAATGAATGATCGATAAGAACCTTCCACAATTGATAGGCAGATCTATCTTTGTTGTGGCTTTAATAATTAAGGTTTTCTTTTTCTTCAGTAGCTCGACAAAATGAGGTGACCCGGCTATCAGCTTTCGCCCAAATTGCTTTTTTGCTTTTTACTACCTTTCATATGTTAACGCCGACGAAACTGGAAGCAGACAGTGTCCATGATATCACTATTGGGCCAGATGAAGGGACAGCTGGCTGGGTTGTTTCTCAGATCTGTTCCAAGTGTTAAACAGTCGTTAAATTTTCTTTTCCTGCTATTTAAAGGTCGCGTGCATTGTCCACAGTGAGAAGACAGGATGTTCAACGTTACAACCAGCGCTCAATAAAAAGTATTATCATTTTGACATATCTTGATGCCCTGTCAGATATATAAGAACTTTCAATGTCCAAAATAATGACAGCGTAAACCGCCTATAATCAACAGCTGCCCCGCAAATGCGTTAGTAATTACGTGAGCAACTTTTTTAAAAAGATAGGTCCTTTTGTGATAAATTTGGGAAATCTATCCAAAGCGAGCCCAAAGTCGTTAGGAATGCCGCAAAGTTGGATTTGAGGTATTTATGTTTATTTCTGTTACATAGTCATGAAGTTTTCTCAAGTATCCAAACCAGTCTTTTAACAAAGAGACTCCTGTCTGAAACGTTTCGGTGATACGGCGATTATGGGATGCCTATTTGGAAAATTCATACTAATATAAGCCCAGATAATCTCATAATAGCTATTTGAAACAATAGAATTAGAAAAAATGGCCACCATATCGCCTTATATGTCCATTGTATATGAATTACATCAACGGCTAATATCATAAGACATAAATGTAAACAGAATAAACATGAGGATTTCATACAATTATCACATAGGCTCGCGGCCATCCTAGTATTTTACGTCACATGCAATGTTTTGGGGTTTTTTAACCTAACTGGGTCGGAACTGTCATAATTTTGACTCGTGTTAAACGATCGTTATTCGTGCAATTTGCTAACCGAAGGACAAGAAAGGCAAGCATATTCTTCCTTCGCCATTGTGAAACGAGATTGAACATAAATGAGAATTACCATGGTGATTATATCATCGTGTAAGTAAGGGAGCATAATAGAAACGCATTTCGCACATGACTCTTTGAGCATAGAACATCAGCATAATAATGAAAATTTTGAACATAATGTGTCAAACCCTCACTGCAGGTGATAACAACTTGCTGCCGAATGATCGACAGAAACTTCCTGTCTTCGCTTCCCACTAAGTTGGCAAACCATTTGGATCTTAACGTGGAAACATATTCTCAAATAATGAAACAAAAAACAACCACAACGAAAAAATAGCCAAGTTAAACAATCCAAATAGAAGGCGTAATACTACTGCAATAAAAAAACTGAAGTAGAAAAAATGGGACTCATAGAGTCTTGAGGAAACGGGTTGTCATTTTTACCTTTGTGTTAGCATCTTTTTGCCTTGTTAGATTATTTAAGTTTAGTTTTACCTAGACCATCGCCTTGCCTGATCTCTACCAAGAGTCTTTCGCTTCCAGTCAGGTTTGATTTGTGTGTGACAAATCCAATTGTGACCGTGTCTTTTGGCCAAAGACATCGATGAGGAGATAATGCGAGTTTCCTCAAAGACCTCGATGAGCAATGCGAGTTTCCACAATTTTAACTCTAGATCGAATGGACTTCGATGCGATTTTTCAACAAAGAAACTCCAGAACCTCGTGGAAAAGATTCCGCTCCAAGAATTTCGACCCCCAGCGAACTTTCGATCATCGCAGCTTTGTACACAACTTTTGCAGTTGTGAAATTTAAGCCTGAAAAAAATTCAGGCCTGAACGGGATTCCAACCCATGATACCGGTGCAGTGCTCTACCAACTGAGCTATCAAGCCATCTGTGAGCTTGTCACCTTCTGTGCATGTGCTCACAAAGTGAATGGCAGAAGAATGAGAATAATCGGCCGGACTTCACCATTCAATACTGTATTAACGTTTTGGCGTACTTTATTGCTTCCTAACTAAGAAAGTCGCTAAATAGCATTCGATTCAAGCACTTTATTGCGTCCTAATCATTCAGACTAGTAATAGTTCTCACTACATTTACCCCGCCTTGGATATCACGTTTATTGTCTAGTGAGCTGTAAAACTTTTATTACGTTTATTTTTATGCTTCCAGGCCATTGAATTAAGCCAAAGGATACCGCAAAAATTTCATGTGCAATAAGAAAACTGTATTATTTATTTATTATGAAAATGTATTCAGTTCATGTATTGTAGCAATTCACTTTTTGGGAAATAACATGTTGATTTGACGTTTTACTCTCGTTCTTATCCTTCAAATCACACAAAATGAACAAAAATCTCTGTTATTTCAAGCAAGTAATGATAGATTTAATCTTCGTGCTCGTGTCACAGCGAGCCAACGCGACCACGCTCGTGCACGTGGCTGCAATAACTATCTAATAATCACTGAAACGTCGACACCGTTTATAAATCCTTTACTAACTGGCTTGAGATAGCAAAAGGAAACTAAACTCAGTTACTTCGGATACATGGCGGGGGCAAAAATACATAGTTTACGAAATAACTACAAATAATGGCAAAGGAATCGTTTAAAGGCGGGTTAGAAACGGGTCTCTAAAGGTTATCAAGCGCATTGAATTACACTGATTTACATGGTTTAAGACGGCTGAAGACGTCCCATGAATTTAAGAAAATTTCAAATCAAGTTTGTAGAATAATTATAATGATGGCAACGTCAGTGTCTAAAGAAGGTTTAAAACCGTTCTGCAAAGTTTCTTTTTGTCATAGCCTACACCTTGAATAAATAAAGGGCAAGTTTTGAATAAAGGTTTTTTACGAGTTTCTGATAGACTAAACCTCTCGCTTGTACGTACATAACTGAGTATCATCAGCTACTACGCAGTTCAAAATCATTTATAATTGTCTAAGGAGAGCCTTTAGTTCTTTGCGATAATTGCTGCTGAAAATAAAACAGATACAAGGATTAACGGCACAATTTGCTAGAGCCAAGAAATCGACAACATAGAGAAAGTATGGGCCCGGGACGCCACAATTCGACCATATGTTGATGTCTGCAAAGAACCGAATAAACCAGAAGATAGCGAGGGGCAGCCAGCAAACTGCAAACCCTAACACAATAGCAATGGCCATCTTTAACACATTTCGCTCCCTCTCAGACTGGCGTTGTTGTCCAGCGTTAGCCGATTGCTCGCCTGGAAACTTGTGAGACTTGAGCTTTAGATAGATGATAATGTAAAGTATGGCTATCAACGCCAACGGAAAAAAATTGAATACAACTATATAGGACATGATGTAATTCTCGAAGGATGAGGACTCTCCATAAACTTCATTCCAATGCCGCTCACAGCCCAGTTCTCCGCCAGGATATTCAACAAGCTTGAAGGCGAAGAGCTCTGGGGAGTTAACAGCTATCGCGACGATCCAAGTAGCAAGGATGAACAACGGACACAGCTTTGAACTGATGAGTGGTGTGCGGAGAGGAAATATCACAGCACCAAATCGATCCACTGCTATCAGAACCAGGCTCTGAATAGACACAGCAGCAGAGAGATCTCCTAAGAAAACAACCAGCTTACATAAGGCCTGGCCAAGAGGACCACCGATCAGCCAGGAGTCTAAATAGAGCTTTTGTATCCCCCGAGGGATCAAAATTATCGGAAACAGCAGATCGGACATGGCCATATTTACAATGAAAAAGTTGATGGGTTTTCTCATAGTTTGTGTTTTGTAGACAATTATTCCGATGAGGATGTTCCCAGTCAACGAAACAATGAAGATCATGCAGTATGCAAAAGTTAGTCCAATTTTTGCTGCTGTAGAACCGCTGGGGCAGCTCCATGGCTGTGTTCCATTCATCGTTGTATTCAAGTTTTCCGACATCGCCGTTTAGTTTTGTCGTCTTCCGCTCTTACGCTAACAAGTGATATTTTTTCTGGTTGGTTCCCCTTAGTAACGTCACTCCATTTATGTTCTATCGAAGGCAGCTTGATCATTCGCGCAAAAATGAATGATCGATAAGAACCTTCCACAATTGATAGGCAGATCTATCTTTGTTGTGGCTTTAATAATTAAGGTTTTCTATTTCGTGAGTAGCTCGACAAATTGAGGTGACCCGGCTATCAGCTTTCGCCACAAATTGCTTTTTTGCTTTTTACTACCTTTCATATGTTAACGCCGACGAAACTGGAAGCAGACAGTGTCCATGATATCACTGCTGGGCCAGATGAAGTGACAGCTGGCTGGGTTGTTTCTCAGATCTGTTCCAAGTGTTAAACAGTCGTTACATTTTCTTTTCCTGCTATTTAAAGGTCGCGTGCATTGTCCCCAGTGAGAAGACAGGATGTTCAACGTTACAACCAGCGCTCAATAAAAAGTATTATCATTTTGACATCTTGATGCCCTGTCAGATATATAAGAACTTTCAATGTCCAAAATAATGACAGCGTAAACCGCCTATAATCAACAGATGCCCCGCAAATGCGTTAGTAATTACGTGAGCAACTTTTTTAAAAAGATAGGTCCTTTTGTGATAAATTTGGGAAATCTATCCAAAGCGAGCCCAAAGTCGTTAGGAATGCCGCAAAGTTGGATTTGAGGTATTTATGTTTATTTCTGTTACATAGTCATGAAGTTTTCTCAAGTATCCAAACCAGTCTTTTAACAAAGAGACTCCTGTCTGAAACGTTTCGGTGATACTGCGATTATGGGATGCCTATTTGGAAAATTCATACTAATATAAGCCCAGATAATCTCATAATAGCTATTTGAAACAATAGAATTAGAAAAAATGGCCACCATATCGCCTTATATGTCCATTGTATATGAATTACATCAACGGCTAATATCATAAGACATAAATGTAAACAGAATAAACATGAGGATTTCATACAATTATCACATAGGCTCGCGGCCATCCTAGTATTTTACGTCACATGCAATGTTTTGGGGATTTTTTAACCTAACTGGGTCGGAACTGTCATAATTTTGACTCGTGTTAAACGATCGTTATTCGTGCAATTTGCTAACCGAAGGACAAGAAAGGCAAGCATATTCTTCCTTCGCCATTGTGAAACGAGATTGAACATAAATGAGAATTACCATGGTGATTATATCATCGTGTAAGTAAGGGAGCATAATAGAAACGCATTTCGCACATGACTCTTTGAGCATAGAACATTAGCATAATAATGAAAATTTTGAACATAATGTGTAAAACCCTCACTGCAGGTGATAACAACTTGCTGCCGAATGATCGACAGAAACTTCCTGTCTTCGCTTCCCACTAAGTTGGCAAACCATTTGGATCTTAACTTGGAAACATATTCTCAAATAATGAAACAAAAAACAACCACAACGAAAAAATAGCCAAGTTAAACAATCCAAATAGAAGGCGTAATACTACTGCAATAAAAAAGCTGAAGTAGAAAAAATGGGACTCATAGAGTCTTGAGGAAACGGGTTGTCATTTTTACCTTTGTGTTAGCATCTTTTTGCCTTGTTAGATTATTTAAGTTTAGTTTTACCTAGACCATCGCCTTGCATGATTTCTACCAAGAGTCTTTCGCTTCCAGTCAGGTTTGATTTGTGTGTGACAAATCCAATTGTGACCGTGTCTTTTGGCCAAAGACATCGATGAGGAGATAATGCGAGTTTCCTCAAAGACCTCGATGAGCAATGCGAGTTTCCACAATTTTAACTCTAGATCGAATGGACTTCGATGCGATTTTTCAACAAAGAAACTCCAGAACCTCGTGGCAAAGATTCCGCTCCAATAATTTCGGACCCCCAGCGAACTTTCGATCATCGCAGCTTTGTACACAACTTTTGCAGTTGTGAAATTTAAGCCTGAAAAAAATTCAGGCCTGAACGGGATTCGAACCCATGATACCGGTGCAGTGCTCTACCAACTGAGCTATCAAGCTATCTGTGAGCTTCAAGTCACCTTCTGTGCTCACAAAGTGAATGGCAGAAGAATGAGAATAATCGGCCGGACTTCACCATTCAATACTGTATTAACGTTTTGGCGCACCCTTATGCTTCCTAACTAAGAAAGTTGCTAAATAGCATTCGATTCAAGCACTTTATTGCGTCCTAATCATTCAGACTAGTAATAGTTCTCACTACATCTACCCCGCCTTGGATATCACGTTTATTGTGTATTGAACTGTACAAGGAATCGTTTAAAGACGGGTTAGAAACCGGTTTCTGAAGTTTATCAAGCGGCATTGAATCCGACATATTTACATGGTTTAAGACGGCTGAAGACGTCCCATGAATTTAAGAAAATTTCAAATCAAGTTTGTAGAATAATTATAATGATGGCAAAGTTAGTGTCCAAAGAAGGTTTAAAACCGTTCTGCAAAGTTTCTTTTAGTCATAGCCTACACATTGAATCAAATAAAAGGCAAGTTTTGAATAAACGACCGTTTTTTACGAGTTTCTGATAGACTAAACCTCTCGCTTGTACGTACATAACTGAGTATCATCAGCTACTACGCAGTTCAAAATCATTTATAATTATCTAAGGAGAGCCTTAAGTTCTTTGCGATAATTGCTGCTGAAAATAAAACAGATACAAGGATTAACGGCACAATTTGCTAGAGCCAAGAAATCGACAACATAGAGAAAGTATGGGACGCCACAATTCGGCCTTATGTTGATGTCTGTAAAGAACCGAATAAACCAGAAGATAGTGAGGGGCAGCCAGCAAACTGCAAACCCTAACACAATAGCAATGGCCATCTTTAACACATTTCGCTCCCTCTCAGACTGGCGTTGTTGTCCAGCGTTAGCCGATTGCTCGCCTGGAAACTTGTGAGACTTGAGCTTTAGATAGATGATAATGTAAAGTATGGCTATCAACGCCAACGGAAAAAAATTGAATACAACTATATAGGACATGATGTAATTCTCGAAGGATGAGGACTCTCCATAAACTTCATTCCAATGCCGCTCACAACCCAGTTCTCCGCCAGGATATTCAACAAGCTTGAAGGCGAAGAGCTCTGGGGAGTTAACAGCTATCGCGACGATCCAAGTAGCAAGGATGAACAACGGACACAGCTTTGAACTGATGAGTGGTGAGCGGAGAGGAAAATCGATCCACTGCTATCAGAACCAGGCTCTGAATAGACACAGCAGCAGAGAGATCTCCTAAGAAAACAGCCAGCTTACATAAGGCCTGGCCAAGAGGACCACCGATCAGCCAGGAGTCTAAATAGAGCTTTTGTATCCCCTGAGGGATCACAATTATCGGAAACAGCAGATCGGACATGGCCATGTTTACAATGAAAAAGTTGATGGGTTTTCTCATAGTTTGTGTTTTGTAGACAATTATTCCGATGACGGTGTTCCCAGTCAATGAAACAATGAAGATCAGGCAGTAAGCAAAGGTTAGTCCAATTTTTTCTGCTGTAGAACCGCTGGGGCAGCTCCATGGCTGTGTTCCATTCATCGTTGTATTCAAGTTTTCCGACATTGTCGTTTAGTTTTGTCGTCTTCCGCTCTTACGCTCACAAGTGATATTTCTTCTGGTTGGTTCCCTTAGTAACGTCACTCCATTTATGTTCTATCGAAGGCAGCTTGATTTCGTTTTTCGCGCATAAATGAATGATCGATTAAGAACCTTCCACAATTGATAGACAGATCTATCTTTGTTGTAGCTTTAATAATTAAGGTTTTCTGTTTCGTGAGTAGCTCGACAAAATGAGGTGACCGGGCTATCAGCTTCCGCCACGAATTGCTTTTTTTGCTTTTTACTTCCTTTCATATGTTAACGGCGACGAAACTGGAAGCAGACAGTGTCCATGATATCACTGCTGGGCCAGATGAAGTGACAGCTGGCTGGGTTGTTTCTCAGATCTGTTCCAAGTGTTAAACAGTCGTTAAATTTTCTTTTCCTGCTATTTAAAGGTCGCGTGCATTGTCCACAGTGAGAAGACAGGATGTTCAACGTTACAACCAGCGCTCAATAAAAAATATCATCATTTTGACATCTTGATGCCCTGTCAGATATATAAGAACTTTCAATGTCCAAAATAATGACAGCGTAAACCGCCTATAATCAACAGCTGCCCCGCAAATGCGTTAGTAATTACGTGAGCAACTTTTTTAAAAAGATAGGTCCTTTTGTGATAAATTTGGGAAATCTATCCAAAGCGAGCTCAAAGTCGTTAGGAATGCCGCAAAGTTGGATATGAGGTATTTATGTTTATTTCTGTTACATAGTCATGAAGTTTTCTCAGGTATCCAAACCAGTCTTTTAACAAAGAGACTCCTGTCTGAAACGTTTCGGTGATACTGCGATTATGGGATGCCTATTTGGAAAATTCATACTAATATAAGCCCAGATAATCTCATAATAGCTATTTGAAACAATAGAATTAGAAGAAATGGCCACCATATTGCCTAAAAGGTCCATTGTATATGACTTCATCAACGGCTAATATCTTCAGGATTCGATTCAAACTTGGGTTACTTCACGCAAGAGTCAGTTGTTTTAAGAAGGCGTTTACAGTAGTGTATAGAAAGAGAAGGATTGGGGTGAAGACGAGAGTAGAGAGAATGAAGGATAAATCAAAAAGTATAAATATTGTATCAAACAAAGAACTATTGCTTTTTTAGTGATCCCCTTTTCAAAAGGAAAAACCTTGAAGTGGAATCCACAGAGCGAAAGGAAGGTGCGAAGTCCTGTTAAGTCCAGGCTGTAAACACTGCCTGAGACACACCTGAGAATGTACATGGAACCAAACACAATCCGATGTCGGAGCATCAGGTTGAAGCCCTTTGCTTCACAAGGAGCCTTATGTTTCGTTTCGTTTCGTTTCAAAGCAAAGGAAAGCCTCCAACGCCGTGGGGATATTTTCTTTGATATTTTAATTACAAGCACAGGAGCTTGTCTCTCGCTAAGTTTTGATACATTTCGAAACTTTAATAGAAGTTAAAATAGGAGACAGATGTCCACTGCACAAGCAGTGACAACTGAGTGAACGGGCAGAGAAATGAGTAAACAAACGAGTGCAAAGCAAACAAACGCCCAAACACAACACAGCCGAACAAAAAGACTGAGGGTCGAAAGTGCAGACAGATTCTCGCCGCCGAAGCAGCAAAAGGCAGTTTAAACAACAACGACAACAACGCTTTAACAACGTCGATTAGAAAGCGACTTCATAGTCAACCAACGAATCGCGGTGAATTTAGATTCATTCAGTTTGTCTATCACTGTCAGTCAGAAATATCCCTGAAACAGAATGTGTAAGACAGATTTTAAAAATTGGCCGTCGTAGTTCACGTTCTTTTGGATATGCAGAATGTGGCTATTTCACGCTGTTGTTTTGTAAAGAACGGCAAAGAAATGAACTAAGAATTATAACGCATGCTTACCGCACTGCCATTGTACTCGTTGCCGTTGCCGTTGAGGTTTGTTTATTTAAAAACTCCCTAAAACCAAATAAACGGCAAAATAATGAACAGCCAAACGAGCGCAATTCAAAACGACGGCTGATAGTGTAGAAAACATCTCTGCTATGAAGCGTCTTTTGAAAATCAAAACATATAAATGACTCTTTGCCAAATTTCCAGCTATTTAGTCTGGGAGCTTGTGTATTTCCGTGGGTATTTTTGAAAGAAAGCAAGCCAGTGGCCTAGTAGTGTTTATTAGACCACAAGGAACTTAAAAAATGTTGTTGACAATTTTGTAAAGCGTTAAGAGGGTATTCAGGGCAAAAGGCCCTGGGAACGAGGTTTGGGCTTCTGAATAATGACTGGTGAAACCAGCATGGAAACGAGGCTAAAAAGCTGTAAGTCACCATACCTTCTTTCTAATCCAAGGAATCTCAACCAAACTCGCCAGAATTACTAAGTAGACATTCTTAAGGCCAGTCGATTAGTTATAACTATTTACGAGGGTCACGTGATTGATCCAACATGAAATCGAGGCTGATAAACACTGCATGAAATTAGGATCAATCCATTTGGCGGACTCTTGGTCTGACTCATCAGAAATACTTCTTGATCAGGTCTGAAAACACTAAATTGCTGATATTCAATAATTAGGGACACGTGATTGACCCAGCATGGAAACGAGGCTGGTAAGATTTGCTTGTTCAAATGAAAACCTATTTATATATTCCGGCCAAACTCGACATATATAAAAGTCTTCCTTGATGTTATGTGGCATTACAACTTTGGTTACAAGATTAAAGAGATCAGAGCTTTCATCTGCAAAAGGATTGGTAAAGGTGTCAATAGTCTCCATTAAGGCTTTGATATTCTAATCTTCTCGAGACACTACAGCTGGAATGTGGTTGTGATGTCGTGTTTGGATCTTGGAAGCTACACCTGGCATATCCTTTGCTTGCCCTGCAAGATTTGCCATTTCGGGAGCGATGAGAACAAACTTGGTCCGTGCAGCTTGGTTAAGCGTGATTCCTATCAGGCCTCCACTCACGTTCATCGACCGATTGACGTGCTCGAGTCCATGGTCTGCACCAAGCGCACAGAATGGTACGGTGGAGTTCTTGTTGACCACCCAGTTTCCTGATACGAACTCGGCATGAACGTCGGGATCGGTTGTTGGTAAGGAACTCATTTCAGCAAGATAAAGAGGCATCATACGGGCATAATTCAGACGATCATGTGCGAAGAAGTATTTGGTTAAGACCTGGAGAGCTTGAAGGTGTAGAACCCAGTCACCTGTACGTACTCCTCGGATAAACTGCAGCATCTCCATAACCATGCGCATATACTGTCTAGTTGCATTAAACAACGGGTTCTTATCTTGCGTTGCATCAAACTTCGCCATCTTGTCTACAAGGTAGCGGTGCTCAACAGCTTCCATTAACTTCAGTGGCGTTAATGTCCTTCACATCAACAGTTGTTGCTTGGGTACATGCATCAGGAATTTCGTTTGAGAGATCTGCAATGACCTTTGAGAACTCTGAAGAAATGCCTTCTGGTATAGCACAAACAACGCTTCCAGAGTAACAACATGTGCTACCTCACCTCTCTTGACATGATTTCCATCTAGTATCTGTTTCACTGTCGCTGGGCCATAAATTTCAGCTTCAATCCAGCACATGTCAAGACCTCTGTCCTCGATGAATGCGCCTATGGCGCGCAATTGTACCATAAGAATGTGCAATTCCCCTGGTCTGAGTATGAGATGTTGAAGGTCGTTTCTTGCCATCTGAAGCTTTTTCGCTGGCTGATACAGTCCCATGTCCAAAGAGATGACCGTTTTTCTCCCTGGCCCGACAACGCTAGCTGTAATATTTTGCGCTTGCATTAAGATAGTCAGTAGGGTCGGCCATTCATGGACTAGTGCAGCTAACAACGGCGGTGTTCCGACTTTCGTCACCCCCATGGGGTTACTAATGAGAGAGTTGTATGCTGACCACACAGGAATTCCCATTCTTCGACAACACTCTTGACTCTCTTCTGCTGGTACCTCATCTCTTTCTTCTCTCTGGCGGGAGAAACTACGAACCAAGAGCCACGAGAAGTCTTGCAAACTTACAGTAATCGGCAACTCACTAGCCTGCGAAAACAGCCGTCCTTCTTCGCTCCCGGCCCGAGTGGCGTTTCGCGAGAAGGACGTCTGCGATTTACCGCCGAAAATTCCTTACTGATGACGTAAGTGTGAACTTTGTAATGTTGCCTCAATCTGCAAAACAGGCATAAATTAACATTTGCGGTTTGTTTCCCCGAGGAGATGAATATTCATGATCAGGAAGAAACTTGCATTCTTTGCAGAAGAGAGAAGAGTCGCTGAAAAGGGCGACAGATACTATGTGGGGACTCAGTGATATTAAGATGACTGAGCTCCTACAAAAGATGCCGCGATATCTCGAACATTTGTTAGACTTTCTCCCGTCGAACTCGACAAATTCACTTCTTTTCACGTTTCCGTTTTGCTGTCTGTCATGTAAAAAGCAAATCGAAAAGCGACTGAGGTTAGTGGTTAACATTATTACCATGGAAAATGACGTGCGTAGTCGACAATTTCTTGACGGATAGCTGCAAGAAGCATAATATCTCTAGACAAACGTATAGCTTTCTCGAAGTAAAGCTACGGCGTATCCGAAGAAGAAAGTATGACGACAAATATGATATCCGCGATAAGAATCTACCTACTGTGCTTGCAAACAGTTCTTATCACAGCCGCGCCCGGTGTCACAATATAGAATGCAAGTAAGCAACATGTTCATGGTGAATTTCATTTTTTGTCCCTCGAAAGCAAAATGAGCCTGAACAATGCTTTAAACACAGGGCAAATTACAGAGGTGTCAGACGCGACGAAGCGACACGGAGATAATAGCGGAGATCATGCAGACCTGTGACCTCTAAAAATTTACCATAGCACGGTCTAACGGCTCAACTCTACTGGAAAATCCTCACTAACACAAGATGAAGAGTCCTTCATAAACGAGAGTGAAGCAACAAAAACGGTCAAGCGACCGAAAAGAGAACGGCAAATGTACAAATGCCACGGACCGTAGGAGTCGTGTTGGTCTGTCAACCCCATTTAATAACACGTATTTGTTTTGGTGAGTATATTCAATGTCGCGCATATTTACGGACTTGTTATGCACAATTACCGATCGAACCAATCAGCGTTCATGACCAGATTCCGGACAGATTTGCGTCATCAGTATGGAATTTTCGGCGGTAAATCGCAGACGTCCTTCTCGCGAAACGCCACTCGGGCCGGGAGCAAAGTTCGCAGGCTAGCAACTCACTGGCATTGAACAGCCCGAATGAAGGGAATATTGGGCTTGGAGGATTTGGGTACGGATTGGGGCATTCTAATAGGGTTGTGATTGTTTCTGGGACATCCTTTACGGAACGACTCTGGTCTTTGGTGTTAACAATCCTTCAAATAAGCAAAATTAACAATTATCCTATTTATACAAACGTAATATCAGCTACAAGTATAATAGTTGTAGTAGTAGTCCTGTATTTTACATGCTAACTTTACATTTTAGAATTTGCTTCTGACCTCGTATTGCATGCTTGACAATGACGTCAAGACAACTGGCTGAAGAAACATGTCATAATTGCTCACCTCAATTCCTGGTCATCATCTTGTGGGTCCTTCCTCTGGTAAATTGCCATAGCAGCCCCATGGAGAGTACGCTTCCCATCATATGTGTCCTCTGCAAAATCAACGTTATCTATCCCCAAAAATACGTGTCGTCCCTTGACAATGTCAGGTGGAAGGTACACACCTCAATTTTGTTCCATTCGTTAAAGAACTGTAGCCTCTACCTGAGCTTCTACTCTCATCACTCTGTTGTATTCGACTGACGTGCCAAATCCATGAAGCATGTTGACTAGCTCTTTGCTTCGGGCAAGCTGATGAACAGCCAGTCCAGCGGCTAACTGTTGCGGCATCTCTCTCGACAGACGCAGCGTTTCAGACCTTTTGTTGCTAATCTGCCTCTCTGTAAGACACAACGATATTGCTGTATGGCATAAATTCGCAGCACGCTTCTTCACGTCTTCTGTCTTCACCTTCCGTAACCTATGAGTTTTGGGACCTTGGATGAGCCATATGCTGAACCAATCAATAGAGCTCCTCTGGTACTACATCATCACGGACGTCTTCAAGTGTCTCAGCAAATTCCCACCGCTTAGATTCCTTGCGGCAGCATCAAACAATACTTTCATTTCCTCGTTACATTTGGCCTTCCGCCTCACTAACTAAATCTGAACTGGAATTATCAGAGAACGACGCCTTCTTAATTACATTTGTAACATTTCTAAGCCAACAGTTCTTGTGGTATTTTATATCGATGGCATGTGCATCAGTTGCATCTACTGCTGTGCTAAGTTTTACTCGTAGTACATCATTTTCTGATTGGTTTATGCATGGCTTCATTTAAGGATTCACCAGCAGAAAACGTAGAGGTTGTGCAGAGGTTGTTTTGCATTTCCTATCTCTTCACAAAAGAAACACGGCGACGTTTGGGAGCGGGTGAGCTGCAAAGGCTCCTTGGCTTTCCTTTTCGCCTCGTCTGGACCCTCCAGTTGCCTCTCGTACCTGAGTGTATATGTTGTCGTACATTAGACTGATACGATCTTCCATAAGATATGCAAATCTATTAAAAATTGATGAGCTCTTTAGTCTCTATTGTTTCAATACCAAACCATCGTTGACAAATGTAATGATAACATACCTGCCCTTCGCTCTTTTCAAAAGTCCAGTGTGCACAGTTTCCTGATAGCAGCTTCTGTGCCACGATACTTTTCTCTCGACTAATTCACTGACTAAAACAGATTTTAACTTCGACCACAAATCAAAATATCGCAAATCACCGTATGTAGCCCATTCCTCTAAGAGTTTCAACACTTTTTCATGGGAACTAGGATTCTGTACAAGCTGCTCACTTTTTCCTCTTTACATATCACACAAACACTGAAGTCCACCAACCTTCCAGTCATGTTTACAGCACTACATCACCTGGAAGTTCAATATGGCGGACTTCCTCTCTTTGATGAAAGTGTCAGCTGACCAGTAACTAGTGAATTACTCAGGTCCCAGTCCTCTTTCATTGATCTTAACAGACAGTGGAATTTTATCAATGAATATTATATTACTAGAGAAGCGCTGTAGTGCACATCACACGATTAAAAAGATATGTTTGTATGAACCATGTCGAAATAAGCCGAATTATATAAATGGGTTTTCATTTCAACAAGAAATCTTACCAGCCTCGTTTCCATGCTGGATCAATCATGTGATCCTAATTATTGAATTTTACTGTTATTTTCTCTCCTCAGGCCTGTTCAATAAGCATATCTGATGAGTCAGACGGAGATTCTGCCAAATGGATTGATCCTAATTCCATGCATTGTTTATCAGCCTCGATTTCATGTTGGATCAATCACGTGACCCTCGTAAATAGTTATAACTAATCGACTGGCTTAAAGAATGTATACTTAGTAATTCTGGCGAGTTTGGTGGAGATTCCTTGAATTAGATAGGAAGTTATGGTGACTTACAGCATTTTAGTCTCGTTTCCATGCCATTGTCAACAACATTTTTTAGGTTCCTTATGGTCCAATGAACACTACAAGGCTACTAGCTTGCTTTCTTCCAAAAATGCCCACGGGACTTATTTATCAGACATATGCTCCCGGACTAATTTCGTCTCTGGTAGTTTCGAGAGAGTCGCGTGGGCTGTCCACGCATCGCGGGAGTAGCATCCTCGGAAGAACGGGGTACCATGTCTAAAAATAACTTGCGGGATTGCCTCGGATATAAGACCTATACCAAGGATTCACTCTCTTACCTTGATAATCTCTTGTTGTAAGTTTAAGTGTAAGTTATCTTCTTCATCCTCACCACCTTTGGCTGTAAGTAGAGTAAACTACTGATTAAAAAGAAAAGAAACAAAAAGTCAGCATGTTATTTTATGAAAGCTTGCCGAACAAGTACTTGCACCTCCGGTTGTCCCACACAAACAAATTGGCGACCTCTAGTGCGCAAATATGAATTGGGGTAATGGATACATAGAGGATATTGCTGGTTTTCAGTGTCAAGCCATTCAAAATAAAAATCAAAACCGTTCAATAGTCCAGAGTCTGAGAAAAGAAAGAAGGTAAGTATGCAAAGACTCTCGCCAAGATTCAGGTCACAATAATTTTTCTTATGCAAGATATGCGGAGAAACTTTTTCCCCAAATTTATAGAGATTTGTATGGAGACGCCATGTTGGTGCCCACCCGGATGGGCACCAACATGGCGGCCGGAAACCAACAGAAACATCTGTCACTGAGTTTTACTACAAATTAAAAGCGTGAATTTATCTCTCGAGGAACTCAAAAATATTAAAATAATACTTTTTCTAATACAAGAACTGTTCAGATAGCCAAATTCCCTGAAATAAGTCCTGAAATAAGTCACTTTTTAACCAACACGGCCGTAATGTAAATTAATGTCGCGTCACGCAAAAGCTTAAGAAATTCAAGCGTGGTCTATCACAAAACCAAGAACCCATTCTGAGCAAATATGTTTATGGATATTAGTTTTCAGCTGCTCTTATATAATATCAGGAGGATCAATAGTTTTGTAGTTTGAATTTTAGTGACGTCATGTGAAAACCGGCAATTACATGACCGAGCGTGGATATGAGTTTTATCTTCGAGTGTTCGACTCGAAATCGAGTGGAACACGAGAAGATAAAATTCATATCCACAAGCGGGCATGTAATATTCTGTTTATTATATAAACATACTAATGACGACGATTTTCCGAAGATTCCGACCACTTTTCGAAAATATCCGAAGATTTTCCAAAATTGTTGCGAAGGCCAGACGAACGTTTGCGAACATTTTCCAGATATTTTCCGATGATTACCGAAGGTTTCCGAAGATAACCGAAAGTTTCCGAGGAAGGACCGATGATGTTTTGATCATACAGCAACAGTACTTTTTAAGAGATTATGTAGCTATAGCAATGGTAATCTTAAGACTTGTGGAAACATATATGTTATTTGCCGTCCGGGAGGCCCGTATTGGGAAAAACTGTGCCCGAGGTCTTGAGCCGTACTCAAGACCAAGGGCACAGTTTTTCCCAATACGGACCGACCAAGGCCGACCAAGGACGGCAAATAACGTGTTAAGTTAATTTTTTTCTTCGGGACTGCTTTAAAAGCAACTTTTGTGTTGAATTTTTTATTAAAGAAATTCAGCTCAAATCTGGCGTACCCGCGCGCATTCACGAAAAATCAAAAATGTATTTTTTTGCTGCTTTATTGTTATCGGAAATCCAGAATTGTTTGACTCTGTCCAAAAGGTTTACATTTTACATTGTTTACAACACTTTTACGCTGTTACAAAAAGCTTGAAACGTTTCTTCAGTTGGAAATTTCGGAGCGGTCCGTAACTCGGGGTCCGGATGGGAAAATACGGACCGCTGGAGCGCGCGCAATTAGCCAATAAGATTGAAGGATTCAGGATTCCGGACCGCTGAGAAGATGGAGAAAAAAATAAAACATGATATTTTCACGTGTGGAATAACATGTTATTTTCACGTGTGAAATAACATGTTATTTTCACGTGTGAAGATATCATGTTTACCCGCGAAGGCTTACCTGGTATTTCACTGGTGTTTATACAATAAATAGAGGATATTCAGCGGAAAGTTGTGTGATACGACTGGGAGATGAGATTTTATTTTCAACATTTATGCAATGTCTGTTTTTATTTTGGGGGTAAAAAAACTGGGGGCGGCACGGGGGCACGGACCAAGGTCCTCAAAATACACACAAAAAAACATTTGTATACCAGGCCCCGGTTGTTCAAAGGCTAGATAACGCTATCCACCGGATAAATCGCTATCCAGCGGATAGGTGTTGACAAAACAAACCACGCTATCTGCTGGATAGTGATTTATCCGGTGGATAGCAGTTATCCACCTTTCGAACAACCAGGCCCAGATATATTTATATGTCGGTTAACTTTTATAATCCTGGCCCGGCTTGTTTAAAGGTGAATAACGCTTTCCGCCGGATAAATCACTATCCAGCGGATAGCGTGGTTTGTTTTGTTAACACCTATTCACTGGATAGCCATTTATACGGTGTATAGCGTTATCCAACCTTAGAACAGCCGGGACCTGGGTTAGCATAAACCGGCTTCCCAACAACCCGGCCCCTTTGTGTTCTATTGCGCATCCCTACTGCGCATCCCTACTGCGCATGATATTCGCGTCATTAACGCGAGCACATGAGTGCCTGCGCGTACAAAACGTAAGAGATTTCTCTCAAGCTAAGCTCAACAGTGAAATAAATGCTCGTTTTCTCTTAAACGAACATAGTGACCCCCAATTTTTAATGCATGAATTTAAATTACACAAGGTTATCTACAATATATGACGAAAATTTCAAAATTCTGCTTAAAAATATTTTGATTTTAATGCTGTAAAGAACACGTCTTTAGGTAGTGCTTGGTATGCGTGCACGTAGAGAATGCTTAAGTTAGTAGTATAATTATGTCTCCTACTGGCCTAACATGGTTTAAAATGTCAGTTCAGGATCTATTTTGTTTAAGGGGGTCTTATACCTTAAAAAAATATTTTTTTTGTACAAACAACTCTCTGGGGCAGTTTTGGTACGTTAAAGGACTTCGCACTCTGACTTCAAAAATGAACTTCTCCAAGTCACATGCCACAATAGTTAATGAATAACTAGCTCCTAAGTGTTAAAACGTGGTGTTAATTATAAACACGATAACATGCTAATCAATGATTCGAGAAGCCTGGAATTAAGTTCATCCTGTCCATTAAGAAGTTGTTCAGCGGACAAACCTCCAAAAACAGTGTTTTGAGTGGTTTTTCCTCGTGAAAATGGGAAAACGTTTATCAATATAGACTAATATTAAAACTATATTAACTGAATAACAGGAAAACCATTTCATAAATTGCAAATTTTAGAGGTTTACGACCTAGACAATTGTATCCTTTACCAATCTTGCAAATTTGACAGCATTCGGTTGAAACCCAATGGAGATATTGTTTTTGAAATATTGGTGATCTGTCTGTTTGGTCCTTTTGAGAAATAAGGCTTTAAAGTTTTACTTGGGTTCCCGATTGCCCAAATTAGCCCTGTGAATGGCGGGGAGAGGGGGGATAGGGGCAGAGACAGTGACAGTGGGAGGGGGCATATCGAAAGGTTTTACATAAATGTTCCATTGAATACCCGAATACGCACCGATCATAGAAATATTAATCAAGCATAAGGGACGTATAAGATGGCACAGAAAACAATGTTCAGGGCCATGATGTAATATTCGCAAAAGTACACAGCTCTTTCCTGTCAGGTATAATTAAAATGTACTTTTGGACTGTAAACAACCGTTGCTATAGGCGTTGCTATGTTAAAATAAAGCTGCCAATGTGCAGTTTTTTTAGTTTAAACATAAATCAAGGAGTAATTACAGGAAAATTTGCAAATGCTCAGAGATGTTAAATCTTCATGTATTAGACCCCCTTAACTTCTCTATTAAATAAATCCAACAAGTGCTTTTCTTAGAATTTCTAGTGCCCTTCCCAGCACTTGGTCAGCGGTCAACTTCAAAAAATGAAGATGATGAGCTATATACTTGAGCCCGTGATACTGGTCAGCGGATATTAGGGTGCATGTCTCTCAACCTATTAGCTGGAGTAGGGCCGCCATCTTGTGCGACTCCGTCGCCGTCGTCGTCGTCGTGCGTCTGCGCCCACAAGCAATACCGCTATCATGATAACCATGGGAAAATCAATTCATGGGTTTCTTTTTCTTTCCTATATATAGGTATGGGGCTCTCCTTGGCAACCCTTTGGGCCACCGGAGCTCCGCTATTAATTTTCAATGAGAACAAGTGTCGTGTTACTACTGCACGCCAGGTAGACCTCTATGAAGTTTTGATCAAGAGCTCACAGTCTATACACAACTTATTTTAGAAAAAAAACAGCTCTAGTTTAAACTTTTTCAGGTTAAATTATCCGTTCTTTAATTGTTTTTTTTTTTTCAAGTTGCTTACAATTGATCTGTTCGTCATCTCAGCTTTATGTGGGATTCATATTATTAATTTTGTTTTTGCCATAGGCAAATGTTCCCACCCTTAGCTTTGGCAACAAAATACCTGTCCTACAAGCCGCATGTTGACATAACGCTTAAAAAGGCATATGCCAAAACTGCTGCATTACGTAGAATCAAGCGTTTAGTTCCTTCAAACGTGAGGGTCACTTTGTATAAGGTCTATGTGCTACCACATTTGAATAATACTCTCCACTTCTATTGGGAATATCGCGAACGTTGAATGATAAACTTGAACGCGCCAATCACTATGCTTTAAGAACTATTTTAAACTTAGGAAGTCCAGTTACTTACGACATATGTCTTTCCATCGCCTCAATGAGCTCATTAGAGCAAAGACTCATTGAACAATCGCCGATAGTCTTTTTTCATGCAAGGCCCTAGTAATATTTCAAATCTTTTTATGCCTAGGGTTACCAACTACTACCTACGGGGTAGTGGAGGTAACGTTTTCAACCATCTTATAATAATCTTTTTATGCACGACTCGTTTTGTTATGTTATTGTGCATATATGGAACAGCTTACCATTGAATACTAAATCTGCACATTCTGTCCAGCAATTTAGATTACTTATGAAAAATGTAAAGTGCAGTGCATGCCAATGTAAGAAATGTATCTTAAATTGTAATCTTTTATCTAGTTGGTATTTCCTTAATATTTCATATAGTTATTCACTTGTAATTTATTGGTCGAACGTTTTCTACATGAGCCCCTGGCTCGGGAAATTGGGCGACCACTCACGTTATAGACAATAAAAAAATTATTATTAATATTATTTTTGGTAGTAGTATTATTATTGTTGTTGTTGCTGTTGTTTCCTTCCCTCGGCAACGTAGTTAGGTCCCAGACCCCTCAGTCCGTGACTCGATCCTGGGATGAGGACATACAATACTGGTTTTGAACGCCATCAGGAAAATACTTGTCCCAGTCATCTGGCATTACCGGTTCAACCAAATCACGCAGGTCTGCCAGCTGGTGAAGTGCAAAGTACTACAAACACAGATAGAAAAAGTCAGTAAGAGAAAAATTCCTGAAAAATTAAATTAAACAACAAATGCTTTCTCGTTTTTGTATATTTGATATGAAGTCAACGACACGCAAAAAAAAAAAGAATTGTCGCCCCATATGAGGCAATAACACAATATTCTCTCATTTCAGGGCCGGGTGTGATAAGAACTGATTCCAGTCCAAAAAATGTAGATGATGTTGTATGCCATGAAATAAATATATGTATCTTTACTTCTTACCTCATTGAACATGGCGCCATTGAATCCTCCTTGTAACAGACAGGTGGGCCGCACGTCCCATTGTAAATCTATGCCGGAATAAATAGACTTATTAACGTATTTATAAAAAGAGAATTATCTCATTTAAGACCGCAAATCGAAAACACGTGTGATCTTAGGAAAAAACAACATTTGCAATTTTAATGACGTTACTTAGCAAGGAAATTTGACCCAGGAAGAAGAATGTATAATTATAAGTATCTCGAGTTCCGGGATCTTAGTAAACATATTAATGTGTAGTTTTTAGTCCGGTTCCACCTGCAAAAATCTCTTTGATACAAAATATTGCGTTTGACAAAGAGAAAATTTGAGTCTACAACAGAACATCGAACCCATGACCTCCCGGACACCGGTAGGGCGATCTCAGAACTACTGAGCTGCAGAGAGATTCTAGGTGAGCTAGGCCATTTTACTAGGTTCATATGTGACACGCGTCCTGCATACTGCTGGTATCAGCACTGTTAAAATAGTCATGTGTCATCTCCTCCTCTCTCTTACCAAAATAGTTCGTTTCCTGATTGCTCAGCCCATATCCATACTGGCTTTGAATCCCATCGGGAGAATAGTTGTCCCAGCCATCATAACACTACAACGGCACACAAAATACCAAAAAATAAAGTGAAGTAATATTCCTAGTTGACGTAGGACAATAATGAAAACACGGGATAACTCCCGCTATATAAAAATGGCTGTGATCAGTTTCGTTTGAAGTACCACTAAACAGTCCTTCATTTCTTGGAGCGTTATTTATTTCAGGAACGAATGCAAACCGTCATTACTCGACGCGCGACACATTCGCCGAGGAAAAGGAAAAGCAAAGCCATCACCCAATAAGGGTAACAAATAAATCAGCAACTTCACTGAGATCGCGGACAAAATACATCGAAAATGTAGTCATGGCTCGTATTAAGTACATGTAATCACTCATTAATCACTCTTGTTAAAGTAAGTTAGTTATTCTTTAGATAAATCCTTCTCCTCTTCTCACAGCCGAAACGGAAAACATTTACGCCCAAAGGTTTCCAGAATGACAGAAATGCGATATGTGTTTTATATGGGTCTGTGTGATACCCCGCCTCTGAGAAAACTAGTCCCCAGGCAGACCTAGAAACGACTGGGTTCACTATCTTGATCCCGTAAGTCTTAGCAAAGAACAGTTTGTAGAACACCAAATATGCTGAAGAGACATAAGTGAAATTGAAGTTGGAGACACGTGGACTTATGAAAATACGGGAGATAGTGACAGTGACGAAGAACTGACGGAACAAACTGGCCGTTGCAACATGCCACCACTTTAAGAACAAGTTGCAGCAGTCGAGTTAGAGCACTTACTAGATACCAAGACATATGATTTCAAAAGAGAACCTATGTAAGTGGTCCAAGTAAAGTGTACATATACGAGCCAAGTGTCAGACCGGTGCTTATCTCCGGTTTCTGTAGCATGAAGCAACTAGTAGTATTTCTACTCCCCCCTGGATGCGATGCTAGTCCATCGCAGGGTTACCCACAGCATTTAATTTGCCAATACCCATTTATACACCTGGGTGAAGATGGCACTTTGAGAGTAAGGTGTCTTGCTCAAGAACACAACACAGTAACCCAGGTCAGGGCTTCAACCTGGACTGCTCGACCCGGAGACGGGGCGTACTAACCGTGAGGCCTCCTCGCCTCCACGATGCCACAAGTGGTCTAGGTGAACAATACTAAATACAAAAGGATGTGGGATTCAGTTTGTCGCGAGCACGAGACAAAGAAAAATCTGAACTCCGATGGGACTGAAACACATGGGCACGTACAGTCTGGTACGAGCATGAGACAAATACTAAATTAGTTTTACCAAACAAGCCACACGGAAACTCAGTAGAAAAATGTTCAGCACCACTGTATATCCGAGACGACGCTAAAACCACTTCAATGAGGAACAGAGCTAGTTCCTCACTTAGGAGACCACCACCACATTGACTCGTGTTGATGTATATCATTCAGACCATTCATCTATAGGCAAGGTACATATTAAATCTAGTCTAAAAGCTCTCTAGATCTGGAAAAGTGATAGTATTACGTATTAAATACAGTGTAAAACCAGTTATTGGGGAGAAACAGGAAAAATAAGGGAGGAGGACAAGAGAGGCAAAAAATAAGGAGATAAGATATTTCCGCGTCCGTTTCTCTGCCCCTCCAATCATCCTCACCGATCGCAGGAGCTGCCCTAACATGCGAAGATTTTAATGTTAATTCTAATACTAGCTTTCCGTCTCTAAGTCATGTACTTTGACATTCAGCCTGCTACTCACCGTTCCCCATGGATCCATTGGGCCACTTACCACGCTCATTGTATTGGGGTCGGTGCTAGTGGAGTTACTTGACTCTAGTGACTCCATTGAGGACCGTCTTCTCGTAACTACTTTGTCAGGTGGGTGCTTAAAGGGAGGACTGCGTTCTAGAAAACAAGAAAAAAAAACGGCAACAACAAACAAGTTAAGAACATTTGCCATTCACGCTTCATTGAGTTGAACCCCTCTATTTCGAACTCTCGGATGAACGAAAAATAGTTCGAAATAGCGGGATTGCCAAATAGCCGATAGTAAATGACTGAAGGGCAAATCCAAGGGAAGTGATTTGGAGTTCGAAATAACGGGGAATTCGAAATATCTGAGTTCAAACGGCAACGGGGTCCAACTGTGAAACCCTGGGAACCATGCTGAGTTAGATCCGCATAATTTTCAAAATCAGGGTATTTTTTTCTACGGGTTTTTTTTTAATTCGTTTTTACGACACAAGTAACTCATTATCTGACAGCAGTAAAATTGTTTTTCGCGCTAAGGTACTAGTTTTGCATAACTATTTACCGCCACGGTGTTGCCGGCACACGATGGAATAACAGCGATCAGTTTACGCACCGATTTCTCCTTCCAAATCATGCGGAAGTGAGCGAAATCAGGCCATTGCTCGCAATATGTTCGCAATGGTAGGATCGCGGAATGATCTATACACCTTAGCCGATCCGATATTTTCGCTGTTTGCCTGTGTTTAAAAGGCTAAAACAGAAGTTATACAGCACAGGGAAGAAACAATTTCTCAGTACGTGTTAAACGAAATTGCCAAGACGGAAGTAAATAAACAACACGCAGTACAATTTATAACATAACTATTCAAGGTTTATTGACGGCACCATAGTATTGTCTATAATGGGTTCGAAACTTACTGGGGAAAAGAAACGGAAGTTATAAGTTCTCTTGGTTATCAGATGTGATCCGCCTGAAAACTGAAACATTGAGGCTGGTTGAAAAGAAAAAAACAAGGTACAGCTTTGACGTGATCTCGAGGAAACAAAGCACTCTATTGAGTTCTAGCTTGTATATTGAAAACCGGCTTTTTACGAGCAAAATGTAAGGCTGTGCACTTTCTGTCTACTACAGAAACCCACAGTATTATACTCCGTGCCAAGTCAAAGAGCTCTATATATTTTTTCCGGGGGGGGGGGTGCTTGACCCATGTTTAGGTATAGGGGTGCCGCCGAGGGTTTGAAATACTGATCCTGTTTAGGACAAAAATACTCTAGAAGCCCCTCCCTAAGTAGGACAACAGCCTTCATTTCAAGGCCCTGTTTAGGACAAGAGACAAAATACACACTGTCTGGCTTCACAGGAATTTAAACTGTCCAGTAAGCCATTCAAATCAGAGAAATCATACTCAGCATGCGTGTAAAACCCAGTTTTTCCGGTTACGATCTGTTCTGTCAATGCGCGCCGCTTGTTATAATACTGATAAGTGGAAAAATAATTTAAAGTAATGGATACCGACGACAACAGCATTCTTGTCCATTCTGATGTGGATTGATGACCGTGTAATGTTCGGTTAGCAGTCAGTTTAACTCAGTTGATATTATGCAAATCGGGAAAAGAAACGCGTCGCTCGATCGCATGCTCTTTCAACCTAACTTCTCGCAGGCTAGGAAAAAAAGAGACTGCTCGCAGTCTGGGTTAAAGTCTCTCGGCTCGTAATACGATACCCTGTTTAGGACAGGTTCCGACCCTGTTTAGGAGAGGCAAGTCAAATTGTATACCCCGCTTAGGACGGCGAGGCCAAAAAGCCCGGCATCCCCCTTTCCAGCGGCACGTCCCCGTATAGCCCAAATAAGGGAGTACCCCCCCCCCCCGAATCATTTTTCAATTCAACTAAACACCATCACGCACGTCGCAATTCAAGGGCTCTTGAAACGCTTCAAAAGAGCACACAAACTTCCTTTTTTGCGAATGTTCTGCAATATGTAAACACTTGGCCTGTTGGGGCAGTGTTGTAAAATGCTCAACTAAAGAAATTGTTGAAAGACTAGGTGATCTCTGTGTTCCTGTTGACACTGGCCTATAGCCAATAACCGGGAAATCACTGAGAACTAAGATCCATCATATACATAAACGACACAAGGGAATTACTTGTTTCTGTAGGATACCTGCACCGCTTTGTCTTTAGATCTTTCAAAGTTATGCCAAGTATTCAACGTACGCGAGTGGGCGTCTCCGTTGCTTAAGCGCTTGAGGCCTGCCATTGATCAAGGACGCACTAAAAGATTGGGTTTCTTTTAATAGTCAGTTTAAGCGTCCGGACTTCACACTTGTAGTCTGAAAATTGAGTTCCCGATCTTTTCTGCTATAAGTTTTCACGATACCTGTACAATGTCTCCTGGCGATAAAAACTGAAGACCGAGCATTAAGCAAAACAAATTAAAAGCGGCCATAAAAGCCAGTGTTGCAGTATAGATAAGACAAAGGTGTCTGGAATGAGTAGAACACGTGTTGTAAGATAAAAGAATGAATAAAAATTTGTCACAGTGTCGGTTGAAATTGGTTTAAATCCTAAAATTCAATCTTGTACTTCCTGTAAACATTCCTGAATAGTTCAATGAGATGAGAGATTCATGAATTGAATTGAAGGCTTTATTATGAAGAATCGTCCAGAACTAACTCTGAAAGACTTGACACACATCCTTAAACATTATTAACGCAGAAAGTAAAAAATCGTTATTGGGTGGTTGTGCGTTAAGCGGTAACAAAGCACATTAGCGCCAAATATATCTGTAAATGGCTAAAAGCGTTGACATATTGATTCGCGCAGCAAAACACTTGAAGGGGAAAATTGGATTGGCAAGTATGGGAATAAACTTTAATTCTAACGTCACTCGCTTTGTTTTAGTAACGATCGACATGGAGCGTGCTATACGGAACAATTTCAAGACCTGGAGATGCCGTGTTTGAAATAATGCCCTTAAAACCTGATGCAGACCCAGTATCTATGATCGCTTTGAAAAACCCTGCTTGTCATTCAGAGTAGTAAAGCAATTTCATAGCTGGATTCCGTAAGCAGACGAAATTCAAATTTCTTAGATATATAGTCGTCATTTCCGGATTATCGTCCAGCACTCGCGCCTAAGCGGTTCTTTTCTGGTCTAACTTTCATCACGACTACAGTTTCCAATTTAAAAGAATAATTTCGACCTTTCAGTTTTATGTTATGTTAGGAAACACCAATGAACACTAGATATCTCAAGCGCTAGATTTCACTTGAAGTGAAGACCCACCGCCCATCAGTAGGAAACAAGCGGAGAGTTTGCTGAGCTGAAGCCATGTGCCGTGTTATGGCAACCGACCTTAAAGTTCGCAAATTGCAATGGTATCAGTGGAAAAGAAAAGTGAAAAGAAAGAGAAAATAGCGTGTATTTCTCTTGGATCAAGAGGTTCCAATATTCTTATGGCTTTTTTCAATGTAAACCAGTCCTAAACATTCTACCATTCAAATTTGTTGGACAATTTTTAGCCCGGAAGATCCGTGACTGTATCAAAGAAAACAATTAAAAAAACGTTCCTGTTTGAAGATGATACAAAATGCCTCGAGGCATATATTCGCTCTGCTGTTAAATTTATCTTTCTCTTATTTCTTTGTTGATTGTTTTCTTCTTTTTCAAACTTCTTTTCCTTGTGATATTTAAAATCTGTTTGTTTAAGGCCTCACTTACTGCTGAAATTACCGGCCACAAATTCTGTCCGTGACTGACAAATTCACGTAGGGGCCAAACCACCCCCCAAATGTTTCACGATTTCTTGGGTATTTCACTTTATTTTGCATTACTTCGAAAGCATTGACTCTATCTATACCAAACTTGGTGAATAGAAAGAAGAGAAGATGCTAATTATTTTTGCATGAAAAATGTCAAGAAATGTTAAATGTGTGACGTCACAATGATGACGTCATGTTTTTCGCCACTTTTGAAGTTTTAAGTATGCATATTTTTTATTATGTGTTGGAAAGAGCACGTCAAGGGGAGTTGAAACCTGAAAAAATTTTGTCGATATCACAAAAATTGAATGAGATATGGTACTTTTAATTTTGAAAAATATTGATGCAGACTGTGAGTTCCCCCCCTTGAGAAAAATCCCCAAATTCAACCAGTAATTTTGTTCCAGCAAATCCAGTTATGTTGCATATCTGATGTAACAGATGACCATAGCAAGAATAAAAGAAGAAAAAGGAAATAAAAACTTTAGCTGTAGTATTTTTACGATAAAACTAGTTTTGTTAGGTCATAAACCTGTGACGTCACCAGTTTTTTAACCGTTAATATCTTCTTAATAAAGCCAAGAATTAAAAATCTAAAACCATACGATTTTTGGCAACATTAAGCTTTCCATTTGACTAAATTATTAGCCTTCCTAGAAAAAACCT
Source organism: Micromussa lordhowensis (assembly GCA_964020085.1). NCBI lineage: Eukaryota > Metazoa > Cnidaria > Anthozoa > Scleractinia > Lobophylliidae > Micromussa > Micromussa lordhowensis. The sequence goes on from OZ026606.1 coordinate 12,854,207, forward strand.
GTAGAAAGTAAACCAGAGATTGACTTCATAGAGGAACAGTATGGTTAAGCAAATTCCGGGGGGGACAACAAAAAAATATTTAATTTACCATAACTCGAGAAATAAAAGTCGTAGCAAAGAACGGTTTTCGGTATTTTACTCCTCAAGTCAAGGCCTTTCCAATGACATAACTTTCACTATGAGAATCTAAAAAAATTAACACGCGTTTAAGTGACCTCATCAATTATGACGTCATAATCTGACATTTTGTCACAACTTCCAATTGAAAATGAACTGGACAACAATCAAAGCTCATTTGCCAAACTTGGTTTAGAAATATATGAAAGAAGCAAATAGAGCCTTCATGAAACATTTGGGGGGTGGTTTGGCCCCTACGTGAAAGGAGCTGCTTTTTAATTTGCCGGAATAGAATCTCCTAGCTAGCGCTGAGGGTTGTTGCAGATTGTGTTGAGTTAAATCCTTGCTGCATGCATGTGAAAATTTTTGTCCTCCAATCGAAGTAGAATTCTTTTCTTACCGAAGTAGTTTTATGTTTGGAAAGAATTTAATCTATAAATATTGAATCAATTCAACTAAGAATCATGCCTATAGCGACAAAATACGGCGATTGATGAGCACATGGTCATTGAAAGAACTGCAGGCACACTTTGTGCGTAAAATTGAGAAGTACAGTTAACTATTGACGACGGACAGAACAAATTGTAGAGATATGACACTCGCACTTTACCTTTCAGTTTCGGCTTAAACCTGAACGCTCTGTACGGCTTGCTTCCTTCCAAACTTCCCAGTTCCTTGACTTCGACGATCTCTTGCATCTTCCTAAGAGCACAGCGAAACCTCGTCTTCCATGTGGACGGATCCGGTTGGTCGCCTTGCCGGTATTTTCCGGTGTGTTCTGCCCAGCGTTTAAAGAGCTCCGCATCAGTTTCAAGGACGAACTCTGGTTTATCCACCCGCACCCAGGGGACTTTGAACAGGCCTAGATCTTTGTCGATCCACTCCAAGCCGTCAATACCTCCTCCGTTGATCTGCTCCTCTAGCCACGGTGTAAAACGCTTCCGTGCCTTCAACACCCTCGAACTTCCTTTGCCGCGTTTGAAGGATCGATCTTCTGACGAAACTCGCATCTTCTTAGATAACATTTTTGGATTCTTGCAGTTTCGTGCGATGAGTTATTTCCGAATAACAACTCAGATCAAACGTTTCCAAACGGTTTTCGCTTTCCTGCTTGGAACTGTCACTGCGTATGGGCTGATATCTATCACGCTAGATTTCTCTGCGCCGAGATGTGAACTACGAGATTTGGAAGCCTAAACGGACGAAGGTTTTTGGCTGAGCCAGTTGCCTTTTTAAGCTAACGCCCCTATCCAAGATAGACCACTTTACATGATGCCTTGGCTGTGATTGGACCGGAATGGGATCGAGGTAGCTTTTTTTAAAATACTCTGCTTAATTAATTTCAGAAAAACAACTTTCACTTCCGCGCTATAGATAACTGAACCTATAGATATATTTTGGACTAACATTCATAAACTAGGCTAGTAGTCTTTTGCAAGACTCGCCCGCATCATTCACTCAAAAGTTACATCGGGCTCTCGCAAAGCCGTAATATCCTTTTTCCTTACAATTGCCGTGAAAATAATGCGCTCTTTTGTCAGTCTTTCAAACTCGCGATGATGTAGCGGTTTACAAGTTTGTGGTAACTGTTATTCATATCCGTTTGCTTACCATCGAAACATAATTATGTTTCCCTTCATAAAGGGAATCCATCGCACGTGCCATTGTTGTGTTAAATGGTTTCAACATCATTAACCAACCGAGACCGTCGACTGTGACATCAGGGTGAACTCGACATAACAAAACAACGTAACATTATCCGTGTCTGATATGTCGTGAAATAAGCCCTGGTACAAACTTCAGCACCACTAACTTCGCTCCGAGGCTTAGGGGAATTAAACAAAAGAAATCACATCGAGGTTGAGTGATGAATACTTAATTTCTTTTGTTTTATTCCCCCAAGCCTCGGAGCCATGTTAGAATTTTTATATATCGGAAATGGTCCATTTGTAAACTCTACCTTTCTTCAGTTCAAACGTGTGTAAGTTTGTATATCGCTTTTAAGATCTCACCTCTAAAATTGTACCTTATATCACAATTACAACGAAGAAGTATTTGCATATACTGCTTTTGTCCTTAAAACCCCTTTGAAACCCTAGTATAACCAACACCTCCCTTCCCATACAACTTCCCAACAACCTTCCTCCCCTCCCTCGTCCTTGCCTGCTCCGCTTCCTCCTTCTTCTCTGAAGAGGGTATCAATGACAATAGGAAATGATCCTACCCCCTTACTCAGCCCAGATTTGGTTTCACTGTACTTCCTTATATTGAGAAAGCTACAACAGAGTTCGATAGAGCTTGTCGAAGCCTGTTACGACACGATAATCACCCTGTATTTTCATTTCGCTGTAAGAATATTTCACGAGAAACCGACGGCGAAGTGGCAAATTAAAGAAATGTCGTGGCATATTAATTTCAGTTTATTTCAAAATTTTCGCTTTCAACTTGCACTTTCCAACCAACTATTTCAAGTTTATCAAAACCTAGTTTCCGTCCGGTGTTATCGAAAGCGGATTATTGATGCGCTAATCAAGGAAGGGAAAATTTGAACACGCTACGACGGAGAAATTTGAAAACGGAGGTTTCACTTTGAAAACGCATCAAATGTTTTACATCCACACTGCGCACGGAGAGATTTAAAAGCCCAACAATCACCGGCTATTTTGGATTTTTTTTTGTTTCAGGAAAACTCGGTCAGAGAAATCACAGAATTATCGCGACACCATCATTTTCGAAAACTTGAGCTGTATTTTCGAATGTTTACGAAAAGCCGGTGTTTTCAAATTCCTCCGGTTTGAAGAGCGTTTTCGAAAAGCTCCGTTTTCGTGACGGATTAGTAGCGAGTTTAAGAAGGCCACGACGGCAACGGAAACGGGAACTTCGCTAAATGAAAAATGAAAATATTTTTATGAACCGGAACAATGGATGTGCACGTCTTGGTATATTTCTTTGAGTACTGCGAGATTCGTAGGTAAAATATCAATTCATTTTTTAATCGACGTTGTCCTCAGTGTGGAAAGTAGGCCTAATCAGAGAAACAAAGCTGCGTTTTCAAATTACTCGGGCATAGTGTAAACAAATATCTAACAAACGTTACCGTGATGGACAAACTGCAACACTAATTTTAAAACTTACACGGTAATAGCACAATCCTAGCGGGGATGACTCAGTAATAATCTTGCTTTAGTCTCCTCCGCGGCCGTTTTTTCGGATGTCACGCAACGCTCATCAGACTATATTACCCAGTATATAGATTAGTATATGATCTGTTCTGAATCAAGTGTCATCGCTATTTGTCCCTCAGGCATATATCTCGCAAAAGAGTATGTGCCAAAAACGAGATCCGAATGCTAATAGTTTTTCCGTCGCGTGGCCGCTTGGTTCCCAAGCCATTCATGCATATTTCAACTACTATCACAAGCAAAAGATTATTTGCTCTCGATTTCAATTGCGTGACAGTTGACGAGGGCGCCAACTGATCACGCAAACAATAGAGTGTTTCTGTCGAGGAAAGTTGCCCCACGGAAATTTGATGTTCTTAATATTTGCCCGAGAAGCGAAGTTTCAGGGGCAAATATGCTAGTTTAAAGAACATCAAATTTCCGTGGGACAACTATGGTCAACTATCAGACCGATTTGTTCCGAGACCTAAATGCTCTATTGTCTTTATTGTTCACCACTAAATTTTCTAAATCTAAATCTAAATCTAAATATCATTATGTCGGCAAAATCGTGGAACGACATCACGCCAACTCTAAAAAGCTAAGAAATAAAACTATACTAAAATATACAAAATAACAGTAAAAGCTAAAATACTGATAAAATTATTCTAATTAAGTTTACTTTTAAAAATACAAAGAGATTGGCTGGAAACAGTCTCTTGTGGAAGTTTGTTCCATTCAGTTATTGTCCTGGGAAAAAAAGAAAATCTAAAAGTATCTTTATGTCCTCTCGGTACAATAAACTTAAAATC
>OZ026606.1:12863296-12885796 GCA_964020085.1 Micromussa lordhowensis
CTGGACCTAATAAAAGGGATTGGATCAGACTACGATGCGGCGTGGGAATATCTGGACTCTATTTATGGTGACCCGAGATTTGTTTCTGATACGATAACCCAAGACATTGTGAAATTCCGACCACTTCGTGATGGTGAAGACGCACGATTCTGCGATCTGGTACACCTAGTGAAGCGTTGCTACAACACGCTAAAAGAAGTCGGATTACCGAGCGATATGGACAACAGCCATATGCTCTCCATTATCGAGCAAAAGATGTGCATGGACGACAGGAAAGTCTGGTCAAGGGATCTTGAGAAAAGTAACAAGCCGGCAACGCTTATGGGCCTTATGACTTGGATGACAGCAGAAATGAAGTCTAGAATGAGAGCCACAGCACCGCTTAGAACAGGAAGCAGTAGTCATACCATCCACCATGTCGCAGTAGAAAGCACAAACGGAAACAAAGGCAGCAGCCACAAATGTTGGATTTGCAAAAGCCAGGCACATTGGACCGACGAATGTCAGAAATTTTTAGCACTAAATCACGAAGATCGTATCAACCTCGCGCAAGAAAATCACGCCTGTTTCAGCTGTCTGAAAAGAGCTGGGAGATACCATAAGATAACCACCTGCAGTCGAAGAAAGCAATGCTCAGAGATAGAAAACGGTATACCGTGCAAACAGTACCACCATCCTCTCCTGCACAAGAAGAATGTACCCAACGTTAGAGCAAGCATCTCGTCCATGACAGAGAACTCAGAAGCTTTACTTCCAGTCATCTCAGCAAGTATCGGTGGTGGAAACGGTTTATACAAGCATGCAAATGTTCTCCTCGATTCAGGAGCGCAAACAAGTTTTATACGACTTGAAACAGCCGAAATTCTGGGATTAGAGGGAAAGTGCGTTTCCGTAACGATAACAAAAGTCGGTGGCGAGGAAGAAGAAATGACGACAAAAGTTTTCAAAGTTCAAGTTACCTCTCTGGTCAATCAAAAAACATTCACAGTGAAAGCTATCGGTATTCCCTGCATCAGCGACGATGTAGTCGACGTCAAAACAAGAGAGATTGCTGAATGTTTGGGTCTGAAGAAAGGAGACATCTACCGTGGTAAAGGACCAGTCGACCTTCTGATCGGTATTAATCACGCCCGCATGCACACTGGTGAAACGAGACAAGCCGGAAACCTGGTGGCGCGCAAGTCTCCCCTAGGATGGGTGGTCTTTGGAGGAACATCACAAGACGTACACGAGACGAGTCGAATTTTGCACGTGAAGTATACAACGCCCGTAGATCTGTCCGATTTTTGGACCACGGAAGCAATGGGGGTAGCTGTCACACCGTGCCTCTGCGCTAAAGACAAACTTAGTCAAATCGAGAGAGAGGAGGCGAAGGCCATCGAAAGTTCCTGTCAGAAAGCTGGAAACCAATGGATAGTCGCATATCCATGGAAAAGAGATCCTGCACTTTTGCCCGACAACAAGTCCCAAGCAAGAAAGAAACTAGAAGCGACTGAGCGTCGACTTATGAAAAACACTGAACATGCTCAAGCGTATGATAAGCAAATGGTTGAGATGAGTGAAATGGCATTCTCCCGGAAGTTATGTAAACGAGAATTAGAAGAATACAAAGGTCCTATTCACTACATTTCCCATCATGAAGTCCTAAGACCAGAAAGCAAAAGCACACCGGTACGCATTGTCTTCAACTCCTCAGCTGTATTTAGAGGACACCGCCTAAACGACTACTGGATGAAGGGACCGGACTTGCTAAACGATTTGTTCGGGGTGGTTCTGAGATTCAGAGAAAACGAAGTTGCCTTTGTTGGAGACATCTCTAAGATGTATCACAGAATCCGCATACCAGAAGCTGACCAGCACGTACACAGGTTCCTGTGGAGAAACCTACAGGCAGATCGCGAGCCGGATATCTATGTCAAGACAGTACTCACATTTGGGGATAAACCAGCTCCAGCGATGGCACAAATTGCATTACGGAAGACAGCTGACGAAGCGAAAAAGGATTTCCCAGAAGCAGCACAAGTTCTCAAAGACAACACCTACATGGATGATATCTGTAATTCCGTCCGCACCGAGGAACAAGCAAGAGAACTGACTAAATGTATCGACAGTGTACTGGAAACAGGAGGGTTCAAAGTCAAAGGCTGGTTGTCGAATAAAGCTAAGAAGTCTGGCACCGACCAGGAAGAGAGAAAAGAAGCAGCGATCTTGCACGGAGTTAGTGAAGAAAAGGTACTAGGAGTAGCATGGAATAATCACACAGACGTATTTACGTTTAAAGTCAAACCTGAGTTGCTACTCTTCCAAGAGCCGACATTGCTCTCCAAGAGAAAGATCCTTAGCCAGGTTGCTCGAATCTACGATCCAATTGGTTTTGCCTCTGCATTCCTTATCAAAGCCAAGATAGGCCTTCAAGAGCTATGGGAAAAGGGCATCGACTGGGACGAGAAGCTACCTCCCGAAATTCAAGAAAAATGGGCGAGCCTTTTTCAAGAAATTCTGAGCCTCAATGGTATAACGTTTGAGAGATGCCTGACACCACCTTGTGCAGTTGGCCTTCCTGTCCTTTGCATTTTTTCCGATGCCTCCAATGAAGCATTCGGTTCCTGCGCATATGCACGATGGCAGACATCAAATGGAGAGTACGACGTACGCTTTATTGCAGCGAAGTCCAGAGTGGCACCACTGAAAAGATTGACCATACCCCGCCTGGAGCTCCAAGGGGCAGTCTTGGCCTCCCGACTGTGCAAGACCATTGTGCAAGAATCCCGCTTCCAATTTGAGAAAGTCGTCATGTTCTTGGATAGTGAGATAGTTCTGGCGTGGATCCGTAGTGAAGCTAGGAAGTTCAAACCCTTTGTATCAGTCAGAGTTGGTGAGATCCAGACCAATACAGATCCCTCCCAGTGGAAGCATATTCCCGGAGAACTGAACGTAGCTGATGATGTTTCTCGTGGTATACCTGTACGAAGTTTGGCGGAGAGATGGCAACATGGGCCTGAGTTTCTGCGCTTACCTGAGAATCAGTGGCCACAAGATTCGTCAAACAATGACCAACCCGAAGTTGAAGAAGAGTGCTGTAAAGTTTACAACGTTTGTGCTCAGATCAAAGCCGAGCATCCCATCAATTGTCAAAAGTTCTCAAGCTGGAGAAGACTAGTCAGAGTCACTGCTTACACGTTAAGACTAATTTGGAACCTGCGAGCACGATGCCACAACAAAACGCACCCGGAGGACCCCTATTCCTAAAGAAGGACCCCTATCACCCCAAGAATTGAAAAACGCAGAAGATCACTGGATCAAAGAAAGCCAGAAAAGTTTCAGTGACCGCCTCAGAAAAGGAGAATTCAAAAAGTTCAGTCCATACACAGATTCTGATGGTATCGTCCGAGTTGGTGGTCGAGTAGACAAAGCCTTAATCTCTTACGAGACCAGACACCCCGCTTTACTACCCAGAGAACACTGGATATCTCTTCTCATAACACGTCATATACACCAATGTGGGCACACAGGAGTAGCAGCAACAGTAGCAAAGACAAGAAGAAGGTTCTGGATCCTTAAAGCCCACGATCTTGCCAAGACAGTGAAGTTTCGTTGCGTGTTTTGTCGTGAAATGCAAGCCAAGGCCCAATCTCAAGTTATGGCTCAATTGCCTGAATGCCGTCTGGCCCCTTGTACACCGCCGTTTTATTACACGTCATGCGATTACTTTGGCCCGTATCATGTAAAAGTTGGCCGTAACAAGACAACCAAGTATTATGGAGTGATATTCACCTGCTTGAATACCAGAGCAGTTCACCTGGAGCTTGCTGTAGACTGCTCAACCATGGAGTTCATCCAAGTGCTTCGAAGATTCTTCTCCGTTAGAGGACAACCCAGCGTCATTATAAGCGACAACGGAACCCAGTTTGTTGGAGCAGAGCGAGAGTTAAAGGAAATGATCAGTGGGTGGGACACTGAAAGACTGCGCGAATTCTCAGCAGAAAAGGGAGTACAGTGGAGATTCACCACTCCGGCATCTCCACATCAGAACGGATGCGCAGAAGCGTTGGTGAAGAGCTGCAAAGTTGCCCTAAAGAAAGCTGTTGGCGAGCAAATGTTGACGCCCTTCGAGTTATACACGTGTCTTTTAGAAGTGGCGAATCTCGTCAACCAACGTCCAATTGGCCGTATACCAAACGACCCTGATGATGGATCGTACGTTTGTCCGAATGACATGCTGCTTGGTCGAGCAACGTCTCACGTGCCACAAGGCCCTTTTAAGGAAACCAAAAATCCACGTCAGCGAGTGGAGTTTGTTCAGAAGATTGTCGACTCGTTTTGGAAACGGTGGACACGGGATGTGTTTCCATCATTAATTCCACGGAAGAAATGGAACGCAGAAAAAAGAAACGTGCAAGTAGACGACTTTGTAATAGTCCAGACTCCGAATGCGATTCGTGGAAACTGGAACATTGGTCGAATCGTCAACGTCTATCCCGGACAAGATGGTAAAGTGAGAAACGTCAGAGTGAAGACCGGCACTGGAGAATATGACAGGCCAGTTACAAAAATCGTAGTTGTACACCCCGCGGACGGTTACGAGTAAAGATGAGGAACACGTCCTCATCGGGGTGGAGTGTGTTTCGCTGAACATTCAGTTATCGTATTTGTTAAGTTTAACGCGCGCGCTGGTTGCGTTTAATGTTGCGCGTGTGCTGTGTTTGAATTTAAATCGTATCGCAATGATGCATGTCGCGTAATACAGTAGTTTAAAGTCGCGTAATTCTGAGAGAGTTGTCAGTTGTACTACGTATAAGCGCCCTGGTTGTACGGAAACAGCAAAGGTGAACAAGTCCGTGCGCTCACCAGTTATTGCTAACCAGTTACGGAGTCAATTACGGAGGCAGTCAAGAAGTAAGTTGTTAGTTGTTTCACAAGTTCTGTTACATTGATTTCCTGCTTTTTCTGAACACCTGTAAGGCCGCGTGCCAACGTGATTTCTTTATTATTTCTTTATTTGTTAGATCGAATTGAATTGTTACAATAAATACGATTCTCCTTCGTAATTGGCGTTTTGGTCTTTTGTTCAACGGAACAACCATAAAGACTTAATTTATATTCCGTTTATGACGTCTCGTCGCCTCGTTTTTAATTTTCTAGTAATGCAATGCGTTGAAAAAAACAATCACCACAGGTCATAGACCTAAGAGTCGTCAACCTTCAAAGCCAAAACTCATTATGATGAAGATGTCGAAGATGTTTTGGTAACTTGCTAGCTCAAAAGCTACCAGCGTTTTAAGATTTTATGCAAATTAGGTTTATAGCCTGACGTTACAGCATGAGCCAGTCGTCAGACTCTGCATGAGCTGAGTGCTCTGGCTTCGAGCACCGGCTGGGGTTCGTATGCTGTGTTAACGTATTAACGTACTGCGTAGCTTTCTTTGGATCCCTGGCTAACCTAGCCCTCCTTGCGCGCTCAGCTAATAATAATAGGGAGTTTTAGCAAATCGCGACGGCGACGGCAACGACAACGTCAGCAAACAAAAGGTTTAATGAGCAGAACAATGGTTCTGCACGTGCGTTTTGATTCTTTGTACTGCCAATGTCGCTATTAGGTTCGCAAGGATGTCCCTCGGTTGATTTATTTATACTCGGGCAATCTTGAATTTTTTTCCGCATTTCACTGTTGAAAAAACAAGGCTTCACCTGCCTGCTGAGAGGTTCTCCTGCTTATATATTCAGTGGTGTGCTTATTTGGATATAATATGCAAAGAGTGTCTTCGCGCCGAAACTTCTAGTATACCGCGGGAAAAATAAAAGGTTTTGTCCGAAAAAAATTATTCTCCACGAAAACAAGACACCAGCTTTCCATAACTGACGTTAAAATGTTGCTCAGTGCTTACAGGAAAAATTGGATTATTAAACTTGGAGCATGACGCGCCGCCAAAACTCGCGCATGCTTATTACGTTTTCCCGCTCTGAATATGCCGTGTTCTTTACTTTCCCAGTCTCCCTCCACCCAGGGATATGATAAATGACTACTACTACTACGCAGTACTAAATACTGCGAAAACCTGAGTACAGGAGATTGGGCTTCACTTTACAATCGGTTGATAAACAAAAGGCAAAAATAGTACTGCCGGAAAAAAAAAACGAGTGAAATCAAAATTCAGAAACAAAGCTAAAGTAGTCAAGGGCCAGTCGTGAAAGAAAGATTTGACTTTCGCATGATTCAAGGGATTTTTTTCGGCAAGAATATTCTTATTATTATTCCGACTTTAGGCTAAAATACATTCACCTACATTCTTAGATTACAGAGATATAGTACAAGCTTTTCAGTCGATTAAAACGGGTGTGACCAGGAATTGAACTATCATATTGAACTGATAAGTGGCCTGATCATATCAATGCCAGCATGCTTTATTGTTTTACCTTATACGTATATTTGACAATTATTTCACGAGAGCGCGTTGAGATTTCCGAGGCTTGCAACGGTCAACAAATTATTGAATTTCACTCCAAACAAGCGTGACAGTTAACTTAAATACAAAGTATTGTATTCACGAGGGAATAAAAGTTGACAATACGATAAAGGTAATGTTCCGCTATCAGCTGATGTACAGTCTGAAGTTACTGAGGAAGGCAGATGCCAGAAGTCTCTCGAGCTGGAAAACTGTAAAACATTTGTGTTATAATATTCTATTTTTTCTGAGATAATCAAGAACTCCCCGATTACTTGAAAAGCAAAAAGTCACTCCTTAAATCAAAAAGCTGTTATCTCTGATAACTAAGAGAATGTAGAACATTTTTTCTAGAATGTGACGGCGCGCGAGTTGCGTTAGTTATTTGGAACGTTTGTGACGTCAACAAAATTGATATTTACTTCATAATTTGACAACACAGCACTCTGCTGTTGGGAGAATTTTTCATCAGAGAGAATACATTTGTTGGATGTTCGAAGTTAACTTTCAAAGTGAAAGCTAGAAAAAAAGAAACAAAGGTGAGTATGAAGGGAGATCGACTCTTGTTCAGAAGAAATGCAATATCTGACTTGTTTCTTGTGTTTAGATTGTACTCGATATCATCGTGAATGTGGGTACCGCGATGCATGAAAAACTGCACAGCCTTCACGTACCAGTAAAATGGCTTCAGTACAGTGATACCATGAGAAAGATCAAGAAAATCAAACGATTCATTCAGAATCACGCCTTTCTTTTCACAGTGCTTGGAATCATCTGTCTTGTACCTTGGTCTCCTTTTCTTCTAATCCTTGCTGTCATGGCGATGCCGTTCATTTTTGTTTTCTGTTCGTTAATGGCTTTCCTGACAGTGTCTTCCTCTTTCGTTTTTGGCTTTCTTTTTAATTTTGCCGTAGTTGTGTTTGTCGGCCTAGCTTGTTGTTATGTCATATACCGCCTTATAAGGATTGCAATTGATTGTATGCACTACATAACCTCGTGCCCGTCGAAAATGTATCAGTATTCCAAGAAAAGAATCTACAAGTTGTTTTCACAGCTTCGTGACAGCTTTGCTGGTGATTTAGCACAGCAGCGTCTGAACACGGTGGAAGAATGTGTCGACTCTAATAACTCAAGTGAACTTGAAGATATTGAACCAGATTACAGAGACGGACAAGATAAATTATATGAAGCACTAGTTACCAGGCCACAGTATACTGGGCGAGACACGTTTGAACCGTTTCAAATCTGAATGGTAGAATGGTGGAACTTCCAGTTAGTCTCATAGTGAAAACAAATTGGATATCTCGGGATTAGGTAGTTTTATACAATTTCTCTAGTTAATTTACTTAGTAAGAGTCTTTCGTTCTACTTTTTAAAATGTTATTTTTATTGACACTTGTGAATAAGAAGAAATGTTGTCTGTTGATAATCTAATCAAAATGTTATTTAAAATTAAATTTACCAGCACAACATGTTTGATGCATATCTTAATTAAGTGTATTTTGAAAGAAAAAATTGCCCTATCAAAGCAAAGTTTTTTATTACTTTTGGCGTTTCAAGTGGATGTCAATAATACACGACGTCGTTCAGAATGTCAGTAACTAAAATAGCCAATCGCGTTGCCTGATTCTCAGGATACATCTGCAGGTACCGGAAAGCTTGATTTTGGGTCACTTGGGATTAGTCTTTATTTGGAGTTGTTTTGTTTCCTGTCTTTTATTTCTTTTGTTTTACGTAAGCTTACGTAATCTGTGCTCCGGTACCTGCAGAAAGATCCGATTCTCAGACCATCCAAGGGCCCGTTTCTTGAAAGCCCCGGAAACGTTTCGGGCTCGTAAAGCCAGTTTTAGTTCATCTGTATCTGAAAACGGAGAAGTGTATACGCCTGAAACTTCTTGTGTGAAGAGAACCTCTGTTTATATAATAATACGTGAATAAAACAGCTCTGTAATCATAAGCTTCGAGGTTTTGCTATGGCTTTGCGGGTAAAAAAACTTTTCGGGACCTTCGAGAAACGGGCCCCAGGTCACTCGCGGCCATTCGCTCTCTCCCATCAGGCCGTGAGCGACCTGGACCGCCTGAGAATCAGGCTGCCAATCATGTTCACATTACTCTGATACCGATATTCCGAGTCCCTGCAGAGTTCGACCCTCACTGGTCCACCCGCACGAGGAGCCTCCGACTACTTCGTCGATACGACTAACGTTAAATAAGAGGTGAAAAGCGCTTTGCACGAGGCATAGCTTCGTTTTGGTGCTAAGCTTAATTTCCTCCAAAAATGCCATGAAATTACTGTTTTCATTTCTACTCTTCATTTCTTCACATCTATTAGCTTCACAGTAGCTACAGCTTGAATTACCTTGGTTAACATGAAGGCCGTATTTTGGCTGGGTGTTATGGTTTTAACGCAAATATCTTGTTTACGTTTCAAGCAGTCAAAAATCTCTCTGCTCATCCCACATATCTGCGTTTGGGCTGTTCTGTAAATTTTTTGGTGATTTTTGGATAGTTTTTCTCAAAGGAGTAGTACGTGTAAGATTTATGGAAATAGCAAATTTTGAAGATTTGATGTTGTTTTAAAATTAGAATTTGAAGTTAGAAATTGGTAGACGTACACCAAACAGTTATCCACCAGCCTGCGGTGCCCTTTCGGTGGAGTTCAACTGTCTGGTGGTGTTCCAAAACATATGTTCACTTTAAATCCCTCTTTAAACTTCCTAAAATTTCACTTAAATTCATGTTACTTCCCCCCCCCCCCCCCCCCCATAATTTCTGGTTTCTTCCCGGTCGAGGACTATTTATATAAGAATTCCTCATTATCGCTTTATTTAGTAATGCAGGTTACAAAATTGGCAGCCAATGAGGCTGATGTGGACTTAACAATTAGCTAATGAAATGAAATACAACAAATAAAAATAATTCGCCCTATGGTGTTGAAAGTCAGTTATTTAGATTGGAGTAAAGTTGATTTGGAATTTTGGAGTGCGTGAATAACAGGTGAAAAAATAGTCCAACGAATTCGACCAGCTAGAAATGTCAAAGCATTCAGAAAACAACTCCGAGTCAACTTGAGAAAAAAGCATACTGACTTGCCACAAGAAAGCAACGTCAAGCTACCTTTTATTCACTTTGGGCTTAACAACAAGGGTTTAATACAGCAATTTCGATTTTTACGATAACTGCAGAAATTCTCGCGCGCTCATTGGCTAATTTTTATTGTCAATATGCGGACAGACACATGAATTTGAAATTCGTGCGACGCGTCAGCGAGCAAGAGCAGGCAATTCGACCATTTGTTATCGTAAAAAAACAAATTGATGTCAGTTTTTAATGAGTCTGTCCTGTTATTGACAATGAATTTCGTCATCACATTGTCAAAGTAGTCTGCGGATCCACAGCTACTTTGACAATGTGATGACGAAATTTATGATCAATAACAGGACAGACGCATGAAAAACTGACGTAATTTGTTAAATATTAAAATTCAGCCTACAGAGTAACTATAGAGTTTGTGGGGTTTATTCCCCGGAGCCTCGTGCTGAGGGTTATTGTTTTAGGCTGAATTTTACTATAGCGAAATTGAGCCATTGATTGGAACTTCCTCAGAGCTAAAAACCTCGGACCCATCTTTTGTCTCCTGGACTAAAGATAATTTATTTTTTATTGCAATAAAAAGTCGAGTAGGAAAGCACTTCCGGTAAACCAGCGTGCTGTGAAAACATCTTGATGTGACAAAACAGAGATTTTCATTGACCTCACATAATTTGGTGTAATCAGGTCGCCTTCGAAAGTAAAAAAAAAATACTTCCAAGCGTGACAGATCAACAAACTGTTTGACAAAAATAAAACAATATATTAAAAGTATACCCTATTCCCTCAGGCACATCACGCGTGCCACGCAAAAATATTATTTCACTGGTAAAAAATACAACTTTTTTGGGAGACGAATTAACACAAGAATAAATAGGACACTAAATGGGCTGAAGGGTTTAGCTACTTCGTGTAATGTGATCATTATTGAGCACAGCACATCCAGTCCAAAGGACTGACAAAACATTAGACTACCAGAAGTGCCTCTTTCGCTTAGTGCGTCGAGCGTGGCCACAACTAAACCTCGAGAGTGTTTAATCGAAAGAGGCACCACTGTAAAACCTTTTTCTTTCCGGTTGTTTCGACTCTCCCTCGCATCCACTGACAACCCTGGCTCTCCAAAGATGAGAGCAGCTATGAAAAACTCTCTTGCCGTTGGCCGGTTAGTTACCGATGACAATTGTTTTTAAGAATGCCTTCACTGGACAACTACACGTGCGAAAATCAGAAGCAACACTCCATAACACAAAATATGTTTATTACACAAATACTTAGCGGCATCCTACCTAAATATAGGTTATAAAAAAAAACTATTTAAAAAAAGCTTGATAACTTGCTTCGAGCACCTAAGTTGTATGGCCCGGCTGAACTCGGCAAAGTAAGTGCATTTGCTTCTTCTTAAAGGACTGGGTGTGAGACAAGTGCCTAAAGGGACTGGATCTCAATTTTTGTCAAAAGAATGTGATCCAAGACCTGAAAAGTTTTCAACCCCTTCGCAATCCCGAACCGCCAAAGGAATGTGTCCGTAATTGTAGCGAAAATAAACAACACTTCATGTACATTTGTGAATTATATTCTTCTCGTAAATAGCTGATTTTCCTCTGTGGAGGAGAGAAACACGAGCCTCAGAGGTGAAAATACTCGTTTTTCGTTTACCCAATAAGGCGGGCAAAACGTTGGACAAACAAGACTAAACAAAAATTTAGCGGTGGCTACGTTGTTTCACATTCACCAATCGAGGCAATTTTCATATAAATATAGATCAACAGCCAAAATTTTACAAGATCCTAGTGGCTGTTGTAACATAAATGTTAAATCTCCAAGCAAACACTGTTCGGGTAACACCTGTTCTGTATCGCCCAACATCTACTAATGGCAGTGCGTCTATGCCAAACCCTACTACGCAGCCTTGAATGTAACTGGACGAAGCACCTCTTCTTTTCAGAACACGTCCCTGTGTGTTTGTAGCTGTTGTTGTTGTTGCTGTGTTGTTGTTAGTACTGTTGCTGTCTTTTTTTCAGACACCAGTTGACTTCGGGAGATTGGAGTCGGAATACGTTCTCTGTGACATCGCAGGACTCATTTCAAACGAGCTGGATTCCACTGCTAGCGGAGTGCTTATCAATAATCTATAATCGTAAATACGACATTTATTTACCCGGCTGGGGTAGATCTTAATTACTATCCAAATTTTTTTTTTGTCCATACATCGTCTGTAAAATTACAAGACGATGTATGGACAAAAACAAATTCTCTACATTTAGTTATAAACTAGTACAAATTTCTCCTATCATAATTTTGGTAAATTCTGGTGCATTTTTAAGCATCCATTAGTAGCTGGTTTTGCGAGCTCACCGAACTAATTTTTGTCATGATACCATACATTTATTCTAATGGTTACCCCCCAACAACGCAAAGGATTATGGGTATGTGCAAGTAGCGAATAAACACTTTTTAAAACTTCAAAAATATTTTAACAAATATTTGACTTTGCGAAGCGCTATTTAATTAACATGAGCTCGATTTCCGCCGTTATCTCGAGTACGGTCTAGAGTTCGGGAGAGGAGCGCGGGCTCCTCACATGTACAGCGGCTGGTAAATCGAGCCTACATTCAACACCCACAGGAAAAACATCAATATAAATTATAAATGAAAAAGCGTTTGAGCATTACATTCAGGTGGTACAGTTTATCACGTTGTATATACAAGGTGCTTATAATTTTGAAGTCTGTGAATGAAACCCTGGTGTGTGACCACTCAAATGAAAGCTCCTGACCAGTACTTTCATCTGGTGCTATTTAATACTCTAAAATGCAGTTCTAGCTATCAAGTGTGTATTGCTTTAATGTTATGCTGTTTGGATTGCCATGTTCAATATTATTTTCTTATAACCTTAGGGGTTCTAATACTTTACTCCTAGCTATGCCATCAGTGAAATCTAAGGCTACGCTAGGAGATCAGCATTCGCCATTGCAGCGCCGTCGTTGTGGAATTCTCTGCCAAGTGAGCTTCGCTCAATCACATATGCAACTAGCTTTAAAGCGCATCTTAAGACGTTTCTTTTTAGACATGCTTATACTTAACAGAGGTTTTTAATAATTCTTTTGCTAATTTTTATCAATTAGTTTTTATCATAGTATATATCTATATATATATATTTTTAACTTAGTAGTCCTTTTCATATTTTTAGTTTATTTATGTATTAGTTTTTGTATTTATAACTTAAGAATGCGCATCTGATCATTGTCATGTAAAGATGCGCACTAGAAATGTATAAATTATTAATTTTTATTATTATATTTGGGTTTATTTTGTTCAATTTTTTATTTTATTTATACTGAGGAGAGTAATATTAGTTTCCAAAGAAACGTTAATTTTATTTCATTTGTTTGTTTATTTGTTTATTTTTTACTTGTTTGTTTGTTTGTTTGAGTGACCTTTTTTTCAAAATGCATCTATTTGCTTGACATCTTTACATTTAGTAGTAAAGTTAGAAGAAGGTTTAAGAAATAAATTGTTATAAATACGAAAAACATTTTTCAAGTTATGACGCTTTTACTATTATATTATTTTACAAAAACGGAAAGTTACGTTATTTATAATTTTAGTTTCTTGGTTATATCGTGTAGTTATTCAGTCGCCTTCCACGCTTAGTCTCTAGATTTGATTCTCCGAAAACTGCTTTGAAGAACAGTGGTGTGAAAACCTTGGGCTTCAGATGAGCGACGATATATCATCACAGCTTCAGAGCTGCAATTAGAACAACAGTTTAGCATTTTATTTGCTAGTGGGTTTACGTTTTTATATGTTTATTCATTTGTTTATTTTCATATTTACTAAATTCTTCATTCAGCCTTCGTTCAGCTATCATTTACTTGCTCCTTTCCTAATTTTACCATTTCTTTTTATTACTGATAGTTAACATGTTATTTATGTTTATTCTTTATTTTCTTTTTCAAAACAAGCAATTATTTATAATACACATTTGTCTGAATTATGAATGTCTTAATGGTTGTTTATTTCAAAGTACGCCATATTCGTATCCTCGGTATTGGACTGGAACTAGCTTGCAATGGAGGCTCATGTGGGGGAATATCATTAAAAAGAGATGAATGTCATTTGCATTTCGAAAGACTCCCCCGCATTAGCTTCAGTTGCAAGCTAGTTCCAGTACAATTCCGGGAATACGATTAGGGCCTATTTCCCCATTTGCCAGTTGTTTTCGTTTCGTTTATCCTCTTCGTGTTATAAATTTAGCATTTTAATCCTCTCCATCCCATTCTAGTTTACTTTTTAGAGTACAATTGTAATTATTTAACTTCTGTCCCAGACTTCAGAAAACACTTACACTCACTAATCTGGAGTTAATCGCCAAACAGCCAACTGTAGGTTCGTTCCTTTTTTTAGTTACACATTAGTTACGCTTTCAGATGAAGCAGCTAATGTTTCGAGCCCGGGGGAAACTCCGATATAAAAGGACCACGGTGTTTGCGTACCGTGTAGGGTTTAAAAAGCGGGTTTGGTACCCCTGAGGGTGTTCAGCCTAAGAAGGTCCATAGCGGGGGCTTTTACGGAACCCTTAAGGCGGGGGTAAAGGTGAATTGAAGTGAAATTTTGGTAAGCTTAAATAGAGGTTGAAAGGGAAAAAAAGGGTTATGGAACACCACCAGACAGTTGCCCGACCGCACAATGGCACCCCAGGTTGTTGAGCAACTGTTTGGAGTGTATCTACCAATTTTTTAATTTCAAACTCTAATTTTAAAACAACAAATCTTCAAAATTTCCTATTTCCATCAATTTTACTAATCCTTTGAGAAAAACTATTTCTCTCCAAAGATACCTAAAAATCACCAAAAAATTTACAAAACAACCCAAAACATAGATATGTGAGATGAGCAGAGAGATTCTTGATTGCTTGAAACGTAAACGAGATATTTGCATTAAAAACATAATACCCAGCCAAAATACGGCTTTCGGGTTTACCCCCGCCTTAAGGTCATTGAGCTAAACAAAGTCAATGTCATATAATGTTTTTGAGAATTGATACCCCTTGGAGGTGGAAAAAAAAAAACCAAAACACGCCCACAAAACCGGGTCTTGGTAACACTTAGGGATTTTTTTTCAAACTTCCCAACGAGTACCCTCGGCCTTTTCATACGGGAGTCTCCCCCAGGGGGGGAGGGGGGGTTCGAGTGTTAGTACTTCGCCAGAACAACATGAAAGCATATTCTTGAGTAATACGTAAAATGCGCTAGTCATATCCGATTTGAGTAGCTTACAGAGAACAAACGGAATCTGGTTTTGTAGCCAGAACTATACCGCAATTACTTGTTTTAAACACAACTTGGTTTGCGGACGTTTCGGGAGGAGTCACGCAACATCTATTCCCAAGTGTCATTGAGAAAACGACATAATGGCATAACGCTAGTATTGTGTGACTCAAAAACGACAACACTTGTAAGGTAACACTAGTCGTGCGTGACATGGAGGTCACACTTACCCTGCAGTTGAGCTGCTTTGTGGGAAATGTGGTATTTGGTCTCGTTCCTTCTTGTGTTTCTTCTTCATTAAGAACTTTCCTAAAGAAGACTGAATAGAAAAGTAGGTTATTGAAAGCAGATCATGCGGCGCATTCAAAGCTAACAATTAAAACCATATTGAGGTGGCCTCCCCTACATAAGCCCGTTGGTTTTCTTGATGACGAAGAGAATGGCTTCATCAAGAGTTCATAGTAAAAACGTCACCTTGTGAAAATCACACTTCCGGGACTATACATGAAGTAGAATTTCATTCGTTCCATAAAAGACACGCGCGTTCGTCGCGCGAGAAACGAATACACCAGAAATACGTCATCGTAAACGCTTACTTGTCACAGATAACGACCAAAAGAAACGTTCAAGTCAATGGCGACACTGAAGTTAGCACACTTGAAAACATGTTGATTAAATTAAATAAGTGGAAAATCAGATAAATTTCAACTCGCTAAAATTCATAACTCATTTGTGGAGATTGAGATAAGATTTGGACCAATCACAGAAGACAAAAATGAAATTAAAGAGCATTTTTATAACACTTTGAAGATAATTGTATCAGCTTCTCAGAGTTGTAAATAATAAAATATGGTGTCTCTACACGCCGTTTTTTTTTTTCAGGCAGACAGAATGCAGGAATGTGTTTGCGTACACCTTCGACAAACATGTAGATGACGTTTTCTGAGCCAGATGGATTAACTAAGGGATTTGTGGCCAAACGTGTGAGCGATGGAATCCGGCAATCACCTACCTTACACTTAATACTAACTTTAGCTTTGCTTCAAGCAGTGCTTCGCGTGATTGTTTGTGGGGGATATATGACCTTGTGAGGGCTTTCTATGAATATTGTACCCTAGACAAATTTATAAAATATTTAAGATTAATTCGTAATTTAAACAAACACCAGTGTCTAAATACGGTGAAACAGACGCCCACCACATATCATTCAAAACAACATTACCAACTGGAAGTTTATTATGTAAATACGAGTTTTATGTTCTTAGTGTGTGGTAAACACTTTCAAAATATTTATTTACGTTCAACTTTAAAAATTAATCTAAAAGCTGTGGACATAAAATGAATCTCAACGCCGCTAGGTAATTCAACTTTAAAAGCTTTGAGCAAAGGTAATTGTCTTCAAAAACACGCTTACACACATGTACACCAGAAAAAAGATTTATCAAGTTCTATCTCATGTTTTCAAAAAGCAATTTCAGTTTTCAATGCATGTGTGGAAACCGGCATCAAAAACAGCGATAACACGGTATTGTAATTCAATTTAAATATCAGCGGAATTTCAAAATATTGCAGTAAAAATATCACACGGTATCTAAATTAGACACATTTCCGTGGCCAATATCTCTTTGAAAAATCAGCCAATCAATTATGTTATCTTAGTCTTTCGAATAAAGATCGAGTTTGACATGTCTGTTATAGCATGACCTTCGGGCATATAATCAGTGCATGCTTAATCGTAACCGCTTTCACAGACAAGCGTCCGTGGACATATTAAAAATATTGGACTTGGGCGGAAGGGATGCACTTGTACATGGATGAAATCTAGAACAAGCCGCCGATCCTGCCCACAGCTTCAACATTTTCACAAGCGTTTCACTGCGAAAAGCCATAACATATTTCCTTTGAGGCAAAGTCGTCTGAGAAACCATGGCTTTCTAAGACGACTTGGAAAACAAGAAGCGAATTTCGAAAGGAAATTACCCTGGTACAGGTCGGGAACCTAGGTAGAAAAAGTTTACACTGTAGCTGACAAGTTTGTTATCGTCACCACGGTCAACGTAACGTCGATTATTTCTGTTAGGTAAGTATAGTTTAAAAAAATACTCGTTGGAAAGAGACGTTTGAAACCCAATCAGTTCCCCTTGACTATAATTACGATACATCCAGAATTTATTTTCTATAAACATTATCGAATACGGTTATTGATTCTGGTATTATACTTGTAAGGCCATTAAATCATCAGCGAACGTAGATTTTCCCTTCCTTCGAAACACGCTTAGGATTGCAGAAACAATTCAACAAAACCAAACTACAAAGACGAGAGTTGTCGTTTATACAAACAAAGCGACACGATCAACTGTGAAGAAAACACTAAAAATTTACCTCTTCTTAATTCTCAAAGTGCGGCGGTAATGTTTAATGGCGGTTTAAGAAAACACAAAAACGAAAACAGGTTTGAGCAAAAGAACAAGATATTTTTGAAAACCTTGCCTCTTTACAGCGACGCGTGTTCCTATAGATTTGATTTATGCCTGGAAAACAACTTGAAAAATATTTCCGCAGGGTATACATGCAATATGCAGAAATGTTCTCGAACACCCTTTGGTAATACTATACCCACAGCAAATATGACTACAAAAGCAATATGACAACATAGCAGAAAAGCTGCAGATATTTCACTTCACAATCGCTGGAAACCTGTATTTCATTAATGTGTGACGCATTTAAAAAAGGCTTCAAAAGGCGAAGTGCCATCAAGGAAACCTAATCTCTGAATGGTTTTGTTTACTCTGATGAGTGAAAAGCGGCGGAAATAACCTTGTAAACACTTCAGCCAGGGGTACTGAGATACATGTACAAACTCCCAACGATGATGGCAGACAGTGTTTTTTGCAACGAAAAGAATTAATTCAAAATAGTAGACTGGCTAACACAACATTCTATATCAGTGATAACTTGTGCAAACAAAACTTAAAAGTGAAGATCTTCTTAATCCAGCTTTCACTACACACTCAAACTAAACGAGACTTGAACCGACTGTAAAAGTAGTTTTCCATGACGATGGCCCGGATACTCAAACTATCCAGTCACCCATGTCATTCATAAGCATATTGGCAACAACGAATCTTGTCGGAATATGATGGAAACTGCCATACCCCACAACTGCAATGCTTTTTTCTATTGGCCAAGAACGTATCACGTGATTCCCCTCAAAACTTTCCAACTCGCGAGCTAGGGCAAACAAAACTCACTAATCTCCTACGGCCACAATGGCTCGAACTTTGGACTTGCACGTGTTCAGGACGCCCGCCGTTGCGGACCAAAAGGTAAGTTATTATACAATGTCTTGCACGTGATCGGCAGTCAACCGTTGAAATACGAAATAATAATTATTTCAGCATGCAAAAATTTCATTTCATCCAAAATGACATACAAAATCCAAAGCTAACCCTACATTAAAATGTCTACATTGTAGACACAGAATTCGCTCACTGTTGCATGACTGGAATTTTTTTTCCCAACAGCAAGAGCTCACATGGCATCTAACAATGTAGCCGGCTTAGCAGGGAGCAAACAAACGCGACCGAAAAGAGGAATGGGAGGTCTCTTTCCCAGCCTCCTCTCTCTCCCTTTCGCTCCCCGTCAGGCCTGCTAACCAGACCAGTAACAGCGAAACGTCGCATTGACTCAATTTGCTTTACTTTTCACGAAAGTCAAACGTATTCTTCTCCGTTGGGGCGCCTGGCTGAACAAAGGCTAATCGCATTTGCGTTTTTAACCCGTGATTCAACTTCTTGAAAACCGGGAGAATTTCTCCTCGTTCAACTCTGCGTTGCGAAACAAAACGATTTTATATTTTTGTTTCCATTATCGTGTACAAGAGATTTGCATTTCCACAAATCTACAACGCGCTTGAAGCCTTTCAAGATTAGAAAAGAAGAAGTGCATCTTGTACAAGAGCCATAGATTCTATCAAAATCAGCAATGCTTTGTTCAGCTGACTTAGCAGCACAACTCTGTAGACACGTGGGGAGTGGGGAGTGGGGAGTGGGGAGTGGAGAGTGGGGGATGGGGAGTGGGGAGTGGGGAGTGGGGAGTGGGGAGTGGGGAGTGGGGAGTGGGGAGTGGGGAGTGGGGAGTGGGGAGTGGGGGATGGGGAGGGGAGAGTGGGGGATGGGGATGTTAATGATGCGGTTGCAGGTTAAGACATCCCATTAACTAAAGAATGATAAAACAAAAACAGCAACACAAATTAACAGCAAAGCAGTACTTACCGATCTCGATCTGGTTTTCTCTTCTGATGATTCATTTTTGCTGCCCTTTTCGTTGTTGTACTGACTGGCTAGCATCACACTAGGTGTGGAGCTGGTGGAGCCGAACCTATTGTGTAGTGATCCGTAACCTGACGACTCCGACGATGTGTCTACATGAGAAACAGAAGATCATATCAACCTGTATATTCTCCTTACAGCTCTCTTTACATTTCTTATAGCATTAGTTAAAAGAATTTGAATAATTCCTGTTTTCTTGAGACATCGTGAAGAGAAACTTGTTGTGGAATAAGCTAGTGGAGGAGAGCACGAGACACAAGCAGAAGTAGACACCTTTATGCAGGAGCATAAAAAAAATAAGATTCTTAAATACGAGTGCTCGTTCTTTCCAAAAGAATAAAAGCACTAGCATATTGAGAAGAACAAACCATGGCATCGTTGACCTTGCCTAGCTATGTCGCGGTTTTCACAGGAAAGGCATGCTTGCATGCGCCTATGCATGCGTGCCTATGTTTTTACACACATATGCTTACACATACATTTTCCTGAGATCAATGAATAGACCAGTATCGAATTCTTGGCATTGAACTAGAACTACCCTGACACCGAGGCTAATGCGAGTGGTCTTTTCAAATGCAAATGTAATTAATCTCTTTTTAATGATATTTCCCCGCATAAACCTCCATTGCAAGCTAGTTCCAGTCATCATATTTATTCACAGCCGCATTCAGTGGCTGCTATTAAGACAATATTCAATAAGTAACCCATTGAGCAAGACGCAAAACACCAACAAAACTCAACAATACCCAACACGCCACCAGCCATAATGAACGAATCAAGGTGAAAATGAAATACTTAAATATTGTTTAATATAAGACAAAAATAAATAATAATTAAAGAACTCATAAAATATTTTTTCTAATCCTCAGCTACAAACAAGACATAAAAAGCAGATCACGCTTTCCATCTAAATGCACGTTCTATGTCCAACACAAAATCTTCCTTTTCCCACCCCACCCTTGTCCTTTACACTACCCGCCTCACGTACAAGCATAAAGCTGACAATCAATAAATTAGGAGGCATATTTCTACCGTTTTAAAATCTTGACATCTTTTTGATCAGTCACGAAAAGGGCACACAAAGAAAATGATATTTAAACATAAACGGGTAACGGAATGGCGGGAATAACAAACACTTTCAATCTTCTGTGTAATACAAAGCTATACGACGGTGATTTACAGCGGATACTCCACTGCACGTCCTGTTCAGAGGTAAGTTCACTTTATGTCATTGTACATCAAGAGTTGCTAGGTAAAACAGATATAAAGAAAAACTCGCTTGAGCACTGTCTTCAACAGTGAGGTTCTCTACATTCGCATTAGAGACAAATTAGACGGAGAAAACAATTCTTATTGTAGTTTTTCAGTTGGAAAAGCTAAAGAAAGGCTTCTGTAAAATAATTTTCGGTTTTTCATTCTTTCTAAATATTTTAGTTCGTATAATTTAAACTTTTATTTCTGGCGTCATTATAGTAAGCGAGTTGTATTTTTAACCGTTCGCCATTTATATTAGCATGGAAGAGCCAATTTTTAATTGGATTTGCTAATAAAACCGTTATTATTAACTACTTATTAACCGAGAGCGAGATCTTTACGGGAAAATCTCAGACCGAGACCTTGCCGTATTGACTGAGCGATAACGAGGTCAATACGGCAAGGGCTCGGTATGAGATTTTTCCGTAAAGACCGAACGTTCGAAGTTAATAAGTTGTTTATTGTATGGCTTCTTGCTTGGCTTTTGCATGCCGTAATCGACCCGTGGGAACTGCGGGAGAATGATGCTCTAGTATTAGCCAATCAGGGCGCGCGCGTTATATCGGCCACAAACGCAAGCCATATAATAATAACATTAAATACTCGATGAAGCGACCGAAAACTTTCCCATTTTAGTTGTCCAATTAGAAAGTCGTCCTGACATAGCACCACGTTACTAAACAACAACGCTAATGAAAACTGCAAGGTTTGTTAATTCTGAGAGGCCAACAGACCGTAAAAAAACACTTAAGTTGTTTCCTCGCCCAACAAAATAGGCGTACTCTTGACGAAATACCGTTCGTATATCATAGTTCGTTCTCAGAAGCACAAAGATAAAATTGACCGTACACCGGCAAAAGATGATAGTTCAGCAGTCCTGAGAACTGTACTAGATAATTAGTGATCATTTGACTCTGAAAAAGAAATATGATAGAACTAATTTGCTTAAATTCTCATTTTGTATAGAATTAAAGATGAATGGAACGAACGGCTATCTGTGAATCCAATCTGAGAGCTTTTAAGGCAAAAGCTTGGAAATTCATGTCATAATTTAACGGGAGGGGGTGATTTTATTTTTTTTTATTTTTTTCCTTCTCTTTGCGTGGTCTGTTATTATATGGGGTTTTGAATCCTTTACAGATCGTCCATATGGCGTAATAAATAAACATACATAGACTGAAAAAAGGTATTTTTTTCGCTTAATGGTTCATGTTTGACAAGACCAAACAAACCAAACATCTGCTTATTGGAATACTTGATTATTCGCCTCTAAATTTAGTGTACAGTGCAGGATTTCACACTTTTTTGCAGTTCACAGTCAACTGATGTGTAAAAAGGAAACGAAAGGAGTCGCAAGAGAACATGCTCGAGTTTCATTGGAGCTGAAATCTGTTTTCTGGCATTGCCGGGGTGACAGCAGGGACTATTCCAAATTGAGGGGGCGCTGTCACATATTTTAAGCAGGATTTTTAGAGACTCCAGATCAAACCAGGATCATCGGAAGCCAAACAATAATTTACTCAGTTCATAGAACACTGATCAGGAACGAGGTTTAACGATGACGAGAAGAGGAAAGCGGTTTAACTTCACTGAGTCATTTTTGTCAGGAACGACTCTCAATAATAAAGAAATAAACATTCGAGAAGAAAGTTTCATACTGCAATGTTGTAAAGCTGTTAGCAAGTTCGATAGTTTTCAGAGAGGTATTCCTTTTTTGACAATCTGATGGTAAGCCATGAGGATATCCTCCAGTGGACGATATTCGATATTCTCATTACTTGTTTGTTTGGCAATGTATTGATATTGTTACCGGAATTTAGAAGTTGATCAAAAATCGAAAATAAAAGGTTAAAAGGTTTGCACTGGATGTCTATTAACTGATCAATGCATATTCACCACTTTTCCATTTTCTTTCTGAAATGAGCTGCAGGGAAATTAACCCTCGCAACTGAAATGGTTCCACGAACGATTTGCAAGTATTTAGAACTCATTTTGCCAACGTGTACAATTCTTCTCATCAGCCCTCACAAAATGCTATCAAGACCTTATGTATATTAAAGAAAGACGAACAAAAACACTGTGTTACTAAAACCAGACCAGCGAAATGGAATG
>OZ026606.1:12895796-12940796 GCA_964020085.1 Micromussa lordhowensis
TATACACGGCATATTGTAAAATTGTCGTCTTTAGGCCTCATTTATTTCGAATGACCACATTCAAGGAATACATCGCACCACACCTTGCAGACGTTTATGAGTTTGTTTTTCTTCGTAACGAAGCGCTTTCTGAGCGCCAAACAGTGTTAGTGCCTATTAAATTCTGCCATATTCCTGTTGCACAACTTCTAAATCAGCAAATTAAGTCAGAGCCAGCTATCCCCGTCTATCAACCTGACGAAAAAGATGATTTTCTTTCTATGGTGCATGTGGCATTGAAGCTTCGCTCTGATATATTAGGGCAGCCGACGCACAAGGGCCTGAACGTCTGCAAGGAAGCTGCTATTGCTTGTGTGCCCGATAGTTTGTACATGTTCATAAGGCTTATACTTAGTGGACAGTCCCTCCTTGAGAATGGACTGAGTGATTGTGATGACGTTGACAAGATAGAAGACAGTGACGTCATCGATCACAATGATGTTAATGATGAAGATGATGAAGATGATGAATATGATGATGAAGATGATGACGAAGAAGTTGACATTGGCCTTGAGGGTGGCCTAGATGGCGATAATGTTGCTGAAGACGATGAAGTAAACCAACCTAACAAACGAAAAAGAGCTCGCTTGAGAAAACAAGAACATCTAGATGAAACTAGGGTGCTAAGCATCGCACAGGATCTGGTGTACAATGTGACTGGAGGCCGAAGGTGGACACCTAAACACATTGGTCTTGGCTGTAGTCTTCATCAGGCGACACGATCGAAGAAACTGGTACAACTGTTTCATAATGCTGGACATGTAATTAGCTACTTGGACGTTCGACGAGTCGATACCGCGCTCGCCAAGCACACACTTTCAACAATGAACCCAGAAAATGGAACAGTGATCCCTTCAAATCTTGCACAAGAAAACTTTATTCATTTCACTGCCGATAACATAGACATCAATGAGGGAACACTCGGCGGGCAAGACACATTTCATGCAACACAGTATGCCGCCTGGCAGAGAGGTCCAGAATCAGTTAGCATCCTCCAGAACATAACACCAACACAGAGTGCGACCCTCAAAGTCCCAGATGAGATGAACGCTATCTTGCCTGCGTACATCAGAGAAGGTACAGCCGAACCGCAGCTCAAAGAAGTTAAAGAGGAATGGTTTAACCAAACAATTACAGACTGCCCAGCGGCTTTAAAAGCAGAAGCAACAGATATGGCGTTTTTCCTCGAACGACAAAATGAAAACCCTAAGTCTGGCTGGACAAGCTTCAATGAAGCACATTCTGAGATAAACCCTGAAGTAAGTACAGTTGGGCACATGCCGGTCGTATTGGCTCCAGCACACGATGTTGACACTTTAAACACAGTCGTGCAACGAATCAAAGAAGTTGCCGAATCCTTCAATCAGAAGCATGTTGTTTTGACGGTTGATCAAGCTCTTTTTCCAATACTCATGGAACTTAAATGGGTCATACCAGAGTACAACGAGGTTCTCATTCCCCGACTTGGAGGACTTCATATATCCATGAATTTCTTAAAGGTACTAGGCCAGCACGTCCAAGACTCGGGACTTCCGACCATCTGGATAGAAAGCGGCATCTTGGGTCCACGAAACGTAGAGCAAGCACTCGCAGGTAAAGACTACAACAAGGCTACTCGAGTTCATAAGATCACTCTTCAAGCAATGTGGCAACTGCTTATGCCACAACTTTTAGTCTACACAGAAGAGAACGACAACGAACTGAGTCAAAGTCTTCAGAACTCTATCCAGTCCAGCGGGGAGAGAGTGAACCTGCTTGAGCTGCTGGCATCTGATAGATACCGCAACCTACTTTCATCATTCATCGCCCTGAAGAAGGAGAACAATCCAAATTTTGACTACTGGTTGCAGTACATGGATATGGTCCGCATCCTATTGCTGTTTATCAGAGCTCAACGGGAGGGGAATTGGGGCTTACACCTTTACGCCTTTGGAAAGATGCTGCCATTCTTTCATCGGTACGATCACACCAATTACGCACAATGGGGACCTGTGTACCTTGCGCAAATGATGCAGCTTCCAGAAGAAGTCAAAACAGAGTTTGACAAAGGAAATTGGGTCGTGAAAGGTTCACCTCGAAGATTTAATCAAGTTGATCCCAATCAAAGTCAAGAGTGGCTTAATGGCACCGGAAAGAGGGGCGGAGGAATAGTTGGCATTTCAAGGACGACATCGGCGCTGTTTAGATGGACTCTGTCATATAACCTGCGTGCACATATTGCTGCCTTAACAAGGAAGATGTACAATGTCAACGATGATGACGAGATAACATGCAATGAGTCTAACCCGTCAAGGAAACTGCAAGATAATTCTGATGAGAGAAAAGTGCTCGAGTTACTGCATCAAGCGAACATTTTCAATGTAAACGAACAACCAACGGTACCTGAAAGGTTGCAGAACATGGTCACCAAAGACATGGCAACAACGCAGATAGAAGAGTCTCTACTTCAAGCTAACAGCCTTGGGCAGGAGGAGCTTGTGACCTTTGTGAAGGAAAGGCTTATGGCACCGGAAGACGATGGAAATCATAAAAAGCTCAGGGATCCTTTGCCCAAAAATAAAGCGCCCACATTTTCTTCTCTGTATGAAGCCGAAAAGAAAGAGAATGAGAAGTCCGCTGCCATCAAAGCCGACAGAAGTATTCTTCAACGCATCATCACAGCGTATGATGCTGGCAGGAAAGTGGATTTGCCGCGAATCCTCAGCCATGAATTATCTACAGTTCCACTCGCTATCGCAGACACAAACGGCCAGCTGCGCACTGGAAATAAGTCAGTAATGATAGAACTACTGTCAAGCGGATTGGAACGTCCTCAGGTCACACCAGTCGCAGGACGATCGACATTGATAGTAGATGGTCAAGCATTAGTCATGGCTCTTGGAAGACCCCCAGAGTGCAACACATTCGACGATTTCGCCGAAAAATTTGTGAAAGCTGCTCTATTCTCCGGAAAGGATTTTAATCGAATAGACGTAACGTTTGACAGATACAGAGAAACATCGATCAAGTGCGCAACCAGAAAGAAGCGTTCCAGAGGTCATGCCCCAATTAGAAGAGTAATTGAAGATGGCACCGTTCCTCTGCCTAAGCACTGGTCTAACTTTCTTGCTCTTGATGAAAATAAAGCAGATTTAGCACGCTTTCTTTCAGAAAAGCTGATTGCAGGAGCCCCAGTTGATAAAGTCATCATTGTTGGCGGTGGATTCAAGGAAGAAGACACAGTCAAGTGTTCCCGCCCAAACATTGACACCAGCGCCCTTAAAGGTTTCCATGAAGAGGCTGACACCCGGATGATCCTCCACTGTGTACACTCAAATGCAGAGTGCATTGTCGTCGCAAGTCAAGACACGGACGTATTTCTCCTTCTAGTTTCGCACCTGGACAGAATGAGCTGTAAACAGTTGTGGATGAAAGCTGGAACTTCTAAGAAGCCAAAGTACCTGCCAATCCATACAGTTAGAGAACATCTAAAGCAATCAATACCTGAGGTGGAAAGCATTCTCTCTTTTCATGCAATAACCGGCTGTGATACCGTCTCCTACTTTGCTGGCCATAGCAAGAAAACGTCATGGAAGACGTTCACAGAACACTGGGTGCTGCTGAGAAACCTAGGAAATGGCAATCTAGACAGTTCCACAGTAACGTCCGTTGAAAAGTTCATTTGCTGAATTTACAGTGTAACAGAGGCGGAGAGTTGTAATGAGGCACGTGCAACGTTGTTTTCTAGATGCCGGTCACCAGAAGCTCTTCCTCCGACGAGCGATGCAATGCGATGGCATATTGAAAGGGCGCACTACCAAGCAATGATCTGGAAACAAGCCCATGTTCCACATCCCACACTTCCCCTTCCAGAGAGCTCGGGTTGGACTAATCTGAATGGAAAACTAGTGCCAAAGCTGATGTCTCTTGTCCCCGTACCTCAAAGCTGTGATGAGATGGTTAACTGCGGTTGCAAATCAGGATGTAATTCAAGGAAGTGTAGCTGCCGGCGAGTTGGACTGCCATGCACAGGAGCATGCAAATGCAAACATACTATGGACAGCTGCTGCCAAAATAGTGCCAGTACAATCGGAAACCAAGAACAGTAAATGGTACAGTTCATTAAAATGGTTTAGCATCTTTGAGAATTTTTTTTGGTTTTATTTTTTTTTAACTATGTGATAAAAATTTCATTTCTCTTTTTTGTAGGACGGGGCAGATGCCAAATATTAAGAATAATGCCGTTACAGTAGATTTTCGAGGAACGTTCTGTGGAAGCCTGATATCACCCAGAATTTCAGTAAATGACTTCCATTCTTATTAAATCTGTACAACCAATATTACGATAACTTAGAATACATTCTCTTGCTCTGTTTTCATATTCTAAAAGTAAATAATTACAGTCTTTTTTCGAGAAGTTGTATAAAATTACTTTCAAGAAATCAAGCTAAACTCTAGCCTCGTTTTCAAGAGTCACATGATCAAAGGATCACGTGGCCAACATGTAGTAAGCACAAAATGCTTTTTAAAAACATACTTTTTGTAACATCTGCTGATTTAGATTGATTTAAACCATGTAAGAGTGTTTTGTAAGGAAATACGGCATTTAGCCTCACTTTCATGTCTTGAATTGTGTAAGCCAATAAAATTGACTGATTTGGAGGCTTAAATGGCCGAATCAAGCTTGGTAAACAAGATTTTCGTGTTCAGCGCATAATTTTCACTTAGAAAAGACTGTTTACCAACTTTTCCTCGAATTTGCCGCTAGAAGTTCACTTTTGCGAAAATCGTCCTAGTCTATTGCGCAATTCACATAATTCACGCATAATTCGGGATTTTGGGTGCATAATTCGCCAAAAAATAGTACATAATTTGCTGAAAAAAAACGCATAATCCCGGAAGACCTGCATATTTGCACATAGATGTACAGTAAACAAGCTATTTAAAAAATACATTTTAAAACAAAAACATACATGTAATACATGTACTTTAAGATTACATCTTTACATTCAAGCACATGTGTTGTCTTGTTGCAGTTAAAGCAGACTGTCTATAAGAGCCAGCTGTCATTGCATCAGATAAGCACATTTTCACTTTTTCAGAGTGCAAAATTGCATGTAAACACTATTCATTAACCCATTGACTCCCAGAGCTTTTTGCCAAAAATACATTTTTTGGACATTTTGGAGATTTTCAGCCTGGACATGTGCCAAATTAGCTCCAATCTAATCAAAAAGGCATTTTGATAGCATGCCTTTCTTTGCACTAGCACCAAGTTGTACGACATTTTTGCTCGGGCATGCGAAGAAATCAAAATTTGGAGATACCGGTAGTTTTTGGACAAGAAAGTGACTTACACGTACATGTACGACTGTCTTTGGGCTTTTCAGGTTTTTAAAAAAAAATGTTTGCCTTTCCTTTTTCTCCTTTTGTTATCTTTTTGTGGCAGTGATTGACCTTCTACTAGGCTTGCTTCCAGTTCAAAAATTTCTGAAAAAAACATCATTGAGACGGGCAATTTTTACCATGGAGTAGCTACGTGTAGTTGCAGGAAATTTTTCTCTGCGTTTTCCGCTCAAATTTCTGAGCATTTTGGTGCATATCTCAGGCTCCATTGAGCCAATCACTCTGATCTGGGTATCAGTGGAAACATCTTTTCCTCCTGCAAAACTTAGCTATAGCTGATGCCAAATTTGGTCAAAGGTGATGATGTCAGAAGTGGAACAAAGACCAATGCTCGTCAGGGCCAGTTACGGGCAGCATGGGATTCAACGGGTTAATATACATGTATTCCCTTAAGTGTGGTAAAGGCTGACTTCAAGGGAGCACTTGACAATAATAAAAAAATATATTTGTATATACACATTATTTTACATACATGTACATCAATCAACTTTTGGGAGAATTCTATTGCTGGAGGGTCATCAATTTAAAATGCAAATCAACAACTTATGACCGCTTTTAAATTCATACTTCATGGCTGAGAAAGAAAATGAAACTGGCTCACCAAAAGAGAGATATATGTACTACAAGTTATAAATTAATAACAGAAATGGAAACTTTGTCGCTTTAAGCTATCAAGAGGTAGTTCAGAACCCTACATTTCATTTACATGTTCATGTACATCTACAGTGTAGTAGGAAACCTAAAGAAGAAAATACACCCTTAACTTAAATAAAGAAAATCAATATTTATTCTATGTACACTGTAGTTTTTGTACAAGTTTCCCACGACAGCTACATGTACATGTAACTTGGGTCAACATACTGTAAATTATTTAATCTTTAGAATCTGAATGAAATAAAAATCTGATACATGTATCTACAAGACTCACGTTTTTTTCTCCTCAAACGTCTGGCCATGTACATTTACCACCATAACTCACAAAATTATCTTTAGCACTCATACGAGACAATAGAATCTGTAAAAATCTCTGCTCGCTATTTTAAGCTCATCTCAAAATAGCACTTGAAACCCTACTGCGATTTATCGTTCTGAATGCATTGAAATCATTTTATAAAACCTCAACACCCTTGTTGTGAACTCCAATCCATTTATAGCAGCCATGTTAGCAGGTGGCAGCAGAATTATGATCAATTATTGACACAGGAAATAATATGCTTGCCGGTTAATAAGTTTCCCCATTTGCATAATGATGCATGTAAAAAGACATTGATCAACACTCAGTGACGTTAAAATCTAAATCTTGAGTGATTCCAAACACTTCAAAGTAGAGCATTTTGAAGTTCATTGAAGAGTACATTTGTACATGTACATGTGATCAAACTTGCAAATTCTGGTAGATTCGTGAGAATCAAACTTGAATTTAATATTAGTGAACAATGATCATCAACAAAACGACTTAAACATCAAATCAATTTTTATCTATAGACACGGTGGCAAGAAGGTATTAGTTTTAAGTGTGAGTGGTAAAACCAACATCTTACGAGTGAGTGCAGCGTACGAGTGACATATTGTTTTTGCCACGAGAAAATAAAATTCATATCTTTGAGCTGATGTGCAATGTTCTATCGACAAAAACTACAGAAGCCAATCAAAAGCAAGAACCGTCTGTGAACTGCAGCTCCGCAGCTGGAATATCTTGAATATCTCTCCTTCTTTCTTCATTTTGACATATGCATTTTCATACTTCTTAGTGAACAATTTTATGTCACCTTTTAACAATGAATTTAACTTCTCCCTTTCAATCAGCATTTGGCAAAGTTTGGCAGCCGTAAAATACAACAGCGCGAAATGACATCATTGATATCCTCACTAGAGAGGATATTGAAAATATGCCCCTACAGTCGTCAATGTTAATTCATATGTCAATTTTACGAATGGTGTATTTTCCAGTAAAACAATCATGCTTATAATAACTAATATTATACGCACAGCAGCACTGAAGATTTATATAAAAATGATAAAATTTTAATACCCTTAGTGCAAAGCTGTACAACACAGGAATTTAAAGAATTTTAACTGGCAAGAAACAATTTTGTGCTGACTTAAGCAAGACAGATACATCGAAAAGTACTCTAAATCTCTTCAATTTCTTTTGCAGCAAAACAACTTTTAATAACTATTAATAATAACATGACAATAATCAACAGTAATCCCTCACTTTGACAAGATATTTTAAATATTATTATCATTTCACTGAATTAACCCTTGAAAGAAATTTCAGTAACTTCTGGTAACAAAAATACTGTAAGATGAAAAGCAAAATTTATAAAAAGCGACCAGGGTAAAATTAAGAAATACGAAGTTTGTACCTTAAACAAATAATGTACATGTAAATATTTCAGTGTTCAAAACGAATAACAAAAATTAGCTCCGCAACCCTTTTATTAAAAGATGGAATTGTAATAATAATTTTTATATCAATTGTACTACTGACCTTCTACATCATCATCCATTCGATCCTATGAGAAAAAGGATCGTATCAATAAAACTATATTACAAATAAAACTAAAATTTTATAGATCTACATGTATACATTGTATATAATTTATTATATAATAACCAAATCAATGCGCTCGCTCTGATTGGTCAATCAGCTATGGGTTATTGTGCCGGTAAACCCATGGGAAAATCGCGCGTCTTCTGAATTATTATATAAAAGCAATAGACCACAAGTTTCTATGGGTTTTAGGCTGATAAACCACTTGTGATGTTGGTAGAACACAAGAAGAATTCGTAAACCACTCGCCTGCGGCTCGTGATTTACAAATTCTTCTCGTGTTCTACCAACATCCCGCGTGGTTTATCAGCCTATAACCCATAGAAACTTGTGGTCTATTGCTTAACTGTACATGTCATGTACATGTAGATATGCAGTGCATATGTATGTATATCCAAATTAGGCTATTGAGATCAACATTTTAAGGTTTCTACTGACCAGTTCATCACTGCTTCGTGCAATTCTCTCAGGCTGACTACTGGAGGGTACTTTACTTGAATTTAAAAA
Organism: Micromussa lordhowensis; assembly: GCA_964020085.1. Classification (NCBI taxonomy): domain Eukaryota; kingdom Metazoa; phylum Cnidaria; class Anthozoa; order Scleractinia; family Lobophylliidae; genus Micromussa; species Micromussa lordhowensis. The sequence continues at coordinate 12,904,285 of OZ026606.1, forward strand.
CTGACTTTGCAACATTTGAAAGGCAGACTTGGAAATGCCTCCAACAGAACTTCCAGAACCCTATAAAAAGGAAAATAATTGTTTACTAGATGGTTATGTAAGACTGGTACCGAGTATTGGAGTAGTGGCTACCAAGCTAGGCGCGGTAGCCAAGTGTGTCTTTGTAGAATTGTTGCACGGTTGTCGAGGCGGTTGGTCGGAAATAAAGTCGTTTCATCGTTTAGAGGTTTCGTCCCTCGTTCTTTACACTGGTGGCAGCGGTGGGATCGCATCGAGTAGTCCTTCCGGAATCGAAATTTTCCGGTGAAGAAGATGTGCGAGAATTTCTTCGGGACTTTAAAATGTACGTAGCGGTGAACGAGTGGTCGGACGAAAAAGCAGGCCAGTACTTGGCTGTGTTTTTGAAGGACGACGCGAAAGCTTTCTTCCACCAACAGTCGGAGACAGTGAAGAAAAGTTTCAGCGAGTTATCAGAGGCTCTGAAGCAGAGATACGAAGGAGGTCTGGCTTTGTTGAAGTACAAGAGAGACTTTAATTCACGAAGCCGTAAGGATGGTGAGCCATTGCATTCGTATCTGGCAGATCTCCGAATGGCTTATGACAGAGCCTACGCTCCTCCTGTAGTCGATGAATTACCAGATAGTCCCAGTGCTGCACAGAAGAAGAAAAACAACGAACAAATCGGCGCTCTTACTTTTTACGAGTCTAGGAAAGCTGAGGATGTGTTATGCCAGTTTGTTAATGGGCTCAAGAAGGATCTCAGGGAATTATTGATTAGACAGGATGATCTCCTAAAGACTCCAGTTGAGACTGTTGTCAAGAGAATTGCTACATTGGAGGAGGAGAGTGGTGGTATGCTTAAGGTGGCCTCTGTTAGTGAACCAAGTGGGAAAGTCAATCCAACTGGTGCAGAAAAACAGGTCAGTGAAATTGAAGAAATGGTAAATAAGACAGTGGAACTAAAGCTAGAAGAGTTCAGAAGCTCCCAAGGCCCCTTGTCTGCAGCCGTACGTAGGGGAGGAAGACGGACAGGTAGGCAAAGACCTGGTCCGAAGCCGACTGATGTTTGCAGAGCTTGTAATGGTCGTGGCCACTGGGCTCGCAGTTGCCCGACTTTAAACGGGAGCGGGGCTGGCCAAGGACCCCGACACCAGCCTTGAACTCATGTAATGGGGTCAACTACCCATACCTCCCTCAGAAGGAGCCCATTATCAACACTGTACACAGAGGTAAAGCTGTAAGTAGGAAGAGTTATTACGTTGAGGGGACTGTGAATAAAGAGAAAGCGATCTTCCTGGTTGATACTGGTGCAGAGGTGAGCCTGATATCTTCAAGTACTCCTGGTTTGGTGATCAGCGATTCTCAAGTCTCTCCTGTTTCAATAACTCACCAGCCCATTACTGTTCGTGGGGAAGCGGAAGTAACATTGGAGCTGGGTGGTGTTCAAACAAAATGGAATTTCCTTGTGGTTGATGATCTCAGGGAGTCCGTATTAGGAGCAGATTTCATTGAAAGTCACCATGAGAGTTCTTGGGGAATCCGTGATGGTGTCCTGTGGTTAGATGATTGGAAAATACCCCTAGTCAATCATTGTAAATGCAGTAGTGTTTGGGTCGAAAATTACTCTCCAGTAGTTGCCAGATGCACAGTGGAACTGCCTGCAAGAAATCAGGTCCTGATTCCTATGCGAACTAAGGATGGAGACTGTAGAGTTGGTTTGTTTGAGTCTACGAGAACCCCAGGTGGGGTGTTGATGACTAAAACTGTGGTGGATAGTGACAAGAGTGGAGGGTTTTGGGTGAAAGCCGTAAACCTATCTGATGAAACTGTGATGCTGTTTAAGAACCAGAAAGTTGGGATTATTACTGACATTGTTGACTGTTCTGACCCGTTGAACCTGTCTCCAGAAGAGGATGGTCCTACTGTGTCTTACATCACTAAGGATACATCTGAAGGGCATGTGAAGGAACTTGGCATTGATTTGTCTGACAGTGACCTGAGTGGCATTCAAAGAGGACAGCTGGAAGATTTACTTCTCTCTTATGCTGATGTCTTTTCGAGGGGTAAGCGTGACATTGGCAAATATACAGCTGGAGTTCAGCACCATATTCCCCTGAAAGCAGGGACAACTCCAGTCAAACAACAGCTTCGCAGAGTTCCATTTGCCTATCAAGAGGGTGTGAAGTCGGACTTGAAAGAGATGCTGGAAGATGGAGTTATCGAAAGGTCCGCCTCTGAGTGGGCTAGTCCTCTGGTCATTGTTAGGAAACCTTCTGGGGACCTGAGAATATGTGTGGACTACAGGAAATTAAATGAAGCAACAAAAGTAGCCAGTTACCCTCTTCCAAACATGACTGAAACTTTGGACCGTTTAGCTGATGCAAAGTTTTTCACTACCATCGACATGGTCTCAGGCTACCATCAGATTGAGGTGGCTCCTGAGGACCGGCACAAGACTGCCTTTGTGTCTCCATTTGGTTTGTTTCAGTATTGTCGATTGCCTTTTGGGCTTGCGGGGGCCCCGGGAACGTTCCAGGCAGTGGTTGAGGACATGCTGCAACTCTTGGATGCCGAGGATGTTATGGCTTACCTGGATGATGTGATTTGTTTCCACTCTGGCTTTGAGGAGCATTTAAAAGGCATTGGGAGATTATTACAAACGATCAGGAAAGCTGGTTTCAAGTTATCAGGCAAGAAATGTCAGTTTGCCTCAAGGTCAGTCAAGTTCCTTGGCCATGTCATTGACAAGGATGGTATAAGACCACAACCAGAGAAGCTGGACATAATCCGAGAGTGGAAAGTCCCTAAAGATGAAGCTGATCTTCGCCGTTTTCTGGGTGTTTGTACATTCTGGAGAAGATTCGTAAAAGATTTTGCCCATATTGCAGTCCCACTTCATGATCTCCTTAACAAATCAGAATTTGTGTGGACACCTCAATGTGACAGCGCTTTCAAACAACTGAAGGAAATTCTGTGCTCTTCAGTGACTCTGAAACTCCCGGATAGACTGGGACGCTTCATTGTGTCTTGTGATGCCTCTGATAAAGCAGTGGGTTTCGTTCTAGAGCAGTCTGATGCTTGTGGGAGTAGAAGACCAGTGGCTTTTGGTGGACGGAAACTCAACAAGTCTGAATGCAATTATTCGACTACGGAAAAGGAGTGCCTTGCGGTGATTGAGGCCTTGAAAGCCTATCGTCCATATTTGCTGGGACGCGAGTTTGACTTGTTCACGGATCACGAATCTCTTAAGTGGCTTCTGACCCGAACCAAGGAGCACAGTGGTCGATTGTGGAGATGGGTCGATAAGTTCAGAGAGTTCCAGTGCAAAGTTCACCACATCGCAGGAAATAAGAATACAGTTGCTGACGCCTTAAGTAGAGTCCAACGAGTGAAGGCTGTTGCACAGGAAGCATGGTCCCTTAACTTTGTCAGACAACAACAGGACAGTTGCCCAACACTTTCCCAAATCAAGTCTTTGCTGATGTCTAAAGCTTCCCCTCCGAAAAGCGTGGACAACTTGGACATCAGGGTTTTTGTTAAGGAGTGGCCCAACCTGAGTGTGGGGAAGGACGGTATCCTTAGGCGTAGTAGCGTTGAGAACTCTGGCTCAGGACAGATAATTGTTCCCCGCAGTCTTACCTCGAGAGTTCTTCAGATGTTGCACGACGACCTGGGCCATTTTGGTACTGCCAAGACTTCTTCTAGGGTCAAGGAGAGGTTTTTCTGGCCGCATATGACTCTGGACATAGAGGAATGGTGCCAGAACTGCTTGCCGTGCCAGAGGAGGAAAAACCCAGTTCCTACAAGAAGAGCTCCGCTGCAAACAATCATCAGTAGTCGCCCTGGGGAATTGGTAACGATGGATATTGTGGAATACCCATTGAGCTCTCGGGGTTACCGGTACTGTTTAGTTGTGGTCGACCATTTCACCAAGTGGCTAGAATTGTTCCCACTTAGGGATCAGAAGTCTGAGACCATCGCTAGGAAAGTGTTCGACTGTTGGATTCCCCAACATGGCGCTCCAGAACAGATTCATCATGATCAGGGAAAGAACTTGACAGCTGATATGATCAAGGAAATATGTTCTTTTTTTGAGATTTGGAACACGCAAACAACACCATTTCACCCCCAGTCAGATGGGGCTTCTGAACGAAGCATTCGTACAGTGAACAGTATGCTTGCGAAGATTGTTACGGAGGATCAAAGGAACTGGGATTTGTACATCCCATCCACATGTCTGGCCTACAACACCTCTGTTCACAGTAGTACTGGTTTTACTCCCAGTTTCTTACGGTTTGGTAGGGAGCTCCGTTTGCCTAGTGATTTGCTTCAGCCAGACTCCCGCCTTCCCTTACAGGAGTTTCATTCTGATTATGCTACTGAGCTCAAGTCAAGGTTGATGCAGGCTTTCCAGACTGCTAGTGAAACTCTGAAGGTGTCGAATCGTACTCAGAAGGCTTACTATGACCGCTGGGCGAGAGCCAACGCTTATCAAGTAGGGGACCGAGTTCTCTGGTTAGACAAGAAATCCCGAAGGGGTAGATGTATGAAACTGAATAGACCTTGGACTGGCCCTTGGATAGTCATCAAGCGTCTAAGTGAAGTGGTTTACAGGATCAAGTACTGTGGGCCTACTGGGAGTTACTCCAGGGTCAAAAGGAGGGTGGTGCATTTTAATCAGTTGAAACCCTTCGTCGGAGCCAGCGACAAGGGTCAAGGCGGGGCTGCCATTGAGACAGGACCTACCGAGGCCTTGCGTCCTTCTTCAACTCAAGCGAGCAGTGATGCAGGGTTGATTGTGTTGGAAGATGATATTTTCCCGGAAGGTGTCGTGGATCCGGTGCCTGTTCAACACCCTTCCCAAGCAGAGGAACCGGTTAGAAGATCTCAACGAGAGAGGCGTCCACCCCTCTGGACGCGGGACTATCAAATGGACACTTAAAGGGCTATTTGAAATTCTCATGAAGAACTGTACTTGACTTTCTTTTGTTTTTTTTAGTTTTAGATTTCTTTGTCCTCTCTTAGAAGGGGATAGTGTAAGACTGGTACCGAGTATTGGAGTAGTGGCTACCAAGCTAGGCGCGGTAGCCAAGTGTGTCTTTGTAGAATTGTTGCACGGTTGTCGAGGCGGTTGGTCGGAAATAAAGTCGTTTCATCGTTTAGAGGTTTCGTCCCTCGTTCTTTACAGTTACATATACTGTAGTTCAATGGTTAAGTTGATAAATGATAAGTGAATGACAAAAGTAATTTCTTATTCAGGGCTTCTGGTCTACTGGTACTAGGTCGCAGAAAAAAGCAAATTTTGCACAATTTTCAGAGACAAATTTGTGGAAAAAACACTTGTGGAATTTTCCACTTATGTCCAGGATTGAGCGCAGGTATTGTTCAATTACTACTTCACATTTGGCAAAGTTATTTGACATATAACTTCATATTTGACAGAATTGTGTGTGTCTTGGTGACTTTCTACCAATGAGGACACTTTGTGATGCTTATCATAAGGAATTTGAATCTCATTAGCGTTCAATCCTGGACATATATCTGGAATTTTCTGGGCAACTTTTGCTAAAAAAAAAGATCAGTAAAAAACGGCTAATTTTTTGGGAGTTTTCTGTTTGTGAGATGAACATATAAGGCGTAAGCTTTTCCAAAATGTTCTTGACAAAACATTCTGTAAATAACATTATGTTGTGCAGGATATAAGCCCAGGAAAGCTGTTGTACTCTTGTCCCCAGTTTCCACGGTCTACACAAGGAACGCCTAGGACTGTGACCCCACTTTTTACATTGTGGCTACTGCCCAGTTTTCCTCAACTTTAATCTAAGAATGCCTGATAGTTTTTGAATATTGTTGATGAAGTTTCACCATAAATTTGCAAGTTTACGGCAAGTAAAGAGCTCCAACAGCCAAGATAGGTTTCAAATACATGTATGTGTTTGGCACACTTTTTAGTGAATTTCGCAGTATTTTGCGTAGTTTTGTGAATTTCGCAGGATTTCGTGGATTTACTTGAAATTCACGGCTCGGCGACTGCGCCAAATACCAGAAGCCCTACTTATTGACAAAAAAAGCATACTAATAACAGGGATAACATGTAACAACCCATACATGTAACTGAGTGGGCAGAAAGACTTAAAGAAAAGATCAGTTATATTCTTTAGATTTTTACTGCTTGAATGCCATTATGCTCCTTTTATGTCATTATATTGTGTGGATTAGACTTGTGTGAACGATTTACTTTGTATCAAGGCATTTTTGTTGTGTACATGCAATAAAAAACTCAACCCAAGAAAACTTTGAACGATGGACTACCTGTAGCAACCCATACTGGGCAAGATTAACAAAAGAGGTCCGGAGGCCGAAAGGGCTGCCTAATCCTATAGGAACAGAACCACATGTATGCACAGAAATAGTAGAAAACCATGCAACTCTTTTTTCATGGTCAACATGGCTAACAGCATGGATCACAGGCACCCAACAAGAATGATAACAACATTGCGCAACATGGCAGTCATACTCCAGCTTCCAGCTGATACCAAGTCCTGGTCTCAGGGAGGCCACTCAGAACAAGGTATCCACTAACCAGTATCACATGACCATATCATGGGCTCAGGTATAGAGCTCATCGAGGTCACATCGTTTTTTTTTTAAGTTGACCGCTGACCAAATGGGTTTTGATTGGATTGCGGGCTCAGTTCAGGGTTGTCACTCCTCAGAATCTAAAATGTTCACTGACTTTCCCCCTGACTTTTTTTTCTGAGCAATTTTCACTGACCTTGAATTAGCTTTGCGAATAACAGAAAGAACAAAAACCGCCGACCAAAACTTCTCTTCCAGCATGCCTCACTCGAAGAGTATCAAAATCGATCATTTTAAACAACTTTTCACTGACTGTAACAAACATCTAAGATTTTCCCTGACCTTTCACAAAATTCCCGGACTTTTCCCTGACCTTGAAAAATTATTGTTTTTCCCCTGACGTTTCCTTGGCCGTGGCAATCCTGCAGTTGAGGTGAACTTGTTGTAAGGGCCAGGTTGTTCTAAAGCCACTTAGTTAATGCTAAGCCAGGATTAAAAGTCAACCAAAGAATAAACTTTTTGTATGAAAATGTTTTTCACTGCTTATTTTTTGTGTAGTTTGAGGTTAATCAAACTCAAAAAGAGAGGGGCAAACAATATAAACAGAAAACGTCAAAGAAAAGTAATAAAACTCAAATCAAAATTCTCGCTTATCCTGGGTTAACTAGCTTAATCAGGCTTTGAACAACCCAGCCCAGGTGCTCTGCTTTTACGCTTGGCTAAATCTATATATTTAATGAACACTTGTGGTGGTAAGAGAAACTCATGAGCCATCAGGTTGCACTGATTTAACACAAATTCCGACACCGTGAAAAGGACTAATGTATGAACATACATGTACATGTACATGTAACTTACATCACTGTCGAGGCCACTGTCGACAGAACCACTGCTAACCAAACGTTTGCCATCTCTTCCGTCACTTCTATCAAAAGGTTTGTTTTCCTTATTTGGGTGACTAAGATCAGGAGATCCATCTGTTGATTGGCTCCTGACTGGTGTCTGTTGTCCCTCCCTTGCTGGCATTTCTTCCAACTTCGCTCCACGAAACACAGGGGGGAGAGATACAGGTCTGTCCTTACGTGCATTTGGCCTGGGAGGTTTACGAAGCACTGCCGGGGCTTCTTTAGCTTTCTTGAGTACAAAGTATTTTTCACCCTACACATTCATGAAAAATGAATAAGCGCAAATCCAAAATAAGCCTGGTATATGAAATCATACAAAAAATGATTTTAATATTTATCCTAGCCCTTTCACCACAATATATGTTATAATCTAATTGATTACACAAGATATTTTTGTAATTGTTCCCCTTTTTATACGTATACTGAATAGTAAGAAGTGTGAATAACTAGAATAGACACGAAAAAATGTTCTCCCCACAAGTAGTTTATCTAATCTACTCTATTTAATTTCCCATGAACAAGAAGCAAAAAAAATAATGTCAATATTTTTTTTTAAAATATTTTATTTTGCCACAGTATTGTAAATTAATGAAATTATGTCAGGAATCAAAGAATGTGTGAAAAAAAAAATACAAAGACAGGAGGCACATGCAACTTCCCAAGGGTTGTACTAGAAGCATTTGCATAGCAGCAGTTAATGCAGGCCTGCAAAAATGCTTCTGCAAATCATTGAGATCTTGTTGGATTCTGCCATACTCAGCAGCCGGCATAGTCTGTATGTACATGTAGTTTATAATTGTGATGTACATGTACACTACAGCATGCATTTCATGTATGCAACTAATTCAATTTTCTCTTTCTCCAATTTTTGGGGTAACTTTTTCTAAGTGATGATTTAGCGATCCGTCAGACGAGAAGACCAACGTCTTTCAGGATTTTAGTCTGGGTATATTCTGTTGAAGACATTGTACATGCATAAAAGCTTAAAACCTAATACCGTTACACAAGTAGGTAATCCAAAAGCAACATGAGTTATCCGTTAATAATAGACAAAGACATTCCAAAACACTTAATTCATGTAAGAATAGTGAATAAATTTATAAGTTTGACGTGGTTTATTATGGAAATTCTAACAACGCATCGATTCGAACACATTTAACTCTGATTGAAATTATGTTCACCATGTACTTACATCGAAAGTTTGAACGGTAGCAATAGTGTGCACAATTTCTTTAAACTCGCCTCGTACTTTGCCTAAAAGAAAGCAACAGCAAGATGCATTTAATAACATTTCAGTTCCGCGAAAAGGAAAACAACAATTAAAACAAACAACTCACTTTTATTGACTGGGTCATTCAGCTGTTGACGAAAGTGATGCACAAGGTCTATATTTTTCACCTTGCCATTATTCTTGACTAAAAATTCCCGAACCGAAGCGTGGGTTATTCCTTCGTTTGCCGACATGCTGAATGTGTGTGGAACAGGCTGAATTAGTCCATCATTGCTCTCAGAACAAATACCTATGAATACCGATGATATTTTCCGCCATCATCACAACTATGTCCAAATGCATGCTGGGAGCTCCCTCGATCCTCGATCCTCGCGCGCTGTGCACGTACCACGTGACCTCAAAAGCATTCACGGCTGAAAAAAACGTTTTTGCTACAAAACACAGGTCAAAAAAAAATCTTGCACGCGTTATTGCACACTAAACCCCACCCCTCCCCCTCAAAAGAATAATGGCCCTAGAGATAGTTCTATAGTTTCTGGAGCAGTCAGGAGCTCATGAGGTTTCTTTTGAAAAAATCACGCCAAGCTTCTAGGCAATGGGCGTTGAACGCTCAAAAAAATGGCTGCGGAGGAGATTAGAAACGAATAAAAACGAATGAACGAATGAATAAATAAATGAATGAATGAACGAGGGAGCGAACGAACGAACGAACGAACGAACGAACAAACGGATGGGTGGGTGGAAGGATGGATGGATGGAAATGAAAGTACAAGCTTGAATTTTTTGCAAAATGCACCATCAAATTCCGCTCTATTTATTTTGTATTATTTTCAGCTCTTCGAGCGGCGGTTTCAAATGCCTCTCGAAGGGTTAGGTTTTGTGAAAAACCGTTGGGTATGATAGACAATGATAGAAAACGCTTTAAAAATATCCTGGAGAGAGTACAGGGCAATCAAAACCGAAATGTAAATTCTGTTCCCTGCATTGCGGATTTTTGACGTATTTCAGACCGTAAAGGTGAAGTCTGCATCAGATGAAGTGCTCCATTCCTCCGGAGCTTATCACGGTCTCTATAGCATTACCGACTACAATGTCAGTATTTCTAAATAAAGTAATAAATAAATTTATGCTCCCCCTTGATGACATGCTACAATCTTGGACAGAATAAAAAGGAACAATTAGCCCCCTTTTCCCCCACCCCCCCCCCCCCCCAAAGCAATGATGAAGGCGGGAAGGAGCAAAAAACGCGCCATTTTGGCATCATTGAAATTGGGGGAGGGGTGGTCCAGATGTTCCATTTATTTTGTCCAAGATTGTAGTCCATTACGTGGTTCAAGTCCAGCATTATATTCACCGGTACCCATTTATACACCTGCATAGTGAAGAGAGGTGTCTTACCTAAGAACACAGGGCAATGACTCCGGCCTAGCCAAGATTCGAAGCCGAACAATTAGGAGTCCAGCGCGCTATCTCAGTTCCCAGGCCTTTCCCCCGGTTCTCCCTGGGAAGGAAGTTGGCGGTACCCATTCCTCCAAATATAACATCCATTCCTCAAAGATAAGAATGGTCTAAAATAGTGCGCTTGTGCCGGAGGTCGGTCGCTGCTTGCGCAAATTAACAACAGCAGCGGCACGCCGAAAGTGCGTCAACGTCTGAGCCATCTTAGCACGTTTTCCATTCTCGAATTGGATGAAGTTCGTGTTAAACTGAAACTCGAACCACTGAAGGTTGCTAAAAAAATACTCCAGGGTCAAATTTTACATAATTGCATTTGCCAAGCCTTGATCTGCGTTCTGTCAATCGTAATTGGGCCGATTTTAGACGGCAAGTAGCTGTGTTTTGGCCCATTTTATCGGCATATGACATGTGAACAGACACTCTCTACTGTAGAACTTTCTTTCCGCGCGTTTTGGGAAAGGAAAATATAGTGCCGAGGACGGCCATAACTGAACAACAGTATTTGAGCAACAACTTCCGATATGACAATCTTAAACAACTCAGCAAGGCTTAATTTTGCAATCGCGAGTCGAGCGACTCGCCTACCACCGGATTTCTGAATTTGCCTGAAAATCCTTTTGTGTGTTAACGAGTTACTTAAACTATAAACCGATCAAAAGACCTTTGAAATCAAATCCAAGCACGACAAGAATGCAGATTATCACAAATTTGCGGGCAGACATCAGGAAATATGAAGGATATCATAGCTTCTTTTCCAACCTGACTCTTAAATTACCGTATATGTTCACAAGGGGAACAAAATATGATCAAGACATTAGCACCACCCGGAGGGGCACTTCGCGGAATGTTTTGACGAGGGTGCAGAGCTCTGACTTGATAATTGTTCTGACCAGATTAAAAGATCTTTTCATACCTTATTCAAGACTTACCCGAGACTGGCATGGCTTCCGTTAGCGTGTTATACAGGAGAACTTTCTGGGCTGGCTTTCAGGGCCAGATCATATCTCCTGTCTGTCATTTTTCTTTAAAGATAGCATTCTCCAAAGAAACAGTCCTTAAATTTCAATCTGCTGAGCAAAATAGCCCAAAACATAAAAAACTAATCCTCAAGCAAATAAAGGGAAGAGATTGACACAGAAACCAAAAAAAATATAAAGTTGAACTACGACATTTGCCTAATATTTCAGTTTCAAAAACAAACCTATAAATAAGTCATTTTGGAAAACATACTTTTAGGTAACTTGTTTGTATAGAAGATTGTCTGCACTCCCCTACTCTCCCCTCCCCCCTTCTCTCCAATTCCAGTTCCACAGTCATCAGTTAGCACTTCATGAGTTTGTATTAGCTCAACCTTGCAGAATAAACTACATGCTTTTGTCCGCTTTTTTCTGGGAGTCATAAGAGGACATCGGAAGATATGCGCATTGACATATGCATGGCCAGTTCTAGTTTCAGCTTTATTCATTTATCGTATGGTTCCATTCTCACCTCCCAGTATGTGACCTGCTTCAGTCTGTTTGCCAGCCGCGATCGTGATCTCTATTACATGCAAACAACTGTAAAACAAAACAAGAGGAAGTTGGTACATGACGCATATCGGCTACCCTGCGAAACAGAGATGCCCTTCTCTTTCTTGTCGGTGAGAGACGAACGAGTTTGTCTCGTCTCTCACTCGTTCCCTCTCGTCTCTCACCGAGCCGAACGAGAAGGGAATCGAAGGATTTGCATAGCGAATACATGTATGCATTCGTAATCCTCGCCACTTCATCTAACAAGCAGGACAGTTTTATCAACGGTGACGAAGTTATTCAACACGTTGGGCTTTTAAGTCTTCTAATTCCCGTTCGATGACAGCAGTAAAACCAGTTGCCATCATATAATCGTCTAATTTTGATCTTGTCGATAATACCGTGACTTAGCCAGAGGTTGACCATCAGCGTTCTAAAAAGGGAACATTTTTAACGAAGTCGCAGTTCTTTGAAATATAGCGACAGCATTAATTCGATAAAGTTGAGCTTCAATCATAAATAAGTGTAAAACTGAAGATAAAAAAAATATTTGGCGAAAGTCAAATTCTTCACGGTTTATCAGGTCAAATATAATCAAAAACAATTAAAACAGCTCTCCTACCGACTTATTTAAAAACTGAAATAGAAGCACTCTGTATTTATTCAACTGTGCTGAAAATAGCTTGGGATACGTGAATTCACATTGACCTAACCATAGATAATAATTGTAACATAAGTGGTCAGTTGAGACAAAAAAAGATTAAAATACGTATAAAAACTAACCCTAAAATAGCAACTGTGTGTGAAGTTTCATACAAAAAAAACACAGGTAGCCCAGGAGCCTGTTTATAATTGGTTTCATTTCTGAAGATGTGATTTCTGTTTCAAGCTCAAAGCGGAGATAAAAACCATGTAATGACACAACAATGGAAACACTTAAGTTTTGTTTCAAAGTTTAAGAGCTTTGTTTTAAAACTAACAACAAAAACAGCAATAACACTAACTTGTTTACTTAGGAAGTTAGTCGCGGGGGATCACATCGAGGTTCAGTCACTCCCACAAGATTTAACGTTGACTGCAAAATTGCACGTAGTTTAGTGGTTGATGTAGCAGCACTGCCAAAACGCCAGTTATCACGAAAACGTAGATCGTTATCTTAAGGCGTTTTCAGCATACCTCATTCAGTTGACCTTAGCATAAAAATATTATTTTATCTTTATATCTATATCTAGAGCACGTAGAAAACATTCAGGATGTTAAGTTTTTGATCAATTGTGACACAAAATCCCCTGAAGCATGCATGTTACTTGGACTTGTGTAGCTGGCACTGAAAACCTAGTCTTTTGAATACACTTCCTGTCAGAAGTTTTTTTGCGGATTTTCGCTGTGTTTCGCAACTTAATTCATGCACAAGAAAATTCTATCTTCCCGCACTACCCACCAATAATGAGAACTGCTCACGATTAAATTAACATCACTTAACGTGACTTCGAAATGGCACGTAATTTTTTATCGATCTGTTTTTGACAGACTCTGAACCACACCACCTCAGATCTGTATTAAAATCATACACTTATCGCGATATGCATCTCAAACACGTGATAAGATAAAAAATTACCGAAAATACGATCTCCAATTTCTCCAATGCGTACGACAAAATAATTGTCCAGATGATTGTAGATAATTTAGCTTCCATGAAAGGTATCGTATCGAGGGTGTTTTCGAAAATGAGTCTGTTCTTACTGTTTTCAAAGAATTTCCCGAAGAATGTTCGGCCTGAACAAGATGATCGTCTGTTTCGGAAGTGGAAATAAATTTCAGACTTCGACGATACTCGGAAGTGCCCGAAGAAGGTTCGGTTGAGTTCGGCCTTAATTAATTTACTTCGGACAACTTCGGAATCTGCAGGTGTTTTCGGAAGTTGATGGGCACAGTTTTCCGAAAACTCAGACAAGCAATACAATTTCCGAAGTATGTTTGGCTCGTAGGTCTAAAAAAAGCACAGAGAACTTTTCTATTTTACAATTACACCTCCGTTTTCCGTTCAAGAATTACAATTAAGGGATTCTTGAAACATTTGTCGTTTCATGATCAACCCATGAGGGAACGACATGCTCCATTTTAGATTTCGGTTATTACATCACTCGAGTCTCGCCACATGCAGAATTCCTGAAATTTAACGAATGCTGACGAGGATTCCAATCATTTGAAAACGATTTCATTTTTCGACTCGTCATGTTATTTCAAACAGGATATTTTGAAACCAGCGGTAAATACCGGAAGTTTCAAGAAAAAGCAATTAGCTCCTAGCTAAAAATAACTCGGCGCTGTTATCCAAGGCTGTTAGCTATGTTACGCTCGAAAAGTGCCAGGAATATAATTCATTGCCATCTTTTGTTCTATTCTTCAAGGCTCACTGGATTCAATTGACGGGAAAATATAGAACCTTCACGAATAATGTTTCATTTGTTTTGGTTTGATTTTTTTTTTTTTGTTGAAGAAAACTGCGTTGGTGTCGGAACTTTCCGTGCACAATAAACCGAAGGAATGGAGAAAAGGCAACAGAAAATAACACGCCCGTCAATTTTTACTGTTTCAATTTTTTTCGTATTTTTTCTTGTTTATTCTCGCCTGAATGAGCTCGTAGCTGTGAAGACTGTAAAACAAAATGATAGAAAGTTATCCAAACATTGTCTTAGCACTTTTACCGCCTACCACTCCCACTTCCTTCGATGCGTGAGCCAAGGAAGTTTAAGGGGGCGCTGTTACGTAAATACGTAAAATAATCTGTGTTGATATTCTAGAATGTGATGACAGGCAGATCCCTTACGCTGTCAGGTTTTTTCGTGTCATGAATTTCTGGGGCATTCTCCGTCTCATTTCTTATAAAACGCGAGGGCAGCTTCGTCGACACAGCAGATCGTGTAGAGCTCGTGAAGTAATTACTGGTTTATCACTGAAAAAAAATACGTTTGTTTCTCTCGACGCTGTGTTGCGATCGAGTCACGAACCTGTTACTGGAAGCACGCTATAAGACGATTAGCGATTAGCTTGCGGTGAGGAGTTGGTCGATACCTTGTCACGATTTTATAAACGTATAAGCAGCTCGGTTGCATACGCTCATCAGAAGCAGCTCGTTGCCTTCGACGAAGACATTTGGAATCAATTATGAAGAAACAAGTGAAGGAGGAGAAGAAGGTGGCGGGAAAGAAGAGAAGCTCGGCGTATCTGAAAATGTTCACAGTTGTTGTATTCGGTGAGGCTCGGACTGGCAAATCGTCGCTTATCAAGACTTTTCTCGGTGAGACATTCACCGACGAGTACGAACCAACCGTTGAGGACTTTTACTCAAAACAAATTCTCTATAACGATAGAAACTATCAGGTGGATATCATAGACACTTGCGGCTCGGAGAATTTCCCTGCCATGAGGAGAGTTGACATCCAGAAGGCAGACGCAATTTTGCTGGTATACTCGCTAGACAATCCTCGTTCATTTGAACGGCTGGAGCAGCTAAGAGAAGAAATATTTCAAGAAAGAGGCCACAATCTTCCGGTCATGGTTGTTGCGAACAAATCGGATGCGGTCTTAGATGGGCACGCGTTAGAACTGAAAACGAACGATGGAAGTCTCATAAACACAAAGTATGTGGCTGAGAAAGAATGGAATTTATTGTGGACAATCACATCGGCAAAGATGTCCTGGGGCGTCCAAGACATGTTTCATGATCTTATAGATGCATTCTATGTCCGAAGAGCACAAACTCTTCCAGCTAAAGGCAGCCGTTCATGGCTGGGAAGTCCATTACTAAGTAGCCTTCGGCGAAAATCGAAATGAAATAAGAAGTAACGTTCACCAGATGGCATGTAAGCTCTGTAGTATATCGTCGACGCTCTCAAAATCTTATGACGTTCAAATAATTTTCCAGTTGCATAATAGTTTAATTAATCTTTCGTCCTTCAAACGCCATTGCATAAGATGTTTATTTTAAGAGTTAGCGCATTTCTCAGTGCGTGGATGAACAGAATGTAAAATATTTTACGATTGTTTTTTTTTTACATGAGGTTTTCTTCACAATGCATGGTTTAAGTATCTTATTTCATCTCGAAATTTTTCCCGGAACAAATTTAAGAAATCTTATTTTGAAATCAGAAGTTGAAAAATAATAAGTAATAATTTATCCAGTGATATGATATATTAATTAATTAAGTCAATAAGGCTTTGAAATGTTTTAAAACCATACTGTTCAATATTTCACATAATTGGTGAAAAATATGTCAATAAGCGACTTTGGAAGACAGTAGTTTATAATAATAAATGAACTAGACGATAAGCCTACTCATTTTTCTCATGTCATGGATCGACACTGGGTAATCTTGTTGTTTTAAATCGTTATCTATCTGATGGGAGGTCCGGGGTCATGGCTAGCTGCAGATATATATAAAATATCTGGTTTGAAACTCTTTAGGCGCGCCAAGAAATTGGAACTCCCTATTTTTGTGAGGCCTGCAGTGTTTTGAAAACCATTAATTCGATTTTTGCCATGTTTTGGGGTATACCTAAGGTTATGTAACACGCCAAAATGGGGCATTGATTGTATTGAGGTGAACTGCTTGCACTGACGAGCACTTTGCGTGGGTGTATTATCTTCCGCGGCTTTTTATTCCAAACAATGCATGTGTTGTCGGAATATTTCCTTTCACGGTCTAGTCTTACAGGCTTTGACCTTGAGTCCACTCAACCTTTTTCCAAAACGATCGAGTTTCTGAATTTGAGGAGCATGGAATACTATCAAACCACTTCGTGTCATCCCGCTTATAATCTCACCCACCTGTTCGCACATAAATTAAACTTAATCTGGTTTTCATTTTTTAGGGCATGCACCAAGTAATTTTTCTTTGGTAAAGTTGAGACTGTAAAAACTGATCATAAATAAAATTTCCTTGGAACAGAAATATGAACAGGAAAAAATCCTAGGATTTAGAATTTAAATGGATGACAAAATGATCGGTTGATTTTAGCTGTTGTTGTCATTGTTCCAGCAAGGTCAATTTGTTTGCCATCTATGTAACACGACAAACGTCTTTCACTGGCTAAGTGAGATTTCGTACTTAAATTGCAATAATGGCTTTGGCACTCAACGCCTAGAATCCCAGTCTTAATTGCCAATTAGCCTGCAATATGGGTATATTTTGGCAAGCCTGTTATGAGAAAATTCGCCGTTGCTCAGTCATTTCTTTATTATTTGGAAAAGTTTTAAGAAAAACCAACAGTAGTCTTTTTTTCAGTTGACTGCCAGGAATTTAAATGTTCTACTTTGTACTGTGCCGACTCTTTGTACATCTGTGCCTGTGCGGCACCATCTCGCTAACTTTCATTTAGTAGATAAATAGTTCGTTAGCGGTTCACTTGGGTTTCCTCGGAAGCTATCCAGCTGAACTACTTTACACTAATGGAGTTTTATCAGTTTCTTGGGAGTTGACCAGCTGAACTATATTCCAGTAACTAAGTTCTATTCATAGGATAAGTTTTCCTTGCTGTCGGTAACACCAAGTGTGAATTCTAATTTCCTAAGTTTGTTCTATCTTAATTTCAACTTGTGAAGTTTAATCTTAGCAATCTATTTTTAATTTAAGAAACTTCGTAGTGTTGATTTAGATTCGCTATCGTAATTAAAGCTCTTCCGCTCGTATTGTTTCTTAGAAGTTGTATTATCATATTGTAAACACTTGACGTGTAAAGGATGGTATATAAGCGGTGCATTGTAAAGCTTTTTCGATTTACATTGTCGAGTGCAGAATAAACTACTGTTGGACCAAGTTATGTCTCTTCCTTGACGTCCGTAGTGAAGACCATCGAAGTAGATCCTCGTGTACCAGGAATTCGTGACGAGATAACGTTCCCGCAGGCAAAGCAGTGCTCTCCAGAGTTAGATTCCCCCAGTCGTCAGTTTAAGTTTCCGTTCAGTCAGAAAATACAGCGTTTGCAGGAAAAACCTATCGTCATTGAACTCAGAAGAGGCTTGGAGAGAGACTAAAAAGAATATGGCGACGAATCTACTCGATCGCGAGCTGAGTAATGGTAATAGGCCAGGACTGAGTGGAGTCCAATTCCTATAGGTAATCAGATGATTTCGAGTGCAATTTGGAATAAATAAGCACAAGTAAATTTTTCAAAAACTACCAAAAATCGCACGCGCCCGTAGGGCGGCTGCAATAGGCCATTTCCGAATTATTTTGCACTCAATTTCAACTTTCTGCACTGTTTGGGATTAATTGACGTGCTCTTAATTGACTTTCTCTGTCCGACCTCGTAGCTCAGTCGGCAGAGTAACGGTAGATCTAAGGGCCCAGTTATATGGTCTCGGGTACCCGAGACAACCCTTCCCCTGAGGTAACTTTATCGAGCGTTTATATGTGAAAACATAGTTCCAGTAGGCCGAGTCAAAGTTAATCCAGCATGATTATTCATAAACCTTACTGAATAATCAAATGTGCAAATATCCCTCCTTCTTTGGGTTTTTCTCGGTCATTCGATCACAGTGGGTTTTGCCGAGTTAATTTTTACTTCTTTAATACGAATTTCTGCTATAAATCCTAAATCTAAGCATTACGTGACATTCGCCACGCCGAGAGATGTCCCGGTCAGGCGAGCCAAAGCGTTTATAAATATGTAGAAAAGTTGTCCCGCTTGCCAGGGTTACCCTACCTACCGAGGTGAGACAACTCGCCCACCCGAGTTGTCTCGCCCCCCGAGACGAGTTGGCGATCCTAATGTAAACGGCTGGTTGAATTTTAGAGAAACAAGCTAAATGTTACCTCGGCCAGGGTAGCTCGGGGGGAGGGTTGTCTCGGGTACCCGAGACCATATAACTGGGCCCTAATCCGGAGGTCGTGGGTTCGATCCCCACCGAGGTCAAAAGATTTTTTCTTTACCTCGTGTGGTTCCCTGATTCCCTTTACTAGGGCTAACGCCCAGTGGGTTATTCACGGGTTTATTTACCACTTAAATTTACACTTCAGAGTTAATTCTCTGTGTCACCATTTCCGAATTACCTTTAGCCTCATCCTCAAAGCGAGTCTTGGTGCTCGTCTTGGTGTTCATATGAAAATGAGATTTCATTCACATGCAAATTAAACTCATTTTCATATGAATGATTGTGCACCAGGCCTCGCTTTAAAAGAGAGGCTTTAGGTAACTCGGAAATGGTCTATTTGTAGTCTTTGAAAAAATTACGAGAGCGTATTCATTCCAAATTGCACGAGTAAAATCATTTGGTTACTTGTCAATAATATACATGCAAAAATGTGAGTCTTGCTCATTTTGACGCCTCGGTTGTTGTCAGACTTCTTGCCTTGTTCGGCCGCTTGCCTTTGCCTTGTTGTCGCAGTAGTTTGGCTTTTCCCTCAAGAACTTCAGTGCTTCGAGCTTTTAAACTCTCTGTCGCGAATGGTCGAGTGTTTGTACTCTTTATCTACTAGGTATCGGTCGATAGCAGTAACCATCACACGAAGGCTATCAGGTTCTTAATCATCCACATCTTTCTCACGAACTGTTGCGTAAAACTTCTCGAGGATTTTGTTCAGGGCCTCTGGTTCGTACTGTTCAATGCTTTCGTCATTTCCCTTTTGAGAAGCTCAAGACTTCCAGACTTTTACCCAGTTATTTGTGCTTTGTAAGGTGTTTTTGTTCACAGCATTCTCCTTCAAATTCTGTATTAAAATATTGTCACTTTCACCTGAGCTGCCCGCCATTTTGTTTTGTTGGTCTTTCGCGACTTTCCTGTCAATCAATTTAACTTCAACTTTTTGCACTCAATTTCAACTTTCTGTACTGTTCAGGATTAATTGACGTGTTCTCAGCCAATCAACATGATGAAATTTTTGCATGTATATTATTAGGTCTGTAATCATACAAGTGATAACAAAATCGGACGACCTCGCAGCGCGAGTCCGATTTGTTTATCACGAGTATGATTACAGACAGAATTGGGCGACACGAAGTCCTATTACCAATTAATCATAAAAATTACAATTTCCGAGAAAAGAAGAATAGCCAAGTTATGAAAGAAAGGGAAAATTTGCATTAAAATACTGACAAAAGAGAAGTACCGGTAAATTGTGATATGTCACTCTAAAATTGAGATTGGTTGATTTAAACTATAACTTTAAATGTGATTGGCTTATAGAACTGTCCAAAAACAAACTGTTCGATAACAAACTGTCCGATAACAAACTGTCCAATAGCAAACTGTCCGATGACAACTTGGCAAGTGAATTAGTGGAAAATAGGAGGTTTTTAAACCAATCACAATCGAAGAAATTGTAATTTTTATGATTATTGCTGTTATTGAAGAGGTACTCTAGGACGTAGTATGAGAGCTGAAGTGTACAAAGTATAATAAACTTGGAAACAAAATGGGCTGCAGTGGTCAGGCAATGCAGGGCAACAGGACTCGAGTGGTCTATCGATATTTCCCTCTCAAAAATGCAATGTGAGAAAGAGATATGTGTATAAAAACACAAGGGACAGATTTGACCAGATTTCCCAAAAAATCGCGCCTTATCGCCGCGCTTTTTTTTTATTTTTTCGCGCGCCGTTTTTCGCTACGCCCCAAGGTAGTAACTGAACGCCTGGAAGAGGCTAAAAAAATATTATGGGAGCAAAAAGCTAGCAAGCTAGAATGAAACCGGGAAGTATAATCATCGTAAAATGATTTCGCCAAAACTTCCGTGCGATCAGCCACAACGTTGAACGAAACTCAAAACCTGACAATTGATTGTTTTTCTCTGTGAAAGATGAACTTGCAATAATTAGAGACTAGACTGAGTTAATTACCTATTTATCTTATTAAAAACTCAAGAGGTCTATTTCGAGCTCTTCAACATAGCGACGGGAAGTATCAAGCATTTCATAGACTTCCGCATCTGTAGGTAGCTCATGTACGATCCAGTTTCACTAGCCGGGTTAACAAATTAACGAGCACTGGACCATCATATATTTTTTCTTTTCTTGTCTGAGAACCATCGTATGGATTATTAAACGAACCACATTTTCATTTTTGTGCAGTTCCATGGTAAGGTTTATGTCACCCGTGATATTAAAGGGTTTCCTAAGTCGCAGTTCTCAATTCATGTCTTCTTGTTCAGTAAACATTTATTCACGTCACCCAATAATACGTACATTACGAAGCTCAAGATAGTTTACGTCATTTCGCGCACGCTTCAACATAGGTCTGCATGGCGTACGTACGTCGAAATGCATTTTCTCCATTCCGATTCACCAGAAAAAAAACAGTTCCTTATTGCTATCACTTCCGTACCTTTTGTTTTCATTTCTTAGGTGTTCTTGTAACTTTCTATACAATCGTTTCCGTTTGACGTCTCCTTAAGGAAACAGCAGCTGAAAAGATACCATCAATCATTCATGTTTGATCTCGAAGCTAGAATGATCTCAGGTTATCCTAAGCCAGCTATGAATTCATTTGATTTTGTACGTAGGTTCGCAGTGATTGCTAACTCCAAATCACTTCGCTATGATTCTAAAATTTGTGAAACTCTTTGCAGAGTTAAAATTATTACAAGTAGTATTTAATTTTTCTTCACAACGCTAACTATGATCACATTCTAGTGGATAAATCAGAGTGCAAAACTGGCGAAGTACTCGGGCGAATGTTCAACGTTTCGGTACCCAAAACGTTCACCGTCTGGAGTCCTACACAAGAAAATACCTAGCAAAATATCTTGTTTACGGAACTGAGAGATGTGTATGAGTAATTAAGGCGGGGGTAAATGTGAAGGCTGTTTTGAGGTCGCTTAAGGCGGGGGTAAACCCGAAAGCCGTATTTTGGCTGGGTGTTATGTTTTTAATGCAAATATCTTGTTTACGTTTCAAGCAATCAAGAATCTCTCTGCTCATCTCACATATCTATGTTTTGGATTGTTTTGTAAATGTTTTGGTTATTTTTAGGTATATTTGGAGAGAAATAGTTTTTCTCAAAGGATTAGTAAAATTGATGGAAATAGGAAATTTTGAAGATTTTTTGTTGTTTTAAAATTAGAGTTTGAAATTAAAAATTGGTAGATACACTCCAAACAGTTGCCCAACAACCTGGGGTGCCATTGTGCGGTCGGGCAACTGTCTGGTGGTGTTCCATAACCCTTTTTTTCCCTTTCGACCTCTCTTTAAACTTACCAAAATTTCACTTAAATTCACGTTTACCCCCGCCTTAACACGGCCTTTCTGCCAATATCTCGGTCACGTTTCAAGCGCCACTAAATCTCTCTGCTTATCTCATTAACCACTGTTTGGCGGTTTTGTGTAAGTTTTTGGGTGAGTTTTGGGTATTTTGGGAAAGAGATCTTTTTTCTCAAAGGATAGGTTAAATTGAGGAAAATATGAAATGTTGAAGATTTGATGGATTTGGAAAATGGAAATTTGAAGTGAAGAATTAGCAACCAGGGGCTCTCTTTTGCGGGGTCAACTGTCTGGTTGTGTTTCCAACCCATCTTAATCCTAACAATTTCCTTTTTATATCACTTCAAATTTCACGCCTATTCATGTTTACCCCCGCCTTAAATGGTGACGAGTAAAATTAAAAAATAATTTTATCTGCGTTTTGTCAAAATTCCCGTAAATTTTCGAACTCGAGAAAAATAATAAGAATTGCAAGTGAAAATTTATCTTAATTTCACGAGTATACCGTACCATTCGATTACCTTTTAATGTTATAGGTGACAAATTATGCAATCACTCATGGGATTTTGACTTGTTTATTGTATCTAGAAATTTTGCGCCAAACGTTGTCATGGTAATTTTGTAATTTTACTTTTTTAAAATTATAATTTAACGCTGAAATCTCGCGTGCCCATGATATTAAGCAAAAAAAATAACTAACAGACCTTTCGTTTGGACCCCTGCGGTTTTGTTTCGCAATAAAGACCGACCGCCTATTATTGAAGTTTGGATCAGTGAAACGCCTACCGTGGGTCCAAAATTTTACATCCTTTCCTAAGATTAGAGAAATAAATTTGTACGTGCCATTAAATTCCAAGTATACACAAGGAATAGGTATTTCGTTGCTGTAAGACAATATTTACATAATTTTTAATCAGTTACGGATCGTGTTAGATGGATATAATCGCGTTATTTTTTTTCGTTTGTGCTGTTTCAGCTTTTTCAAATATTGAAACAGAACAGTATAATTTCGGATCAATTCAAATTAGAATTAACTCACCACTTCATTTACAACTGCGAATGAGTTTGATGGGAGCACCTGGTACCACGGCAACCAATGCTTAAGGATAACATATTGTTAGAAACGAACTCTCATTTATAACTGATTTGCGCATCGCTTTTCGATAACGATTAATCGTTCAATGAAATGAACTTTGATCAATAAACATTTGATATCTCTCTTATTTTACGTGCAATAATGATATTTCTCTACGTACTGACAAACGTTTGCTGTAGAAGACAAACATTTTGTTATACAGATAATTATATATGCTTCAATTAGTTTTAATGGTCACTTGTTTTGTTAGGGTTAATTTATGGACATTGTCCCCGTATTGTGGCCTGCACTGCGATGTTCAGTTAATCATGATCAACTCTTTTATTTAGAACTTTGTAATGCGAATGCCCATGAGAACATTTCAATCAGGTTAAAATTAGTTAATTGCCGTAAGTAATCATACTGTATTAGGGAATCGCTGTTTAGTTGGGTAGAATAGCAGTGAATAGCAGCTGGATTAATTCTGACGGCAACGTTTCTGTACAATGTACTTAAGCCGACATATGCAAATCTATGGTCGTTTTAAATGCCTTTTGGTCTACTTATGACTTTACACAAAGAACTGCCGTACGGATTTTTAATTGTTCCAAATCATGCATGTGACCCACTCGCTGTCAGACACACCTGAACGAGTACCGCCTGTTATAAAGAATTATTCCACTGGTGAGGTATATTTAAAAGAGATTTGTTGTTGTACGCAAGTAATCTCTACCTGACTAATCCCTGAAAGCTGAATTTATTGAAAAGTGGATTGCCTTACAAACAAGGGATATCTGTTTCTTTGATCTCCATTAGAATCAACTTCCGCTAGAAGAATCTACGAATCTGCTCACGTCGTTTCCGTGCCAGAGAGAAAGCACTGAACTGCAACAGTGAAGCACAAACGCTAAGTTTATAAACCATGCCGAAAGACAAAGACGAAGAAAACGAAAGTTATTTGCAGAAGTTCACTGTTGCAGTATTCGGCGACGCGGGAGTAGGAAAGACCTCGCTTATCAACCGCCTGGTCGGGCTTCAATTCAACCCCGAACATCTACCCACCGTGGAAGATTTTCATGTCAAGCATTTAGCTTACAAGAACAAGACTTGCGAACTTCAAATTGTCGACACTTCAGGGACGTATGAGTTCCCCGCCATGAGGAGGGTTAATATGGACAAGTCGGACGCGGTGATCTTGGTATATTCTCTGGATCGACCTGAATCGTTTGTGAAGCTTGAGCGCTATATGGATGAAATCCACGAAAGCAATGTTGCCGCGAACACTGAGAAACCAGTTGTGGTAATTTCAAACAAATCTGATCTCTCCGACTTCGTGCAGCCAAAGTTCAAAGATAAACGAGGGCTGAACGTCAGCGTAGGGATGCATTTGGAGAGCAGATTCGGATGCCACTGGTTCGATGCCTCAGCCAAGCTCAACGATAATGTTGAAGACACATTTTACAAGGTTTTGGAATATTTATTTAACAATACCTGTCCTAAGTTGTTAAGAAATGGCCGTTCACAAACTAGAAAAATCAGCAATTTAATACAGCGCAAGATGAAAATTTCTCGATAATACAATCGCGCAGTCAGCAAGGCCCGTTAAAGGTTTGTACATCGTTGATCGGAGTGAATATAGTACAATACATCCCGCTTTGCTTTCAGTTAACGGTTTACTAGTGGATTTAGTCCAATATATGATTACCCGGCAGTTCGTTGTATTTAACGTAATTGGAAAATATGACTATTTATTTTCCAGAAAAGCATACCATACCTATTAATTGCATGAGATAAGTGTAATAGACTACGATGAAGATGATATTTGTTTAGATGATAGCATCAAACTGAAAGAACATATAGTTAATCGCTTTCACACACGCCCAGATAATTGCACCGTAAATTTTCGAACGCTGTAGAAATTTATGTATTGCACGTACGAGTCAAAAAATAAACTTTTCAGAGATGAATAGGGCTCTCGGAATCAGACAGTCCCATATCACAAGTGACTATCAGTACTGAAAAGATGCAAATTTAATTTACAGCTCTATAGGAGTGCAATTCTTATGATAACGAAAATCAATCTCAGTTCTGTTCGGCAAAAGCTCAGCGATTTCTGAATTCATGTGATTTTGACTTACAAGGAGTAATTAAAAGCTCTGCAATCTTTTAATGAACAATATAATACGAAGAACTTAAAGAAATTCAAACGTTTCTTTGGCCAGATTTGCGATTACTCGCCCACGACATTCATTTGTTTTCTAATGAGCAAGTTTTACGATAAACTCAAAACTGTTTACAGTATTAGTATGTGAGAAAGGCAAAGAGCGAACCCTAAATAGCGCCAATTATTGAATTAACTATGGAAAGGTCAGTGCTATATATATTTGGCTAGCTTGAGCATATTTATCATTCTTTAAACTGAAATCCCTTTAAAAAGGAAACTAGACTGCGAGCACTCTCTCTTTAGCTCAGTGAAAATCCGCGACGGGGAAGAACTCAAAAAACCGATGAAACTGGCAAAGGCGGATTTTCTAGCAAAGGAGAGACTGCTCGCAGTCTAGGGAGGACGAATCGAATGTAAGCAAATCTAATATTGTTCCGATAACATTATCTATTCATTTGCAAACGTGCTTTCGTAATACTTGGCTGAATATTGCGAAACTCAGTCAGAACAAGATAATTAGGTTTTATCAACTGAGTTTTTTTTTCTTTTTTTTTTCACATGCTTTGTTTATACACACAAATACAGTAGGGTTGCTTACACTGATATAAATTACGTATACTAGTACAATATTTAAATTTAACACAGTACTTTTCTGTTAAGTTAAGAGAAATAAGCAAATAAGTGATCAAAAAGATAACAAAACATGGCATTAACAAAAATGATTTGACAAGAAGCTAGCTAGATTGAGCCTATGCATTAATTATCTATGAAAGATATAAAAAGATACTTCACATCATTCATTTTGATTGAGAGCAGAATTTTCATACACTAGATTGACCTTGTATTGTAATAATGCTATTGATTATTTTTAATATTTCTTTATGTTTTAAGTAGTATGCCAATAGAATTAATGTTTAAATAGGTAACCGTCTAAGTACATTTTTTGTAATTTCCACTGAGTAGTTAATTTGTTTACAAGTTCATCTAAACAAAGTTCTTTCTGAAGATGTTTAGAGGAATAGATATATTGTTTGACCAAGACGATGAGCAAATATAGCCTGCGTCTTACGGGATCCGAAAGCACATCAGTTAAGTCATGATGTCATGAACAGCATTTTTTTCGTTCTAGAGTGTTATTGCAGTACCTTGGCATGATATAATTTGTGAATAAAGTTTTACAGACTCCCTGCAATCAATAAAGGTGTGTTCTATTGAGTCAGCACTAGAGCAAGATATACATTTATCATTATCCGCTAAACGAAATGGTTTGAGTTCCTTCCTCGTTACAACTATTCTATGCAAAAACCGAAAACAAAATTGACGGAGTTTGTTACCCCTAGTGAAGCGATATATATGTTGAAAATTTTTAACCACTCAACAAATATTCCAGGGAATTTCTCCAACCACTTTTTAATTCCACTTGGGACAATGCAGCTGTCATTATTGAACAACTGGTAATAATCAACTAGGTTGATAATGTGAATTTGTCACCGTAAAGAGATTCGAAAGCTGACGTTTCGAGCGTTAGCCCTTCGTCGGAGCGAATCGCTCGAAGAAGGGCTATAGCTAATTCACGTTATCAACTCAGTTGATAAAACCAAATTTTCTTGTAATACTCCCCACCGACGCAGCACCACAGTTTCTTAAGAAACTTACCCCCTTCAGTCAGAACAGCTGCGCCGTATGCATTATCTGTGGTGCTTGCAGGGAGCAGGCCGGCTGGTCAACCTCGTTTCCAGGGTTTCGTTGCGGGGCTCGTATGTGTGAAGTCAAAACCTCATGAGATCTAGCCGCGTGAACATGATGAAGGAGCTTATAACATACCAAATGAGCATCGGCCTCCCTGTCGTGTTGCTGCTTGTGCCACTTATGAGACACATTGGGCAGCTTTGACACCCAGCATGGTTAGCTGACCTCTTAGTTAACTTCAGGGACACACGTTGGCCTCATGGTTAGTGCGCTTGACTGCGGATCGAGCGCTCCGGGTTCCGGACGTTGTTTTGTGTTCTTGGGCAAAACACTTTAGTCTCACAGTGCCTCTCTCCACCCAGGTGTATAAATGGGTACTGGCGAACTCAATGCTGGGGATAACCCTGCGATGGACTAGCATCCCATCCAGGGGGGAGTAGAAATACTGCTAGTCGCTTTTATCATGCTACCGAAACCGGGATAAGCTCGGGCCTGATGGGGCCACTTGGCTGGTATGCAGACTTTACCCTTAGCTAACTTCAGTAGTAGCTGAATAATTAAATTATTCATTTTACATTGGGGATATCCAATGGGATATCCAATGATGCAATCAAGTTAAAATTAATATCATTCGATATAATCAAGTTAAAAGTCATTCTGCAATAAACTTATAGACTTGTTATTATCATTTTGTCGGTTATCGTTGTTGCTGCTACTGCTGCTGCTGCTGCTAAAAGTTCATTTTTCGGTAACCAATTATACAAGGTTGTTGTTACACTTTCAGAAAAGTATTTCGTTCTCTATTATTATTATATGGCTTCAGTGTGTTTGTAGTCGATATAACATGCGCTCTGATTGACTAACTCTAGGGCATTATTCTCCCTTAATGCCCACAGGCAAATAACGGGCCTGCAAAGACAAAGCAAAAAGGCCATATAATAAACAACTTGTTGACATCGAACGTTCGAACAAGTTCTGAAAAAGGTAAGACCAGATAGCGGGTCTTTCACGTAAACATGTACAGTTCCTCGAAACGCAACTCCTCACAAAAGTAACGAGTTTCTTTGAAAGGATATGTTGAGATGAATTCAAACGTGAAAAAATTATTTTAAAAGGATTTTTAACTAAAAATATAAATTGATGCTGAAATTTGCCAGATTTTTAGAAATAATAAGGGAAGGGAGGAAATCAAAATTCAAATTCTCATATCTTTTGTGCCAAATATGGCTTTTTCAATTTTGTTTTCAAATAGTAATTTATAAACGATGAGGTTCTCGCTAAACAAAAGCAACTGTTTCCCTCATTCAGTACCAGTCATTAAGGCAGGGGTAAACATGAATAGGAGTGAAATTAGAAGTAATATTAAAAGGAAATTGTTAGGATTAAGATGGCTTAGAAACACTGCCAGACAGTTGACCCCCGCAAAAGAGAGCCCCAGGTTGGTAGGGGACTGTTTGGTATCCGTCTACTAATTCTTCACTTCAAATCCATCAAAATCCCAAATCCATCAAATCTTCAACATTTCATATTTTCCTCAACTTAACCTATCCGTTGAGAAAAATATTTCTTTCCCAAATTGCCCAATTATCACCCAAAAATTTACTCAAAACCGCCAAACAGCGGTTAATGAGATAAGCAGAGAGATTTAGTGTCGCTTGAAACGTGACCGAACAGCCTTCACGTGCACCCACCCCCCCCCCCCCCGTCTTCAGTTACTGTTACTATTGTAACCTCTTGTGTCACGAAAATAATAAAAATATGTTCACCAATGATTGGGCAGTTTTTTGATACCATGATTGTAGCACTGAGCAACTCGAAAGAGTGGTTATAACGACCCATCTGGATCTAAGTGATGGAAACTGTTTTGAGCCACCAATAAACAAGAATAATTGTCTTGTCATAAAGTTTAATTTCTGTAACACAGGTACAGGCTCGAAAATAACATTGAATTGAATAGCATTAAATATTGAAAGTCTCAACTCTCAAACAGTCATTGGTGAACATTCTCAGCACTAAAACTGCGCTGACGGCTCGATAAATAAACAGGCCTATTTACATGAGAATAAACTCAACGTCAAAACCGTGCTCGGACCATTGAGACGGTCGAAGAACGGTCACAGTGTCTGGATTGGACAACAAAATTTATTCGTTTTGCCGGTGAAATAGTCCGTATAGTTGAAAAGACCAACGAAACACAGAGGGTGGTTTTACAATTTGGAGTACTAAATTTGGCTGGCCAAACCAGCCGCCCTCAGGTAACTGAAAAAGGGCTGGATTGAACCGAAATATAGTTCACCAAATTTTCAAATCCCGCTTTTAGATTCTTCATTTTCTGCATACCAGCAGATCATTTTCCGCAGTAGGCTCGATTCCCGCCGCTCTCTCGTGTCCGGTCTACGTTCCTCCCGGCTGTTTGCTATAACATTTTTCAAATAGTTAATAAAGTTGCTGATTAGTCACATCATGCGCTGCATCTTCAGTTAGAAATTTTCGCATGATTCCATGCCTCCATTAATTTCTACTTGGGCTAGGAATATTTTTATCTGCCCCTCTGCTCTTCTGTTTGCTCATGGGCTGAAGACGCGAGTTGCTGTTTGGCGTCCCGGCTTCTTTTCCATCTTCCACGCAGTTTTGTAACGTCGTATGATGATTTTCTCATATTCAACCACGCGTACCCTAGCTTGGTACCGAAGACATTGCAAAGCAAAATGGCGTCACGGGCAGGTCTTGCGAGTAGCCCGCAGGCGAAGCGGTAGATCAGCGGTAAACCGCACTCATACACCCTCGGGATTTATTTCCTGTTAAACGTAGAACTCAGTAGTGTCTGTGGCCTCCTCCATTGGTTCGTCGCGCTTAGGTCTTCGCTTCTTATCCGTGAAGATTTCTCGAAGTTCTTCAAGCATTGCGCTTTGCTTCTTAAGAGATGACGTTATCTCTCTCAGCCTAATGAAAAATAAATAAATAATAATAATAATAATAAAACAACCCATATGCAATAGCTCTTTCCACAGTTAGCTTTATCATTTTTATCAACGTGGATGCGAAGCAATTTCGGGTTGAAACTACATAATAAGCCATTTCTGAGTGGCCTTTTGTCTCAGTTTCAAAACCTTGTGCTAAATGTTTCGTATGAAAATGATCTCTTTTTTCATGAAAATGTAAGCGCAGGTAAAACACATGTTCGTCTCGCACAGACGAAAGGGGCGAATGCCCGAAATGACCTGACATACATGTTGGATTATACTGGAATGCAGATGAGAAAATTTACCCTGAAAAGGGCTATGAATGCTGCAAAAAATCCCACTAGGACGAGCTGTTAACTGATAATAGGCAAATGCACCGACTTACTGTTCATCGTGTCTCTCGATAGTCTCTCTGAGGTCTGCAGCGATTTCTTGTTTCTCGTCGTCCTCTTGACGAGGAGAAAGAAGTTTTACAAGTATATCAACAATCTGAGAGAAATCCAAGAAGAAAAGTAATTGGTTTTGCACTTACTACGCCACCCGATTGGTTAAAAAACTCGCGCCATTTTTTCATCCATTCAGAAGTAAAACCACGCGCACGCGCACGCGTTTTCCCGCGCTTTGCGTCAGCTACATGTAATTACTTCGAGTTTTGATTGGTTCACTGTCTTGTTTATGTCCTTTGTGATTGGCTAGAGCGATTACTTTGGTTTTGGTTTTACAACACTCAATTGAAAACCGCTCTAAATGAGTTAAAAGTATTAACACACCTTAGTCTTGAGGTTCTTTGGTTTGTTTGGATATTCCACGTACTCTGTGACCAGTACGCTGTTAAGGATGAAGGTTGGAATGGCGCGTTCAAGCTGTGACAAATGCTCTACCTAAAAATTAGGTCAAAATAAATTGGTCAGCGTGCTTAAATGGATCCAAGCATAATCAAATACTACTTTACCTTCACAAGAGAGGAGCTGGCGACCGAAGGGTGTTCTATCGGGCGTGTATTAACTTGCTAAGGATGAAAAATTGCCTATCTATAACCGGTTTTGCGAAAGACGTTATGAAATTTAAAGCCCACTGCAAACTTAAATCCTGTAGTAGTGTAGAAGTATCATTACATGACTGAGAAAATTACTTCATCGTGATCGGGTGAAAATTTATCGTTCATTTGTAATTTGCAAAATTAACGCATACGTACGAGTTCGTTATTATCCCAGTCATAATAAATGAGTAATCGAATGAAGACTCGAGCAATTGAGGGATTCACACCACTCGCGATATTTGAAAAATATGAATAAATACTCACGGAAAGGCTCGTGCAGTTTTGAGAGAATTTTCAAAAATCACTTGTAGTTTAAATCCGTAAATGCACTCCCTATGCTTATAGCAGAAACATAACAATTAATTAAATAATTAGCATCATAGAATGTATTCCATGCGAAGGGCTATGAAGCTTTACTCTATGCATGCCTTGCGTGCCTATTGCGCTATAACAGTTAAACAAAACTTATCGCGTACAGACGAGTGCGCTTTCTTTACAGTGAGTCCGTTTAATACTTAAACTTACCTGGCTTGTGTATCTTTCCAGAGCTGCTGTCTTGCGGATGGTATCGATATCTCCTACAGCTAAACCAATCTAAAATTCAGAGACTTGAAACTCACTAAAGAAATACAACATTTATCGCGTAGGACCGCGATAATTCATCTTGCAGAGAATCACAGAAATGAGGGGGGGGGGGGAGGGAGGGGATGGTGAAGTGGCGGGAGCGCTCGCCTTCCAACAGTGTGGCCTGGGTTCTATTCTGACCTGGTGCCCGTTTCTCAAAAGCCCCGGAAACGTTTCAGGCACGCAAAGCCATTTTTAATTTATCTGTATTTAAAACTGAAAGGTTTACAAGCCTGACAGCGAATGAAGAGAACCTCGGTTCATTTCAAGAATATGTGAATAAAACAGCTCTGTAATTAAGGTTTGAAAACTTGTCGGGACCTTGAAGAAACTGGGCTCTGGCATCATAAGTGAGATGAGTTTGGTTAATGGTTTCCGCCTTTCTTCCAGAGTTTTTCTTCGGGTACTGTGATTTTTGTTATAAACCAGGGCCGAGTTGTTCGAAAGCCGGTTAACGCTAACCCAGGATTAAAAGTTAACCGAAGTATAAATTTTTCTTGTTTAAAAACTGTTTTTTACTTCTTATGCTTTGGGTAGCTTGAGATTATTCAAACTCAGAACTGAAGGATAAACAATATAAACAGGAAAACTCACCAAACAGTTGCAAATTTAAACTCAAAATTCTCGCTAACCCTGGGTTAGCTTAACCGGGCTTTCAACAACCCGACCCAGTGTGCTGGGTTTACACGAAATTATTGAAAGAGCAACGACACCTATGGGTTATCCGTTTCACTTACCAGTAAGTTAAGAAATATTATGGGCATCATAAAGCAATAAGCTATGTAGAGAACGTACAAAACCAGACCATTGCCAGGGCTGCCGCTGTATTTTAAAAGAATGTTGTCATACTGCAAGTTATCGAGCATCATAAAGAAAGTGGCGGCGAACGATGAAGCAATGTTTCTGAAGCGAAGATTTTCGGCCTCCTGGAAATAAACGAGTTTAATAATCATTACTAAATGGTGCTTGAATACACAAGTAAAGTCTGTGTCAGAGAGAGACACTGTAGGAGCAAATGGTGCTTGAATACACAAGTAAAGTCTGTGTCAGAGAGAGACACTGTAGGAGCAAAGTGTCTTGTCTGCGAACACAACACAGTAGCCTCGCCTAGGGCTTGAGCTCGGACCGCTCGAACTGCAACCCAGTGCGCTAACACGACAAGGTATATCAATAATTCATAGGATTATTAGCCTTTTTACAGAATTGGACCAAATTAGATATGGCCCCGGGCCGGGTTGTTCGAAAGCCGGTTAACGCTAACCCAGGATAAAAAGTTAACCAACGAAGTAATTTTTCTTGTTTAAAAATGTTTTTCACTGCTTATGTTTTGGGTAGTTTGAAATCATTCAAACTCAAAACTGAAGGACAAACAATATAAGCAGAAAAACTCACCAAGCAGTTGCAAATTTAAAATCAAAATTCTCGCTAACCCTGGGTTAGCTTAACCGGGCTTTCAACAACCCGACCCTGGTGTTTAAAAAGTGGACAACGCTTTCCCCTGGATATCATAGTTTTTTTTGCCAGTACTAATCCACTGAACAGCGATTTATCCAGTGTGTGGTGTAACCTACTCACCAGGGCCAAGATAAGATTAGGTCAAATACATATCGCCTAAGGACGAAACGTGGAATTTTAAAATTTCAAGGTCATTTCTAGACGTTACGCAGTAAAAACTTACATCTTCACCTCCATCCTTCGGGACAACGACGTAAAGTGAGAATGCAAATGCAGCGAGAAGAATAAGTAGAATAACCATAACCTACAGAAATAAAACACAGAAGGTCTTTACATAGCACGTTTTTACATAGCAACGTCTTTACATAGCAACGTCTTTACATAGCAACGTCTTTACATAGCAACGTCTTTACATAGCAAAGTCTTTACATAGCAACGTCTTTACATAGCAAAGTCTTTACATAGCAACGTCTTTACATAGCAACGTCTTTACATAGCAACGTCTTTACATAGCAACGTCTTTACATAGCAACGTCTTTACATAGCAAAGTCTTTACATAGCAAAGTCTTTACATAGCAACGTCTTTACATAGCAACGTCTTTACATAGCAACGTCTTTACATAGCAAAGTCTTTACATAGCAACGTCTTTACGAGGAGGCACCGTGGCCGAGTGGTTAGGACGCCGGACTTGAACCGGAGGTCGCGGGTTCAAGTCCCGCTCTGACAACTGAGCTGGAGTTGTTTCTCAGTGGACCCTAGTTCAACTCATCGGTCATGCTTGTAAATAGCCAACTGGTCTGCCTCCCGCCAGTTGGGATTTTTAAGCCTGTTATGTTCATTTGAAATATTTGTTTCCTTCAGTTTGAGTGGCATGTCTGTGAACTAGCTTGTTGTAGCTAAGTGCATGACCACTATAATCATACATTTGACATTTTGACATTTTTGATAGCAAATCAGAATGCATATGCACCCTGCTGCAAAGGGGAAGCCATAGGTAGATACATGTGCATGTCTGCCTGACTCTCCATGACAATTTGATCTTATCACAAGGGTGCCAGTTCTAATAAAGAGTTCACTGCAAAGTAAAACTCATTTATCATTCGATGCATTTTTCTTCCTTTTCATTGGCCGAGAGACCACCACGTGACCTGCATAATAACTGCCTACAAATAATGATCTGCTCATGCGTAGTATCGTCTAAATTTGTTTTGCTGCAAATAATATTTTGCATATGCGTAATACCACTTCCCTGAGCTGTCAGAGAGTGGTTTAAATATAAAAACAAACTTGGCTATCGAAAGATAAAACAATTATTGAACAGTTATAATGCATATACATCCTGGGGGAGACCTTCATAAGATAGTGCGGATGTGGTTACAGAATTGGAGCTTATATCACAAACGTGTTAGCTATGAGAAATGGAGTGTTCAGCAAAGGTAAAAGGGATATCACTTCCCTGAGTCTTATCTGTATCACTTAACTTACCTTAGAAACTGTTTTTATTGTCTTAGTAATCATCACAATGTACAATCCAACATAATTAAATCTGAAACAGAGAAAAACCAAACTGATCAATCAGCATACACGACGTGATTAACGGCATGATAAATCTAAACACAAACCGCTCAAACAAGAAAACAGCCTCTCAATTATAGATTTAACAAATCGAATGTGGTT
The DNA here is from genome assembly GCA_964020085.1 of Micromussa lordhowensis. Classification (NCBI taxonomy): domain Eukaryota; kingdom Metazoa; phylum Cnidaria; class Anthozoa; order Scleractinia; family Lobophylliidae; genus Micromussa; species Micromussa lordhowensis. The sequence continues at coordinate 12,938,851 of OZ026606.1, forward strand.
TAGCGTGGTATGCACTCTTATCGACAACGATACGCGTCATCACGGTGGTCAAAATGTTGTGGACTCACGAGGCGCAGCCGAGTGAGTCCGCAACAGATTGCGTGACACAATGGTATGGACTCTTATCGACCACGGCAAATTAGCCAATCAGATTGCGAGATTAGCAGCAATTGTGGTAAAAAAAATCAACTGAGAGTTCTTTCGCGATTTAAGATAAGTATTATGCATTTTATGAACTGATGTAGAGTCTTACTTGCTAATGTACTGCAGAAGTACAATCCAAACAAGAAAAACGCAAATTCCCATTTCCGAAATATCCTCAGATCGCGGCCTCACGAGCGTGACCAGGGTCAGAACGTAGAGCGTGACTTCCAGCCAGTTGTTGAGAGTAAACAGGTACTTCACACCCTTACAACGAGAAACAAAGAGCAAAGACGTATTCGAAATAGACGTAAAATGTTAGCAGTATTTGGCGCAGAGATAAGCTAGTTCAGAGGGCCAATAAATAAAATCAACCAATCAGACTGCTCCATTGCTGGTCCACTATTCTCTCAGTATTGGGCCGGGCAATGTCCCGAATGATCCCGCATAATCACTCTTGAAGATTTTTGGTAGTTTTATGGCTTACGTCTCTCAAAGAACTTGCTAAAGATTTCTCTCTCTTTCCCTCTTGCTTTGTTTAACATCAAACTTGAGTATGCGCCTGGTCGCCTCCCAATCAGGATTGACGCTCTTTTCCAGTCCATGATCATGTCATTTGAAAGCATTTTCTGTCGTGCAGTAAATCTCTTATAAACCAAGCTTGCATGCTTAGGACCGTATTGGGGGATATCGGCCCTCGCATTTGTGCAAACCTCGCTGCGCTTGGTCTGGCTGTCAAGACCTCGGGCTGATATTCATCCAATACGGCCCTCCCGCTTGGTTAATAAGATGTATGCGCAGATGCCGTGTACAGACCTCCCTCGACAGTGGACAACCATGAGGGTAGAAGAAATATGCAGTCTGGGCTACTGGTCGGTTGTGGAGTAAGCAAACAAAGGATAACAGTTCTCATTCAGTGCTTACCTCATCGAACATCTGAAAGACTTCCTTCGCCAGATTGTAACCGCAAGCTATTATAAGGAACACTGATATAGTGGCATGAATCCAGCTATCCTCAAAGCACAGCGCGATCAGCGGCTCGGTTCCCTGGCAGAAAAACAGAAAAACTCGGTAACCGGTTCCACTTTTTTTAAAACCTCAGAGAAAGTCTCCTACTTTTTCAACCGCGCCTCATCTGTGAAAGCCGCATGCTAACTAACTATTGTTGGCCGTTTCCAGATCATTTGCTTTTATAGTTGTCTAAGGTTGTTTACCATTTGCCCAAAAACTCCGCAAATTTCGGATGGAGTGTAAATGGAAAGATTGATTTTGTCTCCCCGAACGGAAATTTTCTCGGGAAAACGGGATTTCTTGAATGGTAGACCAAAATTCCCAAACGGAATTTCCGAATGGAAAATGTGAGTTCCATTAGCTAATTTTTACAAGTTCTAGGAATTTGGCTTGGATCGCTTTTTATCCTACCTTCCGGGCAAAATTCGTGGTAATGGAACGAGTGCATCCCCGTGAAAATTTCTATTCGGGATTTGACGCGTCCCATTTGTTACAACTGTCGACCAATCGGTTTCTCCGCCAATTTGCGCACATAAAAATTCCGCATCTTTGTTATCTTTTCTAAGCTTAAACCTTTGACAACAAACACTCAGCAATTATCAAATTGATCATCATTTGTTTTTATCCTTGAATGGACCTTTTTACCGATGTCACGCGTTTCCGATTTTTTTTTTCATTCAAACAAAAACTTCACCGCTCGATTTATTACACGGAATTTAAAAAAATATATGCGACGTTTCATAAGAACCCGTTGCAAACTCGCCGTGGAAATATTGCCAGGGGGGCAATGCTTG